>OY759265.1:43447226-43532226 GCA_963662155.1 Lamellibrachia columna
TCTCTAGGCTGTATAGGTGCCGTGGTCTCTAGGCTGTATAGGTGCCGTGGTCTCTAGGCTGTATAGGTGCCGTGGTCTCTAGGCTGTATAGGTGCCGTGGTCTCTAGGCTGTATAGGTGCCGTGGTCTCTAGGCTGTATAGGTGCCGTGGTCTCTAGGCTGTATAGGTGCCGTGGTCTCTAGGCTGTATAGGTGCCGTGGTCTCTAGGCTGTATAGGTGCCGTGGTCTCTAGGCTGTATAGGTGCCGTGGTCTCTAGGCTGTATAGGTGCCGTGGTCTGTAGGCTGTATAGGTGCCGTGGTCTCTAGGCTGTATAGGTGCCTTGGTCTCTAGGCTGTATAGGTGCCGTGGTCTCTAGGCTGTATAGGTGCCGTGGTCTCTAGGCTGTATAGGTGCCGTGGTCTCTAGGCTGTATAGGTGCCGTGGTCTCTAGGCTGTATAGGTGCCGTGGTCTCTAGGCTGTATAGGTGCCGTGGTCTCTAGGCTGTATAGGTGCCGTGGTCTCTAGGCTGTATAGGTGCCGTGGTCTCTAGGCTGTATAGGTGCCGTGGTCTCTAGGCTGTATAGGTGCCGTGGTCTCTAGGCTGTATAGGTGCCGTGGTCTCTAGGCTGTATAGGTGCCGTGGTCTCTAGGCTGTATAGGTGCCGTGGTCTCTAGGCTGTATAGGTGCCGTGGTCTCTAGGCTGTATAGGTGCCGTGGTCTCTAGGCTGTATAGGTGCCGTGGTCTCTAGGCTGTATAGGTGCCGTGGTCTCTAGGCTGTATAGGTGCCGTGGTCTCTAGGCTGTATAGGTGCCGTGGTCTCTAGGCTGTATAGGTGCCGTGGTCTCTAGGCTGTATTTGTGCCATGGTCTCTAGGCTGTATAGGTGCCATGGTCTCTAGGCTGTATAGGTGCCATGGTCTCTAGGCTGTATAGGTGCCATGGTCTCTAGGCTGTATAGGTGCCATGGTCTCTAGGCTGTATAGGTGCCATGGTCTCTAGGCTGTATAGGTGCCATGGTCTCTAGGCTGTATAGGTGCCATGGTCTCTAGGCTGTATAGGTGCCATGGTCTCTAGGCTGTATAGGTGCCATGGTCTCTAGGCTGTATAGGTGCCATGGTTTCTAGGCTGTATAGGTGCCATGGTCTCTAGGCTGTATAGGTGCTATGCGCGAACTAACCACCTTAGTAAATTTACTAATTAATAGATGAAACCAGCTACCCGGCCAACTGGCCCCTAAATTTCATTGATGGCCCCTAATTTTGAAAGTTCGGCGACTACTACTTTTTCAGGCGAATTTTAAGCCCTGTTATGCTAGTTTGATGACATATATATGTATAATTCCATGTGAAATCAACCAATGTTCACACAGTTGATGTGTTTAGACATCAACGTTTTGACCATTGGTTAATTTCACATGGAATGATCCGCATACATATCAAACTAGCATATCAAGCAAACAATTTGTTTAATAAAGTCTATTAATTAGTTCTTCTTGTCGGTAAAGGTTTATTCTCCAGTCGCGTATGTATATCTTAATGCATTGTTATATACGTACATCCATAACAATTAGGACCAAAGTTATGTTCATATGCGTGTAATACAAAATTAATAATAATAATATTTTTTATTTGATTTAGTGCCAGATCCAACATTGTTTGTGGCATTTATACAGCAACAGCCACTGCCATTTACTGGATGATTTGACATGTATACATTACATTGGAATGTACTGACAGACTCGACATAATCACAGACCAGCTGTCAATGTATATATCTCAATGACACGGCTACATGGTATGTCTTGCCCTCTTGGAATCATATGGGCAGAGGCTAGCTGGCTCTCTTTTTGTAATTTTTTCAACCCACTAACATCATTAAAAGCAACAAATCATTATAAATCAGTGTTCTGCCAAGGTCGAATTTGCAGGGCGTTGCACCCTGCCCTTTTTGGTGACACCCTGTGTTTTTCGGTACCAAAATTAATGCCCTGCCTTTTTACATGACACCCTGCTATTTTTTCATATTTGCTTCGTGACACCCTGCTATTTATTTCGTTTTTCCAAATATTTTGACATTGCGATATATTTTGATCGCACGGCAGCCTCAGGCTGAAAAGCTGCTTGCTCGTCACTGTAAGCTTGCAACCAACCAGCATGTAGATTACAAGCTGATTGGTTCAATAACGGTCACGTGCGATACCAGTTTACACTCGGCTCAGCAACTTTCGAAAAAATTCCGATTTCAGCGATGCCTCGACAGGAGCAAATGAAAAAGAAATATGACTTAGCAGCAGCCAATAATTTCGATAATAGCTCATTTAACTGCCGCGCAGAGGGTGCAACAGTATCGCTATATATATAGTAAGCGATGGCGGGCCCGCCATCCCTTAATAGTTCTTACGACTACGCTCGCCATCCGTTGACAACGATATAAATATTGTTATGCTTTATGAAGCAGCATATTGCTTGTTTAATTAGGACTGGGAACACTAGACATGTGCTACTCGAATTCCACCGGAAGACAACATAACTTTTATTACTCCAAAACGGTGAAAGAGCTACACTGTAGTAAGTAGCTGTACAACGCACCAGTTATAACGATCCTATTACATGACATCCCTCCTTTAAAACATCCCTCCTTTAAACATCCCTCCTTTAAATGTAAGAAGGTCAAAAAGAAACCATTAATCAGCTTTAACGAATGTTCGCTGTGGTTAAATTGATATCAAGCGAGTAGCAAACTAGGCTAATATAGTCACATTATATCGACCATCAAGATCACATAGAATGTCACAGAATGGTCACTTGTGAAACAGATCAATAATACTATAAATGTCAAATAGTATTGAAAACACAATTAAATGTCAAATCGCATAGGCTTTCTGATTGCACGACCGTATCTAGAGAATTTCTGTGCAATCTCTTCTAACGGAGGTGGCTCAGCGACGACTCTTCTTGGCGGCACAGCGACGACTCTTTGTGGCGACGGCACGTCTGGCGGTACCGGCATCTGAAGAGCGTTACCCTCTCGAGCGTCGGGATCGTCCATCTGAGGAAGAATCAGCGGCGGCTGCTCACGTGTCCTCCGTAGATGACGACGATTGCGGCGGAGTTCTCCTCCCTCGTGCTGGATCACGTATGACCTCGGACTCTCGTGTGTCCGCTGAACGATAGCGGGATCCCAGCCCCACTTTCTCTGGACACGTACTACATCACCAGGCTTCAATGGCTTCAATGATGTAGCACCGTGGTCATAGTCCTGTTTGAACCGTGTCTGTCTGTCCGTTAAGTCTTGTTTCGCGTTTACGACTCGCGGCTCAAGAACGGCTTTGGTTGTCGGCAACTTTGACCTGAGTAGTCGGCTCATTGCCAGTTGTGCTGGTGCATAGCGGAGTCCACTGATCGGCGTGTTCCTATATTCTAGCATCGCTATGTAGGGATCACGACCCTCTTCGTCTGCCTTCTTGAGGAGCGACTTCAACGTTTGCACGACTCGCTCTGCCTGCCCGTTCGATTGAGCATATGTTGGGCTCGATGTAGTCACTGTGATACCCCAATTCTCCGCGAATTGCCGAAAACTATAGCTACCAAACGGTTGGTTGTCTGCTACGATCTCTTCGGGTATTCCATGACGTGCACTGATGCTCTTAACATGTGAGATGACACATTCGCTTGTCTTGTTCTCGAGCAGTGCCAACTCGGGATACTTCGAATAGTAGTCAACGACTACTAGGTAATCTCGACCTTTGAACGACATAATGTCCATTGCCACTTTGCGGAACGGGCCGTCTGGGATTTTGTGTGCTATCATCGGCTCCTTCTGATTGCTCCGGGCGAACTGTAGGCATGTTTTGCACCTCGAGACGGTGTCCTCGATTGCTTTCGACATTCCCGGCCAGAAGATAGCTGATCTAGCTCGAGATTTCTTCTTCTCCATCCCCATGTGTGGTTCGTGCAGCACTTCCAGCATATCCAACCTCATCGACTTTGGAATAACAATTCTTTCGCCTGCAAACACGAGTCCGTCGTCTGCACTCATCTCGTCTCTCATGTTCCAGTATGGTCTAACGTCCTCGGGTACAGCTGTTCTGGCCAGCCGTTCATCACAACCTGAAGTAGTCGCTGAAGAGTTACGTCATCGGCTGTAGCACTTCGGATTTGCTCGAGTCGTCCTGTACTTGCAGGGAAGTTCTTTGTAACGCTGTGGACCATGATCTCAACATCGTCAATGAGCTCCCTGTCTGGCTCACTATCTATGTAAGCACGTGAGAGAGCGTCGGCTACGTACAGCAGCTTCCCTGGAACGTATGACAGGTTTATCTCGTATCGACGTAGCTTCAACATCATACGTTGCACGCGTGCCGTTGCGTTTCCGATCGGTTTCTTCATTATAATCTCAAGCGGCTTATGATCAGTCTGCGCTTCGATTTCCTTGCCATAAATGTACTGATGAAACCGGGAAGTCGCGAAAACGACCGCTAACAGTTCTTTCTCCAACTGTGCGTAGTGTAGTTCTGGACCGACTAGTGCCCTTGACGCATAGGCAACAATTTGTCCTTCTTGTAGAAGACACGCCCCTAGTCCACTCTTTGACGCGTCCGACTGCAACGTTACTGGTTTGTTCACGTCGTAGAACCTCAGTACTGGCAAACTGCTTAGAATTGTCTTCAACTCATTCACTGCATTTGTATGCTCTTGTGTCCAACACCACACCGCGTCCTCTTTCAGCAGCGCACGTAGAGGACCAGTGATGTGCGACTCTCGCGGGATGAACTTTGCCTGATACTTCACAATGTTCAGAAACCTCAGGACTGCGCGCTTGTCCTCAGGCAGTGGCATGTCGACGATAGCTCTTACTTTGCTAGGGTCTGGGCTGAGGCCTGCTTCCGATACTACATATCCCATGTACAGCACCTCATTGACTTTCAACTGCACCTTTGACGAGTTGAACTTCACGTTTCGTTCTCTTGCCCTCTGGAAGACAGCGCGCATGATGGCATCGTGATCTTGTTCATCATCGCCCGCGATGATGATGTCGTCAGCTATCACGTACGCTCCTTTGAGGTCACCAAACGTTAGTTGCATGCGCTTCTGTAGTACTTCACTAGCTGAACTAATGCCAAACGGCATGCGCAGGAACCTTTTGCGGCCCCATGGCGTGTGGAACGTGCAGAGGTAACTGGACTCATCCGACAGTCTGATGTGCCAGTACGCCATCGACATATCTATCACTGAAAACACTTTCTTTCCAGCTAGACGCGACTGCACATCCTCAGGTGTCGGGATCTCGAACTGTTCACGCATAATCGCTCGATTGAGTGGTTTCGGGTCGAGACATAATCTCAGCGATCCATTCCGCTTTTCCGTAATAACCAAGTTATTCACCCATGGTGTAGGTTGTTCTACATCTGCGACGATTCCGTCCCTCTCTAACTTGTCTAGAGCCTTCTTCAAACTCTCCACTCTGGTGTATGGAAGTTTCCTGGTTGCCTGGACTACCGGCTGTACGTCTTCTTTCAGCTCGATATGATACGGATGTTCAAATTCTCCCACTCCAGTGAACACGTCTTCATATGCTTTCATCAGAATGTCACTCGTTAGTGGCTTCTCACGCGACACCTCGCACACTCGTTTGACAAGTCCTAATGACTCACACACTCGACATCCAAGTAGGGGTACATTGGTGTGCGTAGTAACAAAGAACTCGATCAGTGTCGGTTTATCCGCGTTCTCTGGTATGCACTGAAATTTGACCGTTCCAGCTGGCTTCACTTTGACGTCATTCACGAATGCTGACAGTATCGTCTTTGTAGGCTGCAAAGCTACATTCGGCTTTATTGTCTCGTAAATCGTCATAGGCAACACATTCGCCTGTGCGCCATTGTCTAACTTGAAGCTTATCTGCTGGCTGCCAATAGTCATCTTTGTCATCCAGTCATCATCATGAGTAGTGTGTGCATGTACATCCAAGAATAACGAACCCAGATTACTCTCACATTGTTCATTGTTCATCATCCACACCTTGCTATCGACTGTAGCAGTGCGGTGGTGTTCGCACGTTACCGCGAAGTGGTTCCACCCCTTGCAACGGTTACACTGTTTGCCGTACGCAGGGCATGACTTTGGTGGGTGTGACCTGCCACAGAATTTGCACTGAATGCTTCCCTGTGTAGCCCGTGGTTTGTGTGTACATTTGTACCTACCTTTAGTGTCATTGTTAGTTCCTTTAATACCCCTGCCACCTGCATGGGAGCCCTTGCTAAACGTGCTTGAACGAGATCTCTGCTTCACTACACTCACTTTAGCTTCTGGCTTTCCTTCAGACGCCATGACCTTCAGTTGCGCCCTTGTCGTCTCGGCTGCGCGGCACACATCTAATGCCCTAGCTAGCGACAGATCGGACTCTCTCAAAAGTCTCTCTTTAACACGCTCGTCATTGACGCTGAACACTATCTTGTCACGAATCATCAGATCCTCCTGGTCACGAAATTCACACAATTTAGCTTTCATTCTCAAGTCTATGATCCACTGATCTACTAGTTCCCCATTGCCTTGATTGCGAGACCAGAAACAATATCGTTCGTAAACTGTATTTTTACGTGGCTTGCAGTAGTGACGGAATTTGTCTAGCACTGTTTCCCAGTTGTCTCTATCTTCTGCTGGTGGGACGTTAGCAGGTCCTGCTGGTCTAAACTCAAACTGGTTGAATACTTCCTGGGCCTCCGGTCCAGCAGTATGTAGTAGTATGGCCACTTGGACAGCATTAGGCTTTTTGTTCAATTCACACGCTGTGTAAAATGTCCTAAACTGCTGCTCCCAACTTCTCCACGCCTCATCCAAATTGCAGGCATCGAACGCAATACTACTTGGTGGCTTGAAAAATTCCATTTTTCAGCCGTTGACAGTGTGACTCGACTGTCGTCACTTCAAACTTCACCAACACCATTTTTTTCCGATCAACACATCCTACACCAGTATAACTCTGTGTAGTTTGTCTTCTGACACCATATTATGTTATGCTTTATGAAGCAGCATATTGCTTGTTTAATTAGGACTGGGAACACTAGACATGTGCTACTCGAATTCCACCGAAAGACAACATAACTTTTATTACTCCAAAACGGTGAAAGAGCTACACTGTAGTAAGTAGCTGTACAACGCACCAGTTATAACGATCCTATTACATGACAAATATCGGCCATCCTTTTGTTTAAGCCGCCACCAAAAGTTGCAATTAAGTCACCCCATTTTCTCAACTTCCCTAGTCAGTAGGTTTCTCTTTAGCTGGCCATTACACACAATCGTAATCACTCGGCGCCGCCGCCGCCGACGTGTTTACAAAATGGCTTGCCTTGGTAAGCGCCAGTCAGATTTAATGACGCAACCGAGAATTTCCCCGCCGAACCGGTATACCCTCTGACGCGTCGGCGGGAATCCCAACAAGCCATGTCGATAAACCAATGAACGTGATTCGAGAGATATTGACGTCAGTTGGATCATCCAATAGGCATTCAATCATGGCTTCTAAGATTACGTTACCAGAACCACACTCCACTAACACGCCGGTATACGTGAGTTCGCTTGAAACAATAATTATTATTTATCAATGTTTCGACGTCACTGTGTTGAATGAATTAAGAAGTAGGCAAAGTCAATACAATCATTTTAGCATTAGTCGATGGTCTTATCGGCAATTCAAACTGTCCGCTTTTTTTGCTAATAAAAAGCTTGACACTGCTATCAATAACGACGATGTAGCAGTAGCCGCCGGCGATGGTGGTGATAAAGATGAAGAGATGGTTGTTGGGAGTCTTGCCGCCGGCGACGTGGAAAACAAGAACTAAGAAGGATGTTGTTAGTGCCGGCGACATGTATGACAAGAACGATGTTTGTGCCGGCGACATGTATGACAAGAACGATGTTGGTGTCGGCGACATGTATGACAAGAACGATGTTGGTGTCGGCGACATGTATGACAAGAATGATGTTGGTGCCGGTGACATGTATGACAAGAACGATGTTGGTGTCGGCGACATGGATGACAAGAACGATGTTGGTGCCGGTGACATGTATGACAAGAACGATGTTGGTGCCGGCGACATGTATGACAAGAATGATGTTGGTGCCGGCGACATGTATGACAAGAACGATGTTGGTGCCGGCGACATGTATGACAAGAACGATGTTGGTGTCGGCGACATGTACGACAAGAACAATGTTTGTGCCGGCGACATGTATGACAAGAACGATGTTGGTGCCGGCGACATGTATGACAAGAACGATGTTGGTGCCGGCGACATGTATGACAAGAACGATGTTGGTGCCGGCGACATGTATGACAAGAACGATGTTGGTGCCGGCGACGTGTATGACAAGAACGATGTTGGTGCCGGCGACGTGTATGACAAGAACGACTTTGGTGCCAGCGAAATGTATGACAAGAACGATGTTGGTGTCGGCGACGTGTATGACAAGAACGAAGTTGGTGCCGGCGACATGTATGACAAGAACGATGTTGGTGTCGGCGACGTGTATGACAAGAACGATGTTGGTGCCGGCGACATGTATGACAAGAACGATGTTGGTGTCGGCGACATGTATGACAAGAACGATGTTGGTGCCGGCGACATGTATGACAAGAACGATGTTGGTGCCAGCGACATGTATGACAAGAACGATGTTGGTGCCGGCGACATGGATGACAAGAACAGTGTTGGTGTGGGCGACATGTATGACAAGAACGATGTTGGTGCCGGCGACATGTATGACAAGAACGATGTTGGTGTCGGCGACATGTATGACAAGAACGATGTTGGTGCCGGCGACATGGATGACAAGAACGATGTTGGTGCCGGCGACATGTATGACAAGAACGATGATGGTGCCGGCGACATGGTTGACAAGAACGATGTTGATGCCAGCGACATGTATGACAAGAACGATGTTAGTGCCGGCGACATGTATGACAAAAACGATGTTGGTGTCGGCGACGTGTATGACAAGAACGATGTTGGTGCCGGCGACATGTATGACAAAAACGATGTTAGTGCCGGCGACATGTATGACAAAAACGATGTTGGTGTCGGCGACGTGTATGACAAGAACGATGTTGGTGCCGGAGACATGTATGACAAGGACGATGTTAGTGCCGGCGACATGTATGACAAAAACGATGTTGGTGTCGGCGACGTGTATGACAAGAACGATGTTGGTGCCGGCGACATGTATGACAAGAACGATGTTAGTGCAAGCGACATGTATGACATGAACGATGTTGGTGCCAGCGACGTGTATGACAAGAACGATGTTGGTGCCAGCGACATGTATGACAAGAACGATGTTAGTGCCGGCGACATGTATGACAAGAACGATATTAGTGCCGGCGACATGTATGACAAGAACGATATTAGTGCCGGCGACATGGATGACATGAACAGTGTTGGTGCCGGTGACATGTATGACAAGAACGATGTTGGTGTCGGCGACGTGTATGACAAGAACGATGTTGGTGCCGGCGACATGTATGACAAGAACGATGTTGGTGTCGGCGACGTGTATGACAAGAACGATGTTGGTGCCGGCGACATGTATGACAAGAACGATGTTGGTGTCGGCGACATGGTTGACAAGAACGATGTTGATGGCAGCGACATGTATGACAAGAACGATGTTAGTGCCTGCGACATGTATGACAAGAACGATGTTAGTGCCGGCGACATGTACGACAAGAACGATGTTGGTGTCGGCGACGTGTATGACAAGAACGATGTTGGTGCCGGCGACATGTACGACAAGAACGATGTTAGTGCCGGCGACATGTATGACAAGAACGATATTAGTGCCGGCGACATGCATGACAAGAACGATGTTGGTGTCGGCGACGTGTATCACAAGAACGATGTTGGTACCGGCGACATGTATGACAAGAACGATGTTGGTGCCGGCGACATGTATGACAAGAACGATGTTGGTGCCAGGGACATGTATGACAAGAACGATGTTGGTGCCGGCGACATGGATGACAAGAACAGTGTTGGTGTGGGCGACATGTATGACAAGAACGATGTTGGTGCCGGCGACATGTATGACAAGAACGGTGTTGGTGTTGGCGACATGTATGACAAGAACGATGTTGGTGCCGGCGACATTGATGACAAGAACGTTGTTGGTGCCGGCGACATGTATGACAAGAACGATGATGGTGCCGGCGACATGGTTGACAAGAACGATGTTGATGCCAGCGACATGTATGACAAGAACGATGTTAGTGCCGGCGACATGTATGACAAGAACGATGTTAGTGCCGGCAACATGTACGACAAGAACGATGTTGGTGTCGGCGACGTGTATGACAAGAACGATGTTGGTGCCGGAGACATGTACGACAAGAACAATGTTTGTGCCGGCGACATGGAAGACAAGAACGATGTTGGTGCCGGCGACATGTATGACAAGAACGATGTTGGTGTCGGCGACGTGTATGACAAGAACGATGTTGGTGTCGGCGACGTGTTTGACAAGAACGATGTTAGTGCCAGCGACGTGTATGACAAGAACGATGTTGGTGTCGGCGACGTGTTTGACAAGAACGATGTTAGTGCCGGCAACATGTACGACAAGAACGATGTTGATGCCAGCGACATGTATGACAAGAACGATGTTGGTGCCGGAGACATGTACGACAAGAACAATGTTTGTGCCGGCGACATGGAAGACAAGAACGATGTTGGTGCCGGCGACATGTATGACAAGAACGATGTTGGTGTCGGCGACGTGTATGACAAGAACGATGTTGGTGCCGGCGACATGTATGACAAGAACAATGTTGGTGCCGGCGACATGTATGACAAGAACGATGTTGGTGTCGGCGACATGTATGACAAGAATGATGTTGGTGTCGGCGACGTGTTTGACAAGAACGATGTTAGTGCCAGCGACATGTATGACAAGAACAATGTTGGTGTCGGCGACATGTATGACAAGAACGATGTTGGTGCCGGCGACATGTATGACAAGAACGATGTTGGTGCCGGCGACATGTATGACAAGAACGATGTTGGTGCCGGCGACATGTATGACAAGAACGATGTTAGTGCCGGTGACATGTATGACAAGAACGATGTTGGTGTCGGCGACGTGTACGACAAGAACGATGTTGGTGTCGGCGACATGTATGACAAGAACGATGTTGGTGCCGGCGACATGTATGACAAGAACGTTGTTGGTGTCGGCGACGTGTATGACAAGAACGATGTTGGTGCCGGCGACATGTACGACAAGAACAATGTTGGTGTCGGCGACATGTATGACAAGAACGATGTTGGTGCCGGCGACGTGTATGACAAGAACGATGTTGGTGCCAGCGACATGTATGACAAGAACGATGTTAGTGCCGGCGACATGTATGACAAGAACGATGTTGGTGTCGGCGACGTGTATGACAAGAACGATGTTGGTGCCGGCGACATGTATGACAAGAACGATGTTGGTGCCGGCGACATGTATGACAAGAACGATGTTGGTACCGGCGATATGGATGACAAGAACGATGTTGGTGCCGGCGACGTGTATGGCAAGAACGATATTGGTGCCGCCGACATGGATACAAGAACGATGTTGGTGCCGGCGACATGGATGATGAGGAGGCTGTTGGTGCCTGTGACGTGGATGATGAGGAGGCTGTTGGTGCCTGTGACGTGGATGATGAGGAGGCTGTTGGTGCCTGTGACGTGGATGATGAGAAGGCTGTTGATGCCGGCGACGTGGATGATAAGAAGGCTGCCCTGGATTCATGTCAGTTTCCCAGGAATGACCAGGCAGCACTGAACCAGCATAGAAATGACAAGATCGATGCACTTCTGCCTGATTGTGATGGCCTGTCTCAGCTCGACAAGACGGAGACGGAGACGGAGACCGAGACGGAGACGGAGACGGAGACCGAGACCGAGACCGAGACCGAGACCGAGACCGAGACCGAGACCGAGACCGAGACCGAGACCGAGACCGAGACCGAGACCGAGACCGAGACCGAGACCGAGACCGAGACCGAGACCGAGACCGAGACCGAGTGGTAACCTGTACAAATACACGGATGTTGCTGATCAGAATCTTGCCGGAAAGACTGCAATTGAAATGATGAGGTTGTTGTCAACATGACGTCCACTAGGCCAAGTGTTTCCAAATCTGGCAGTGTTGGCCAAGATCTATCAGCTAATTCCAGTGTCAACAGCCGACTGTAAAAGAGGTTTTTTGACACTTGGCAGAATTAAAACGAAATCAAGAAACAGTTTGTCGACCAAAATGCTGAACGCTCGCTTGTCTGAGGTAAGTTTGGTAAAATTAATCTGAATGCGTGGAAATTCACACAGATTCAAACAGTCGCTTTGCTTAAGTTAAGTTTAGCCTTGCTCTTGGCGTAGGGAGTTATGCCTATATAACGATGGCGATATAACTGGAAAAAAAATGAAGCCGACCCTGGTGGGCCGGGCTATTTACACTGTTGTGATATATGTTATGGTTGATGGATTTCATAAGTTCTTAGTGGTACTGCTAGTCATTGACCACTTGTCTAGAATGCGGGCTCACATGTATTTTAACATAGATTTGTCATCTATTATCGCCCACCACACGTTTTCACGTCGACCGAGTGTTGGCATATTTGACACTCGTCGACGTAAAAAACATGCAGTAGTGGTATATGCATGCTTTGACGATAAAATCATAAATCATTTTAGGCAAGAGTTATCCTTCAATTGTATTGAGAAAAAATAATGGCACATACCACCTCTATAATTATAGTAAGTAGGCCTAGTGATGATTGGAATGGCAACTGTTGTTTTTAATACAAATTCAGTAGTGGCTACTAATGAGTAATTTATTAGGTCACATTTGTTTTGTACATATTTCCTTCCGATATCATTACTGTAAGTGTTGATGTTTTTTTGTGAGTAGTTACAAAAACAGTCAGTTGGCGCTGATGAAGACGAAGCACCGCAACTGACTGAAGACAGTGACACTGCAGGCTCTCCTGTTCACCAAGATGAAGTGCAGTGTTGCTGTTTGAGGAGTGTGTGGCACTGTGTGCCAGCAGCAGCCAAAGCCTGGCTACCGGAGCGCAAGTGTCGACTTGGGTTTGGTGTCAATGTGTAGCATGTGCCTCACATTCATTGTCGTACGTCTTGCAATAAACTAAATTGTGCAATGCCTGATGTGTCATGTTAACTATTTAGTCGAGCTTCGCAAATGCCTTTTTAGCCATTGCTCGTCGCGCTCTACGTGCGCTGTTTCTAAAATGGCAGCCTGCCCTTTTGAAAACCTGGGCAGAACACTGATAAATAACATAATTTCATAAGACGAAGAACACTTGTGAATTAGCCTGGAAAAGGGGCGTTGATGGTGTAATATCATAACATAACTCCATGGCATAAGTTAAGAGCAAACGATACTGACATCAGATTAAGAACAGTGCGGAGCGGACACCTTTCATGTGTCTGGGGGGTTTCGCTGACGCGTGATATCAGACGGCAAAACATGTTGTTTAAACGAACGTGTACTAAATGAAATAACTGTATTATACTAAAGTCAAACAGAGAGACAATGCAAAAAACAACAAATACGGCGAAATAAGAGTAACAAAGTTAACCGGCTGTACATCATATTATGCTGTTTTACGTAGTAACCAATATAGTCGCTACTAAGCCACACTTACAAATAATTAGTACCACATATTAATCATTGAAATTACACAAAACTGAATTTAAATTGACTCTCGTACTAACTCATTAGTTATGAGTAAATTTGTGTAAGCGTATAGAGGTTATATTAGGTTATGAACAATACTTAAACAAAATCAAAGACATGCTCTTCTCAACAACGTTGATGGGAAAAGTTGATGAACTGTTACAAAGATTCGACAATCAGGCTACAGAATCGGAAAAAACGAAAGAGAAAATAGCCAAACTAAAAGACAAGGTTAGTTCCCTGGAGGAAGAAGTTGATCGACACGAGCAATACTCACGCCGATCAAACCTCAGATTCCGAATCTTGTATAACTTTCAATGTGGCATAGAAAAGAGACAGCGTATGATCCACGTAACTCAATAAAATTTTTGTTTGACATTAAATGGAGCATCTGAATTGTCCGTGACGTAAAGAACAATAAAGTAGGGACAGAGATTTTTAGATATTATATGTTAACTAATTAATTAACATAACATATTACAGGTGTGTTACTTGTTATATTATGACATGCATTTAAAACGTATCAAATTATATTTAAAGGAGATGTTTAGGACATGCAATAAAAATGTATAGGAGACCTCGATTTTTTGACAGGTCTATGGGGACAGCCTAGTGAAACCGAGGAAAAATAGTAAAATTGAGTTACATTGCATATAAGATATACGTTTGTCAATTATTATTGAAGAAAAAATAGTGGAAATATTCAAATAATTGATATATTGCCATCTAAACATGAGGGACACAAAACTCTGCGTTGTTGTATATTCACCCATATTTCGTAGCTACAATGCAATCACGTCCGTATATTTCCATTTATTTTGGAAATTCGATTAAGAGAATCAGTTGCTTAATAGAACCCAGCATTGTTAGTCTGTTATCAAGATGTATGACATGCAGTAAACGAGTATTAATTTTGCTTGATGAATTTGATTTGACGTATATGCGTCTAGAGCGATACTTCATTTGAATATATGTTGTTCATAACCCGTTTAAAACATTCTTATTATTCATGGTAACTGCCGGGCAATATTTCACCTAAATTAACAAAGTAAAATCTATCCAACGAAAATTTAACAATATAAATGTTAATAATATGATACAAATGTTTTAACTAAACCCCTTTGCCCTTTCAACTAACCATATGTACGGAGTTAGTTAACCATACAAATTCGCTTAGTAGCTTTGTGTAAGGCAGATATAATGTATGAAAACATCTGCAGGTAATTTGTTGTGATAAATAAAACGACTTCCAAAATCGTTGTTTGTATTAAAATTGTTCCAATAGCCTGGTCTCACCTGTTCAATTTTACATTGAACGCTAATGCATATATTATATATATATATATCATGACCCCTTGCGCATACAATTATGGTAGGAAGAGAACACTCGAAGCTGACCTTGATGTAGCGCTAAAGTGGATAGATCTATACTCGTGGAGTGCTTGCTTAGGAGACGCGGCATGCATGTGTACATTAACGTGGTGCCTTTAAAGCACGTGGTGCTGAAAGTTTCGGTATAAAAGTCGTCGCCTCGGAGTGACGTTGTCACATCGTGCGCCGAGGTACTCTATCTAAAGCAAGTCGACATGGCCTGTGACAAAATGGTACGCACTGTGCAGCATCAGCAGACATGCTGTTTTGGTAGAAATCTGTAATTTTTATATGTAATTCTCTAAAAATCCGTACACAATTTGTCATTGGTTATGATTATATATTATTTCGTCAGGACCATTCTGATTACATTCGAGTGTCGCCATATATCAGGCAATTACATATAACGTTTAATATATTATATTAAACGAAATCCACTAAGCTGCGCCGGAAATTTAAAGTAAATTTAAAACAAATCCGTAGTCCTCCCAAAATGTCAAACACCCGTATTGAATAGTTAAATTGTTCTCAATCGCAGGACGGCAGATACGGGCCTACAGTTGTTGACTTGCGAAGTTGTTGACATCGTTGGCGATTCATTTCGTGGACAGCGACACCTTGTCGTTGCTTGACGGAGTGCTCGACGTTGTCTTTAATTGCCAGTTGTTGCACGTTTCTCGCCGTTAATTATTCGGCGAACGCCGTTTTAATTATTTTTTCGGTGCGCTCCGTTTTTAATTAAGATCGTAGAGAAATTAGTCCGTAACGGCGTGCTGCCAGTGTTCATGGCAATGGACATCACAGCAGCACAGCGTTTATCACACTAAACAGCGAGATTATTTCTTTTGTTCTCACGTGAAGTGCGAACTCGAACTTGAAATGGGCGATTGAGCTATTTATACCAGCCGTCAATGCAATGAGAAATACGACGACTGCTATTGACGGGGAGTGACGGCTACCGTCTTAATTGGCATTATAATCTTGTGGGCACATTATGCTAAAGGTCTTGGCAACCATTGCCGCTCGGTCTGTCTAATGTGAATGTTGTAATGAATCGGTGGGGAGAGCAAGCACAATCAGGTGGAGGCTCCCACCAGAGAAAATACACTTAAGGTATCGTGGAAATTATGTACACAATTAATCTAGAGGGAAAGCGTCAAGGCACATGCCCCCAGTACTGAAACCCTTGTAGACATATGAGGACATAATTTGAATGCACAAAATACCAGCAGAGGTGGGGAATCTATTACACCAGGCCAGTCTGTGATGCAAGATGTCAGAATAATTCCTCCTGCAGACTGTTGAGTCACTAAGCCACGTAACAATCCTGTTGTAAAATTGCTACACAGAATGTCTTATGCTGACAGTATCTACGTCACAAATCACAACTAGTGGTAATCCAATATTTATGTAACACTATAACTACCAATGTTTAGGAACAAATTACATACAACTGCAACTTAAGCCACGTGGCCTACTAGCACCGCGCTGTAACTTCGCTTCACATAATGCTCAACCTACGCGGATTACCATTAATATGTAGTAAGTGCGTGTAAGGCACGCACGCATGCACGCATGCACGCACGCACGCACGCACGCACGCACGCACGCACGCACGCACGCACGCACGCACACACACACATGCCACTAAGCCACGTAAATACCTACCACCGTGTCGTAGATTTGTTACACAGAATGCCCAACCTACGACGAAAGCATCCATGTCACATATTTATTAGTCACGTGCCTAAACACTGCACAGCTGATTCCAGTATGATCATTGCCTTCAAAATTCACGGTTGTTTGGTATCGACATTGTACGAAAACTACCGATTGAATTCGTGAACTATCGTAGCATCGGTGGGTGTTATTATATTGCGGAACACGACTTTGACTTATTGACAATTTTATATTTCACCTGGTGTATTGCACCCGTCTCTGTGCAATGCAGTGAACTGTGACGGTTGCCAGACCTGGCACACCCTAAAGTTACATGTGCCCACTAAACGTGTTCGTCTTGCCACGTCTAATTGCCTCTAACATCGAGTTGATTGATACTGATCGAGTAGGCTATAGACGATGCCGAGGCTAAACTTGTGGATAACGCAGACTTTGCAAAGAAGATCGTCAATTCCTTCCTAGAAAATGGCAAGAGATTTATGAATCTTATCACATAATTAGAGGCTGAAAAGATCAACGTTGAAAACGATCTCGATGCTTTAGAACAATACAGCCGGCGAAATTGTGTCATTGTTCACGGCCTGCCGGCCTGTGACGACCCAGAGAACGCAGTTATTAAAGGGGGGGGGGGGGGGTGAAGCACTCGAACAACCATATGTAGCCCAAACATAATAACATACCATTTACAGTATATATCACCCTTATATGATGGGCGCAACGCCACCGTAATTTTGTAATATCCTTTTTAACTTTGCCATTATCTTCGCTGGGCGGCGCCATATTGCTCTGCGGGGGGCTCAGCGGCAGAGTGGTTTGAGTACGAGCTCCTGGCACCGCGTTCACACAGTAAATCGATATGAGCGACGACGCATTACCTCTCCGAAAAACGGCCGAAACGCATGGAAAATCGAATAAAAAGAAAGCTGGTGTGCACTGGATGGCTCCTGGATATATCAACTAGTACTACAAATGCAAGGAAAAAACTTTGTATCGACTTCCGAGGAAGAATTTGCAGCAGAAAAGGTGGTTGCAAATGCGGAAATTGGCGTGTCCGCCAGTCGCAGGATCTGCGAGAGGCCACTTTTCCGATGCAGATTACAAGACAAAAGACGTATGCGATGAGCATGGACAGACGGTGAGCATCAAGATGTCATTCTTGGTCAAAGACACCGTTCCATCTTAGATCTTTTTTTCGCATATGACCATGCATCTACAGACTATTCTGCGACCAGGAAACGTCAGATATCAGAGGGCAGAGCGATGCGCAGGAAGCGACGAGCCGAAACCAGGTTAGTAAATTGGATTACCTTTACCATTGTGACTTATCACTACGATTACAATATAGTTCCACCCCAATAAGCACAGCTGTGCTTCAACGTCAGCATATATATGACCCATAGTAAATCGAAATGTATGAATACAATAAAGTGCGGGTAAGTGTTAATAGTTTGATATAATTACGAGTGTTTTCCAATCCGCCGATTTATTTTCGACGTGATCAGACGTACCGTCATACGTGGCCGTACTCAAAACAATAACAATAACTCAGTAAGTGCTACAGGATATACTGCAGCCTTATAACATGGGCCATGGCGTATGTACTAGGCAAAATTATTCAAGAAAATAATTTGATATTATTTATTGACAGTCATAATAAGTCTCAGACTCCTGTGTTCTAAATGCCTAGAGAGCAAGCGGCAAGCGTAAGGCTAAGTCTAAGGGGGGGGGGTTAGATGCATGGGAGAAACACGACCAAAAGACAGTATATACTATATAGTGCAACAGAAGCCTGCTGTTGCTGTTTACATTTCAAATTCTTTATGGAAATATTTAAATATACAAATACTTTCATTGCGATTAAGTGCAAATGCAGTTACAAAACTTTTTAAAAGTATTTAAATATTTAAGTAAAATGTATTTCATCCATGCAATGTCTAGCTGGAAAGGAAACTAACTAAGGCATCGTCATCTACCCAGTTGAACACTGTCAGATTACATGTCTCCTTTCTATAATGACACTTTATAATTTCTGTCTGAATTCTTGTGACTTGACAATAAGGCAAAATTATATAAAATTAATTTGCTTTATTGATCAGATTAAACCCCACACGTAATAACCGGAAGTTCATAAAGAGATGTATTAATTACATTTTATTCTAAGTCGACTGATAACACCGTAAGGAATATCGTGGGAGGAAGGGGCAACTGTCAGCAACCCACAATAGTATTAGTACAAGCTATACAGATGAAGGAAGTATATCAGGCATGGGGTCAATTCTGTTTTGTCAATTCCAAAAAATAAGTTCTAATTCCGCCTTGCAAAAAATCAATTCCAACTGTTAAGATCCTAGGCTAAAGAAAAATTCAAATCCAATTCGTTTTAACACAGTTTTATTTGTCACGTGTGCACAATCATATTTAATCAGATATGATTAAAAAATTATTGTTCATTAAATGCACACACACAAGCACAACCACACGTGCACACGCGCACAAACATGCGCGCGCGCACACGCACACGCACACGCACACACACATATATCTATATCTCAGGTTTGCCATAAAAAATCTTCAAAATGGCATCCAGCCATTTCATATGTACTTTCCGCTGTGACACCTCTCCTGGATTTTTGCAAAACAAAACCAAACATTTTGGACAGCCCTGGACAGTTGGGTCATTAATCTGAGTTTTGAACAGTTTCCCCTGTTTATATCGGGTCCAGGTCATTTGCCCCCCTCCCGGACATTTGCCCCTTTGTCACTTGCCCCCCAGACATTAGCCCCTTTATAATTTCTGTTTAAAAATCTTGACATTTGCCCATTGTCCGTATCTTCTGGATTATTTGTAAGTTTTTTTTAAGAAATGTTTTTTTAACTTATTTTTTATTTCTGAACATGAATTCTAGATATATATTACCCTAATTGCAATTAATGTTCTTTGTGCCAGATCAGCCAAGTAAATTACTTTATGTAGTTGGAGATGATCCTGTAATCAAAGGATTATCTTTATTGCAATTGTGGAAGAAGCCAGTGACATTAGGACCTGGACATGTTATGAAAATTGAGGATATTTGAAAGAGCCATCTCAACAAGGTTTCTTTTGAATTGCATTTACCATGGAGAGTTGGAGTGACTCCATTTTCCTATAAAACTGGATGCACAAGCCAGAGTTGTCAGAATTCACTTATAACTTCACCATGGAAATTACTACTAGCATATGAGGAGGTCAGAAGCTATGTTTTGAGTGTCATTCCTACACCAAGAAGGGGGACCAACAACATTACTCTTCAATGGGAGTGAAGCTAGCGTCGATCCTGATCTTGCAAGGGTGCTGTGGTCACTGATTTGATCTCCAGATCCAGAGTGTGATCAACAAGACTGCCCGACAACCATGATGGTGACACAGCACAAATAGAAGCTGCCAAGGTCCGTGAGGACCTGAAAACTAAGGCAGCTAATACCAGGGGCACTCCAAACCAGCTGATCTCTGACTCGTTACTGTCCACCACTGTTTGTGGAAGCATCACCCCAAGAACCCATCTTCCACCACTGATCTGACTATCAATGATACCTGGAAGACAACTGGTGACAAGATCATCTCATATACACTCCAGGGGATAGGCCATTGCATTAGGCTAAAGTGACTTCGACTTGTCATTGAATGTTATGTTATTGTAGTAATAATGATAAAACTGCAAACTGATTTTCACTTGTCAACTATCATAGAAAAAAGGGGCAGTTGTCCGGGAGGGGGGGGGGGAGCAAATATACTAGGAGGCAGATGTCCGGGGAAGGGCAAGTGTCCTAGGGGCAAATGTCTGGGGGGCATGTGACCGCAACCCATTTATATCGCTATCAGTTGTGGTATCATTGATATTTCATCAAATTTACTGGAAAGTTTGAGTCTTCAACATCCTAATCTCCAACATGTATTCTCCATGGGGACATTTTTAATTACTACAAAGGGCAAACCCTACAGCCACATGTAACAGCATTGTACAGGTGACCAGTGACCTGTTTAGTATGGGAAACTTGTGGGCTGAACATCAGGCTTGGATAAACAAGGGGCTGCATTCAAGTGGGGCAGGCTTCCTATCTCACACAAATGGAATGAATTGGCAATCTCTGTAAATAAACCTTGTACACTGAGAAAGAAAATGAGGCCTGAATGGTCTGATTTTGGTTTTACTGTCCGTTACAGTAACTTAGTATTTCTTTTTGATGCAAATGCTTGATTATATTGTTCTTGGTCACAATGTTTCAATACCAGAGTAGACAGTGTCTATGCTGTAATGTTGACAACTTCTGTTGTTACCAGATTCAGGGTGATTTTAAAAGTAATATAAATAAATATAAGGGTAAATATTAACAGTATCAAGTCAATAATTCCAACAAAATCAATTCCAATTCCCCAAAAAAAATTCCCAAAAAAAAATTAATTCCAATTCCAAATAAAACAAAAAGTCAATTCCAATTCCGGAACTGGAATTGAGGGTCAGTTCCAATTCCGCAACGGAATTGACCACATGCCTGAGGTATATTCATGACAATATCTTGTCTCTGTATACTACAGCAACAGTCATGAACAGTATAATTGAATTGAAACAAGCTTATGTCTGTGGGGCTTTTGTCGGGAGGGGCTTTTGTCCATGCACCATACTATCTAGCAGATGCTTTCAGTATAATACCTAATATATATATATATATTTACACATATATATATATATATATATATATATATATATATATATATATATATATATATATATATATATATATATATATATATATATATATACGTGTGGGCAGGTATGCGTGTGTGCGTGCAGCATTTATAAGGAAAAGATGTCACAAGCATAGATCTGCATTTGGTCCAATAACAATATTCATGCATTATGTTATCTAAATCGGGTGTCAGATATAAAATAAGGAACCCCATAGAAAGTGTACCTATGGGTCCATATTTTGTTATGGAATTTGGACCCCTGATAGAATTTTGACCTCCCTGGCCCATTGAAAACAGTGCACTTTGGAGTTAGGATGCTACAATTTTGGTTACATGCATTTGGTTATGTTACCAGTGGCATTCGTCAAACTGACCAAACAGATTCATTAAAAACATTAAGAGATCAGTGAAACACCCATTGGTTGAATTGGAAATTGAAATGCTTTTCCCTGTGGTTGATTACTTTATATATTCTATATGACACTGGCACTCTTATATTCTAAAAAATAATACATACAATATATATATATATTGTGATTCATTTTTATAATGCAAAAGATGAATGTCGAAAAATTTTCAAGTCACTGTATGTGTAATCTTTTCAGATGAAGGATTCACCATTGGTTCGTACAAGTACAGATACTAGTTTTGAAGCATCCAGCGCTACGGGTGATGCCGTCAATCTTTACATTACGGATGTCACCTTTAGTGCCATCACTGCTACTACTGCTGTGACACCACATACAACTGATGCTGAAATGCAAATCGATCCGGTAACGATATATCAAGTCCGACACTTCGCAAATGCTGCTGTAGTCACGGATGACATTATTGCACCAATGAACATTGATCATGACTACTCCTATATGAAGCTTCTAACAGATTCAGTGAGAACAAAGACATTGGTGCAGATGATGCACACTATGTGATAACAGTATGTGATAACAGCGACATAACCGAGGGTGACTCAAGCAGCTCCGACACCTATGAGAAAGAGAAGAAGTTTGTCATTCGTGAGAAAAACTTATGCCACTTTTCTGCACCTGCCACACACCAAACAGCCATAAACTGTGACACAGGTTGTACTCATGTCTGATCTATCAGCCAAGGTCTTTCGGATAGTGGGGTGTCTGTCAGAGGCAAGTGTGCTGATTTCTACCCCTGGATGAGTGAAAGGTGAATTGAATCTGTTATGTGTACATGTACTATCAGACAGAACAAGTAGTGCATTGATACATATGATTGGTGTACATTTACTGTCAGTACAAGTAGTGTATTTGGTAGAGAATGAGACGCTTGGTTTACATTTGCTGTCGGTAGGAACAAGTAGTAGATTCAGTCAGAACAAGTAGTATATTGGATACACATGATTGGTGTACATTTACTGTCAGAAGAAGTAGTGAAATGGTGCAGATTCCAGAATGAGATGATTGGTGTACATTTACTATTGGTAGGAACAAGTAGTGTATTGGTATGCATGATTGGTGTACATTTACTGTCAGTCAGAACAAGTAGTATTGTTACACATGATTGGTGTACATTTACTGTCCAATCAAAACAAGTAGTGTATTGCCATTGGTACAGATGATGATGGTGAAACAGTTAAAATGCCTTGGCTTTATAAAGATTAATTATTTCCTAAGCTAAACTACTAGTATATTTGATATGTTGTGCCATAATGATGATGTGTGTAACTGTGATATCCATGTTCCAGGTTGTATTTCCCGGTGGTAGAAGTCACTGTTTTTAGTCAATGTTTAGTCTTGGTTTCAGTCGTTCTAGTTAGCCTTATTTCTTTGGTAATTGTTTTTCTATGTGAATAAACTTTTGATATATTTTATGTTGGTCTCAATATAAATGAAATTGTGTGTAGTGACATGCAAGATGCTGCAGGTAACATTTTCGTTAACAGAAGTGGGATATGGATAAGAAGGCATTCACATCATTCAGTTATTAATATTTTAGTGGGAATTTTTGTAGTTTTCCAGGTTGTTTTTCGACCTGCTGCATACTGTGGGTGCCTCACAATTTGTCTATATCAGACTATCAGTACACTCACCTGTGTCAGGTCAATCTCCATAGCTAAACTTTCCATCAATTCAATTCGGTTCAGAATAGACATCACATATCCTTCCCACATCGCAGGATGGGATTACTTGTCTTGCCTTTCCTGAGCCTGCATTATAATTTGTCAGGGTTAGTTGATAGCACTAATTCCATAATTACCATAATAGATGCAAAACTGTGAACATTACATACTGTCAGTAGTTCATTATTGTTATTTAAATGATTACATTGCATCAAACAACAAGGTGTTGTGGTGTGCTACAGAAAGGGGTGATTACAAGTATGAATATTAATGTAATCATGATTACAGTAATTATTGCAATCACAATTACTAATGTAGTCATGATTACAATCATTATTACAATCACGATTTCGGTAACATTTAAGAATATATATATATATATATATATATATATATATATATATATATATATATATATATATATATATATTCACATAATGAATTAAATAAACCCTCATGTTATTATTATCATCAATGTTATTCAACACAAAATCAAACACAATATTAAAATACAGTCATGGTACACTTCATTAGATTAGATACAAAATAAAGAGAAAAGCCTGCTTGCATTGCCATTGCAGTTCGGACCTCACCCTCGGGCTAGGTAAAAGAAATATGCAGAAAAAATAGGATTATTAAAATGGCAATGATTCGATAACAATTGAATTACTGACCTGCTAGCTATAGGGCGAATCAATAAGTCGGCACGGCACGCAAATCATGCAATGACAGCAGACCAACATTTAGCACCGCCCTGTTTGTGCTTATCACTACAAAATCATCGTCTTCGCCTTCGTACGGTGATGCAAGCATCAACACGGTCGGGCATACGGTGCTGCATAGCTATAGCCATAGCCTAGCCCTAGGCATAGTAGCTTCCTCGGCGCAGCATGATGACTCAACGTAAACGTGCGCAGACATCGGGACGCACTTTCCACAGGATCACATCACATTACCTAGTCAGGAATCGTTGACAGTCAAAGCGCTGTAGTAACGTCAACAAAGACGAAGCCGACCTGGAGTCTGGAGCGTGACTCGCACACTCGGTGACACTTTACGACTGTCAACCGTTGTTTCCGTGTGGCCTGTCGAACTAGACTCTTCGTTTGTGGTTTCCATTTCTCCAAAGATAGACAACTATTACGGAAGTTCAGTAAACCACTAATCGCTAGTAGCAGATCTGGTAAAACTGTCACAAGCGATGCATCTATGTTGTCAACAAGTAAAAAATAGTTCCGGTATTCCGTTATCGCATATTCTCGTTGGTTTTGCTGCTCGTGTGTTCGAGAAGTGTGGCGTTTTTCATGATTTTTTGCATGTTTTGTTGTAATTTTTTTAACTTTTTTATTTGGAGTGAACAAAAACGCTATTTTGTTGACGTGTGTAAACACTTATATGTATATATATATATATATATATATATATATATATATATATATATATATATATATATATATATATATATATATATATATATATATATATTAGTGCCCTGCGCGGGCCTAGAATTTGATCCCAAGCCCGGCCCGCAATTAGCAGTTAGAGTCCAGGCCCGGCCCAGGCCCGCAATAATTTTTCAAGCCCGGCCCAGGCCCGCAAACTAGAATTTAGGCCCAGGCCCGACCCAGTCCGTGAATGTTTGGCCCAGGCCCGGCCCGGCCCGCAAGTTTCAGGCCCAGGCCCGGCCCATACCCGCGGGCCAAAGATGGGTAAGCCTGCGGCCTGCAAGCCCGCGGCCCGCTAAGTTTAGAGAAACCTATAATCTTATAACAAAGACGAAAAACCAATAAACTGTAAAACAGACTCATTGTTTTATTAAATAAAAAAACATATATACATATATCGGATGGGGCATAATATCCTTAACTCTTAGCGGAGTACTACTCTTATGCTGATGTTCCATAGTGTGCTGGATGAGTTCTAAAAATCCAGCACCACCAACTTCTTCAAACTTACAAATATCCTGAAGAAAAATAAAGAAAAACTTCTTAGTGTCATTACTATTAAATATGATAACATTTGTTATATTTGGCTTTAACGTATTGGCTTATGGTTAGGGTAGGAGATTTGTTTATATAACCCTGACTTAACCCATATGCAAGCCATAACCCCAATTTATATTGTTAATTGAATTAGCTCAACTAAGTTATCATAATTTAATATGAAATTTCAATTACATGTTACCCACTGGCACTGACACCCAGTGGCATTTCCATCAGGCCTGCAGTCACTAGGCTGAGACAGACAGGTTCAGACATGTGTGAATTAGTACAAATGTGAATGAATTAAGACTGGGGAGAAATACCAGTTACCAACTGGGTTGGGTACTGGGTAGTGGGCTAGTGGCCTAGTGGGCACTTGGCAGTGGGCAGGTCATTCATGTGGGCAATGTTTGGAGGGAAGACCTAGACAATAGACTATGAGTATCTTGTCCACTGTGATAAGTTGATGGTTAATCATGGCTTGATTGCCTCTGCAAATATTTCTAAAGTAAACATTTGGGGCTGGCTACTTCCAGCCAAGTGAACTTATGGGGGCCATTAGATTCCATGCAAGGTCTCAATTTGCAACAATATAATACTAAAGAAATAATTTTAAGCATTCATTAACCGGAATTACAATTTATAATCAGTTTAAAAAAAAAGAAGAAGTAATAATCGGTGTTTTGTATGAATATTTTTATTATGTCCAGGCCCAGGCCCGGCCCGGCTCGCTCATACTAGGACCAGGCCCGGCCCAAGCCCGTTGTGTTTAAATTGTTTTCAGCCCAGGCCCAGTATGTAGGCCCAGGCCCGGCCCGCAAAATTATGTAGAGGCACGGCCCGCGGGCTGCGGGCCGGGCCGGGCTTGGACCCAAAGACCGGCCCACGCAGGGCACTAATATATATATATATATATATATATATATATATATATATATATATATATATATATATATATATATATATATATATATATATATATATATATATATATATATGAGACCCATATCTTTTTTTTGCTCCAGAATGCCTATTTACGAAATAAATCGCAAAAAAATCGAAAATTTACATTGATTAGATTACGCGACTCAAACCACTCGTTTCGTCAACAAGATGGCGATACGCAGTGATGCATTTTGTCGATTTTTGCCTCGAACAAAATCAGTTTTTCAGCTTATCTCATAAATTAGCAGGTATCTGTCACCATTAATGCATAGTTAGATAATATATATTTAAATATACGGCATAACACAAAATTGCTTCAGTTCCCCTTTAAATTGTTCAGCGAAACACTGGGCGTTCCAATCGAGCGCGATAATCGTGAAATTTCAAAGTTACAAAGTGCACCAAAAGATCTACGTCACAGCTACGTGGACGTCCGATGGACGAATCGTCTGTTTACGCACAAACGGAAAGAAAGTGAGCATCACGACGAAGCATCAACTCCACCAACTCAGTGGCTAACTAAGTACTGTAGGACTCTTGAGCAGTGACTGATGATCAGCCTTGTTTCAATGTTTCAATGGCTGTCATTATAAAACTCGACGTTTCTAACGTTAAACACGATGCCAATGACTTGCTCTTCAACAATATGTCATTATGTTTACAAAACTATGAGTATCTTGCGGAAAACAAATTAACCAATAATAATCTGCTTTTTTTAATAATAATGTATACTTTAATACATGAACCTAATTACGTGTATTTATGAATTTTTGGGTCAATATTTTATTGGTCATTATTTGTTTTATTCATTTCTTTATAATAGTATATAATATGTGCTGTTATTGCAAGTGTCAAATGTGTCAGTTTGTGCGGTATGTATTGTTAAATGTTATACTATATTAAATGTAATGATGTTTGTCTCTATATTTCATAATTTTACTTCACTTAAGCTATTATACCTTTTTCGTTTTGATGTGTCAACTATGGTTGTAACTATTTGATTAACGGTTGATTGTTGAAGTAATGTTTTTTTAATTATCAAACTATCTCTCCCTTCAGCACAAATGTTTGACGGGGAAGCTTTCCTAGAATACTGTAGGGGTGTTGAAAACAACTCATTATGCCATTTATTAAATGCTCAGAACAATAATACTGTCAACACTGAGGATGAACCTGAAATAATTAAACACTCGCCCTATTATAATGACCCTAGTTTAAATAACCTGTTCCTAAAGAAAGGCAACATATTTAACATTTTAAGTTTAAACTGCCAAAGTATTAATGCAACGTTTGATCAGATCAACATTAAATTGCAAGAGGTAAAAAATAACGGCTTTGAATTCAGCGCTATTTGCTTACAAGAAACGTGGCTAATAGATAATTCATATACATCACGTTTTATGCTTGACGGATACACTCTAATTTCGCAAGGTAAAATATGCACCGCGCATGGAGGATTAGCAATTTACCTATGCAACAAATACCATTATAATTCAATAAACATATATCAGAATTCACAAGTATGGGAAGGACAATTTATTGAAATTATAGGAAAGCAACTTGAAAAAAAGTTATATTAGGAAATATATATAGACCACCCGGGAATAACAATGAAACATGTTAATGAACTTATTCCTCTACTTGATCATCTTGAAAAATGAAAAAGTGAAGTCATCATTGCTGGTGACTGCAATATTGATTTATTGCATATTAAAGAAAATGCAATATTTGGCGAATATTTTTATTCTGTTGTTGCTCAAGGTTTTTCCCTAAAATCACACTACCCACCAGGCTCTCGAGTAGAAAATTTACGTTAATAGACAATTTCCTACGTAAGCTATCACATGGCTTCTCACAGGCAACTGCCGATGTATTAATAAACACAATATCAGATCACCTACCATACTTCATATTTTTAGATTATCTAGGACCAAAGCGTGTAGATGCCACGAAATCGATTAGAATCCAAACTTGGAATACAGAATCAATAAACAAATTTCAATCGGAAATAAATAATGCAGGTATTTGTTACATGCTAAACACAACTAACCATGCTAATCCAAAATGACAATCTCAACATTCTTAATGAAGTGATATCCAAAGCAAAAGATAAACATTTGCCAGTTCGTATGATCAAATTCAGTAAGCATAAACACAGCAAGTGGATCACAAAAGGTATATTCCGGTCAATTGCTTACAAAGACAAATTATATATGAAATTAAAACAAACACCTATAGATTCCGAGCAATATATCAATCGTAAAACTAACTTTGCCATTTACCAAAGAATTATGATAAAGCTAATTCGTAATGCCATAAAAATGTAAGAATGACATTAAACAAACATGGTGTACTATCAAAAAAGTTATTAATCAGACTTCAAAGAAATTGGAATTTCCTGATCACTTTCTGATTGACAATAAATTGATAAGTGACACCAGTGTCATTGCTAACAAATTAATTTTTTTTGTACAAATGTAGGACCTAAGCTAGCCGCTGAAATAACTAATACAAACAACGCAAATTTCATGAATTACCTACAAAATCCGATATTACATAATTTCACATTCAAACCAATTTCTGAAGGAACTATCATGAACATATTAGATAGTCTGAAACCTAAATCTAGTTGTGGCAATGTTGACATTTCCACTAAATTATTAAAAGCAATAAAACAATAAATTTGCAAACCTCTCACCAACATAATTAATCAGTCACTAGCAACTGGCATTTTTCCTGACCCCCTAAAAATTGCAAAAGTAATACCATATAAAAATGGCGACAGGATATTACTTGATAACTATCGTCCAATCTCCGTATTACCATCAATCTCCAAAATTTTGAAAGAGTAATGTTCAGTAAAATTCACATGTACTTCTCATCTCATAATTTATACTGCAATGGACAATATGGTTTTAGAGAAAAAACACTCCACTCAATTAGCCGCACTTGAACTCATCGACAGAATATCTCACGAACTTACTTGATCAAGGTATCACTCCAATAAATGCATACCTTGATTTGTCAAAAGCATTTCACATCCTTGACCATAATATTCTTTTATCTAAATTATAGTTTTATGGGTTTACAAATTCGGCGCTAGATTTTTGCAAAAGCTACTTATCAAACAGGAAACAGTTTGTTCAGATTAATAATGCTAAATCTTTCGAAGCCGATATAACAATGGGTGTACCCCAAGGCTCAATATTGGGTCATTTATTGTTCATTATTTATACAAATGATATCATCCACTCTAGTAATTCATTTAAGTTCATAATGTTTGCAGATGACACCACATTATTCACTACACTAAATTCTAATGAGCACTATTATATTCACAATGAAAGACTAAACAACGAATTAGAAATAAATTAAGTATTTGGCTCAAAGTGAACAAACTTTCACTAAATGTAAAGAAAACAAAAGCCATGATATTTCATATGCCACAAAAAAGGTTCAGCTTCTCTCCTTCAAATAGCTGAATCAAATATTGAATATGTAGATAATTTTTATTTACTCTGTATCACTATTAACAAATCTAACCTAAATTGGGCTAGTCATATTGATTCACTGGCTTCCAAAATATCAAAAACCAAAGGAGTGTTAAGTAGTCTCAAACACATCCTATCAATCCACATCCTGAGAACAATCCATAACTCCCTAGTTGTATGTCACCTCAATTATGGAGTGTTGGTCTGGGGGACTCAGAGTAACCTTAATAACTCCCTAGTCGTATGTCACCTCAATTATGGAGTGTTGGTCTGGGGGACTCAGAGTAATCTAAATAACTCCCTAGTCGTATGCCACCTCAATTATGGAGTGTTGGTCTGGGGGACTCAGAGTAATCTAAATAACTCCCTAGTCGTATGCCACCTCAATTATGGAGTGTTGGTCTGGGGGACTCAGAGTAATCTAAATAACTCCCTAGTCGTATGCCACCTCAATTATGGAGTGTTGGTCTGGGGGACTCAGAGTAATCTAAATAACTCCCTAGTCGTATGCCACCTCAATTATGGAGTGTTGGTCTGGGGGACTCAGAGTAATCTAAATAACTCCCTAGTCGTATGCCACCTCAATTATGGAGTGTTGGTCTGGGGGACTCAGAGTAACCTAAATAATAAAATTATCAAATCACAGAAAAGAGCAGTTAGAATTATAACTTCTAGTAATTACCTGGCTCATAGTGAACCAATTTTAAGAAACTTTGCCTCTTAAAGCTTGATGACATATATATAGAATTCAACTACTCAAACTTATTTACAAATTGATCAACAAGCAGCTGCCTGATTATTTCAATCAAAACCCACTCTTATACAATACCCAACACCATCAACATGCCACTAGGGCATGCACAAATGTATTTATCCCTAGAGTCTATTATGAATTCTCCAAAAGAAACATCAGGTTCAGCATAGCCAAGATATTTAATAATTCTCCCGACATCAGTATTAATAAAATATTCAACCACAGTATCCATGGATTCTCCACCTGTATTAAAAGATACATTATTGAAAGGTATCAAATTGCTTGTACTATTATTAACTGTTATATATGTGGAAGATAATTAACTTTAATCCCTATAAATATTCGCCTTGTAGTTATTAGCTAATTATATATTGGCAGATTTATTGTTGTCTTTAAAATAACTTTGTTGTAATGTCTATTGATGCATTTAGTTTTTTTGCTTATTATATGCGTATATGTTCACATGTATATGTCAGCTACTGTACAAACTTTTGTTTATAGACTTTACTATGGCATGTTCATGTATTATTAGCTAAATTACTCTGTAAATGTACTATTGTTATTGTTGTTATTGTTATTATTATTATTATACTACAATTATTATTCAAGGTGGCTCTTGTAGTAGCGGCATTTAAATGCCTTAACGGGAGTCTCCTGACCTATTGTATATACTAAATTATAACATGTACTTGTAGTTATTGGTCTAATAAATTTAATAAATTTAATTAATTAATTAATTCATTCATTCATTCATTCATTCATATGTAACATACGACATACGAACCACAACATACACTTTGCTTCATATATATTAGATATGGAACAAGTTCAAGACGTCATGTATTCAAGGTCACATAACTATGTTGATTTGTGGTTAAGATAACAAATAATAACTTTGTTATGTTGTTATGATGCTAGGGAAGCATTTGCTTTTGTATCATGATTACAACTGTTTTCACTGCCGAGCTTGGGTCTCCCGAGGATTTTAGCGCAGTAGAAATATTTTATATTATTATATTGCAATATTTTTACTTTGCACCAGGAGTCACTTTGGGATACAACTGTCTGTTTCAGTTACAGTCCGATTTTCTCTGGAAGCTTTTGTATTATATTTCACAAATAAAACACTGTCGTTCCCTAAGAGTAATAGAGTCATCCGACTTGGTTACATAATGAAAACGAGTTAATTGTACCTCTACATAATGCAATAGTTACGCTTCATTTAGTATACTGTATACAAGCGTGTAAACCATATCGTATGAAGCATGTGTGTGTGCGTGCGAGCGAGCGAGCGTGCGTGCGTGCGTGCGGCGCGTACGTGTGTGGTAAAACGAATACAGAAGAAACACGTCGACCAAGACAGGAAGTGGGACGAGGTACAATGACACAGCGGACATCCACACATGGCGTGGGAAAGACTGACAAATCCACGTTTCAATAGGCCATGGGTAATAGATTTAACAAGATTTAACAAGATTGCCATCCCAAACAACAAGTTCCAGATGACAAGTGGACAAGGGAGCCATTGGCTTATCGAGCGTCCAACAATTTTATCATCTATATGTAGCCCACCCTTATCAGATATCTGTCAATTCTATTTTTAAACATATTCACACTACTAGCATTAACATAATCATTTGGCAGTTTGTTCCATTCATTTATCACCCTCTGTGAGAAAGAGTACTTTCTCATGTCCAACCTACACTGTTCTTTAACTAATGCTGCTTTGTGTCCTCTGGTTCTACTGCCTTCTTTAAGTTTGAAGAACATATTCCTGCCAACATCCTCATAACCGTTCACTAATTTAAACACTTCTATTTGGTCTCCGCTTAGTCTCCTGGTCTCTAGTGTTGTCAAACCACATTGTAATAAGCGGTTTTCATAACAAAGGTCTCTCAATTCTGGAATCATTTTAGTTGTTCTTCGTTGTATTCTTTCTAGCTTTTCTATGTCCTTCTTACGATACGGCCTCCATACTTGAATACAATATTCCAAATGTGGTCTAACTATTGCTTTGTACAGGGGTACAATTAGATGTTTCTCCTTATACGTGATAGTTCTCCTAATTAGCCCTAGAATTTGATTTCCTTTCGAAGCAGCAACCCCACATTGCTCCGTCATCTACCCACTTTGTAATTTCTTCCAAAAAACATAAGAGATTGGTTAGACATGACCTTGCTTTTTGGAATCCATGTTGAGATGTATTTATTCATTTATGTTTTACAAGGAATTCCACCATGTGGTCTCTAAGTAATGTTTCGAGTAATTTACATACAACTGATGTTAAACTCACTGGTCTGTAATTGTCTGGCTTGTTCCTCGATCCCTTCTTAAATAGTAGCGTAATGTTTGCTTCTTTCCATTCTGAAGGAACTATTCCTTCTTCTTGTGACAAGTTAAACACTTCGGCGAGTGGTGCACTAATTTGCTCAACAATTTCCTTAAGCAGTTTTTGTGGTATCCCATCAACTCCAGGTGATTTATTATCTTTCATCTTCTTAATTTTCTTTGCTATCATTTCAGGATTTACAAATAACTTCCCTAAATGTTCTGATTTATTGCCCTCAAATTTAGTAAATGGAACTGGAAGTGAGCTGATATCTTCTGTGGTAAAAACTGAGCTGAAATACTCATTCAGGACCTCTGCCATTTGAAACCCGTCTGAAATTATGTTTCCACTGTTGTTTTCCAGTGGTCCCACCTTATCTCGAACTTTCTGTTTACTCCTTACATAAGCATAGAAACTCTTGTTGTCATTTTTTATATTATCTTCCAATTTTTTTTCAAAGGTTCTTTTAGATTTTCAGTTGTAGCTAGGTTAAGTGCCTCTTTGTAGTTTGTGTAGTCTTCTACATTTCCAGTGTGTTTATATACCCCCACAGCATCTGTTTGTGAGCAATTTTTCTAATAGCCTCTTTTGACAGTGTTTCTTCCTGGACCTTTTCCCTTGTTTTCTTAATGGAAAAAATTTCTCAATAATGCCCTCAATCTCATCTTTTAAATAAGTCCAGTATTATGTTGCTGCCTTGTTCTTCAGCAAGTTATTCCAATCTATATTTGCTAGATATGTTCTCATCTCTTTATATTTGCCTTTGTTGAAGTTTCTCCTCCATTGTTTTTTATATGTATTCCCTGTTTTTACTTTTATATTAAAATGGATTTGGTTATGGTCACTTGAACCCAAAGGTTCATGTACTTTAACATTGTCAACTAATTCATTTTGAGAAGACATAATTAAATCTAACACATTCCCACCTCAGGTTGGTTCTAATACTACCACCCCTGGCTCGTTAGTGAAGGAACAATGGAGATTATATAGTTATATAAAGTACTCATTTCACAGAGGAAAAGAAATTAATTGAACAGATGATCTACATAGTGTGTAAATGCTAGCAATGTTTCAACAATTGTTGGAATATCGATCAGCTAATGGCTTCCTTGTCCACTTGCCATCTGGGTGTTTTGCTTTTGATGGTATTCTTGCAAACAAAAATGGTCGGCCTGCTGACGTTGATATCTAGATATCACGCACCTGGTAGACCGTAACTCGGTTATTTTGCATGCAGGTCTGACTGGGTATATTGAATTTCTATTTTTATCCTTTCACGATTTCAGGAGCATTTGATTACACCATCCGGTACGCACCGAATCTCCATATACAGAGTTTGGTTACTGTCATAACCAATGAGTCTACAATCGATGCGCTTGAAGGAATTTTCGCGAAATGTGTAACACGTTGTGGATTATGAAAGGTGGGTTTCAACCCTTTTGGTTGCATGCGTGCGTGCGTGCGTGCGTGCGTGCGTGCGTGCGTACGTCTATGTGTACGGGCGTGTATGTGTCTGCGTATATGTGTGTGTGTGTGTGTGTGTGTGTGTGTGTGTGTGTGTGTGTGTGTGTGTGTGTGTGTGTGTGTGTGTGTGTGCGTGTGCACGCGTATGTGTGCGCGTGCGTGTATGTGATTGTTTGCGTGAGTGTTTGCTTGTGTTTGCGTTTGTGTGTTTGCTTGTGTTTGCGTTTGCGTTTGTGTGTGTATGCGTGTTTGTGTGTGTATGTGTGCGTGCGTGCGTGCGTGCGTGCTTGCGTGCGTGCGTGCGTGTGTGTAGGGGGGGTCATTGCGTGTCTACATTGTATTGTTGTTTTGAAGTAGGCTAATCGAACGATGCCTCATAAGACATTATCGTAACCAACATATGTACAATCAACATATATACAAACAGGCCAGTTAATAGAATATGCCGATTGCTAGAAAGGATGAAGAAGAACATTATTAACTTAAAGGAAAATGCGTGCGCACACTGAACAGTCTGTCAGATATTACCTTGAAAATGTGACACAACCATATTAAGGCATATTCCTGTGACTGCCAGTTGATAACAAAGTTTAGGTTTGTTTCAGGGATCCGGCAATTACAGACGTCGTGGACCAGCTACCCCATCACGTGGTTAACTCTGATATTAACCTTAACCTTCGTAACACTGAACACCTACAGTGGATCTAACGTGCGACTTATGTTGCCGCAACCATCACAGCCATTGCGTCTGTCGTATCACTTTCCAGTCGGCGTGACGGAACTGAAACAGTGTCAGCGAGCGTTCCGTCTCTTCCGCAATAAGGTTGCAAAGAAACCCATCTACAAGGAATTCAACTACAATGTTTCGTTGATAAGCGTTGATGCTGTCGCCGGCATTCTGGTTCACGTGCGCGAGACAAGAAACGGTGCGCCGACAGGTGGCGGCAGCAGTTTCCTGGCGCTGAGCGACGCCGTCAAAAGACAGCTGTGTTTCTACGAAGACTTCTTTAATGGTGTCTACGCCATATGGTGTCCACCGCCGGCGCGGGGGCAATGCACTCGGGTGAACATCAAACTCAAGTACGCCAACTTCACGGCCTACACGATCGGCGGCTACTATCCTCTCCTAGACCGACGACTGTGGCAGAGCACCGTCTGTTGGAACGCGACGGCGAGGAGGCGGACCCTTCCCGAACTTGATCTTCCACGTGCACTGACCCCACCGTGGAAGAATACCTTTCCCGAGGCGCCGCACACGTGTCGCATCGACTGGTTCCGCGACGCCGGCAACTGGTCGGTGATGAGCGATAATGGGGCGAAGATACCTGTTCTCGCCGACAACGATTTCTGCCGACGCGTACGCAGTTTCCACAGGATCGTTATGATTGGCCCGTCGCATATGCGCTACAAGTTCAACTATATAGCGCTGACGTGCAACAAGGTGTTTGGATCGAAGGAACGCAAACATGGCTCGGCGAGAGTAAACGGAACGATCTTTCTAGTAAAGCGCTACATGGCCGACATTGCCGATCTGTGGACGACGCATCTAGAACCCATGAAGCTGACGAAACACGACGCGGTTCTCGTCCAGCACGGCTCCCACGACATTTGCAACAACGGCACCCGCTTCACTCTGTCGACCTCGCTGCAGAAATACGTTGGTCACCTGAAGGCTATCCAACGCCACAGCGACCGGCTCGGGTTCCGCCTGGTCGTGTTGACGTCGCCGCCATTCGGGGACAAGATCGGACGATCGACAATTGACAACCGCAACAACTTCTCCCTGGCGGCGCTCGCTCGACTCGTGCACACGCAGCTGGCAGCGTCTCGCGTCGATGTCTTCGACGAGTTCGCAGTCCTGCTGCCGCAGTACAACAACGATGCGCGACCGTGTGGTGGACATTACCTATGCCCAGACCGCGCGAGATGCATAGTACGCGGACACAACGGCATCGTCGCTATGCATTTGCTTGTGCGCCACCTGGCGGGCGAGTTACACACCACCACATGCTGACGTGACCCGGATGTGCGTGTAACAGTTGCGTGGCTCCTCTCCGCGACCGAAGATACGTATACGTCACGTACTCACATCACGTACTCACAGTTTTGTCAATTCTTTGGAGAACTAGAATCTTTACAGCGAAATACTGCACGGTATAGATTCTGACTACCTTCAACGAACGTCGTATGAAACATTTGAATGTTCACGATTAATATACGTTCTCAGATATAAGTACATGTGCCACCATGTTCAAAGAAAACTTTCTACTTTACAGATTTAATTAGTACTGCATCGTGATTTAATTTCTAGTTTGCAGAGTGGGTTATTTATATTGGTGATAATGTGATAATTATCCAACTTTGTCTATATAAAATACATGACGCATTTCGTAAGACATTAGTTCTGAAAGGGTTAGCATAAAGAAATTTTGACAACAAATATTGAGCACATATTTCCCATGTTGCCAAAGCCATATCACACTTCCTAAGAACAACGATGTTTAATAGTTTCACTTAAAATGTATTGTGATTTCATTCGTACATGTGCCACTATGTTCAAAGATAATTTATTTATGTATTAAAACGCGTTCAATGCATCCACTGTGTTACACTCCTCGTGAGCTTTAACAAGTTTCAGCACTCTTTTCAGCATATGTATTTACTGTCCAGTCTTGTAGACATTCTAACAGTTGCGTAGTCCATGACATTTTTTAAAAACATGTTTAACAACTGACAGTATTGTTTTTGTCAGCTAGTTTAAGTATTGTTTGTGTCAGCTAGTTTAAGTATTGCTTTTGTCAGCTAGTTTAAGTATTGTTTTTGTCAGCTAGTTTAAGTATTGTTTTTGTCAGCTAGTTTAAGTATTGTTTTTGTCAGCTAGTTTAAGTATTGTTTTTGTCAGCTAGTTTAAGTATTGTTTTTGTCAGCTAGTTTAAGTATTGTTTGTGTCAGCTAGTTTAAGTATTGTTTTTGTCAGCTAGTTTAAGTATTGTTTTTGTCAGCTAGTTTAAGTATTGTTTTTGTCAGCTAGTTTAAGTATTGTTTTTGTCAGCTAGTTTAAGTATTGTTTTTGTCAGCTAGTTTAAGTATTGTTTTTGTCAGCTAGTTTAAGTATTGTTTTTGTCAGCTAGTTTAAGTATTGTTTTTGTCAGCTAGTTTAAGTATTGTTTTTGTCAGCTAGTTTAAGTATTGTTTGTGTCAGCTAGTTTAAGTATTGTTTTTGTCAGCTAGTTTAAGTATTGTTTTTGTCAGCTAGTTTAAGTATTGTTTTTGTCAGCTAGTTTAAGTATTGTTTTTGTCAGCTAGTTTAAGTATTGTTTTTGTCAGCTAGTTTAAGTATTGTTTTTGTCAGCTAGTTTAAGTATTGTTTTTGTCAGCTAGTTTAAGTATTGTTTTTGTCAGCTAGTTTAAGTATTGTTTTTGTCAGCTAGTTTAAGTATTGTTTTTGTCAGCTAGTTTAAGTATTGTTTTTGTCAGCTAGTTTAAGTATTGTTTTTGTCAGCTAGTTTAAGTATTGTTTTTGTCAGCTAGTTTAAGTATTGTTTTTGTCAGCTAGCTTAAGCAAATTATCTTGTATTATTCTTTCTAGTAGTTTAATCAATTGGCTCGTGAGTGACACTGGTCTGTATTTATTACACTTGTTTCGTGGACCTTTTTTGTGGATTGGTGTTACATTAGCATCCCTCCAATCATGTAGTATTTGGCTTGTTTGTATGGATTTATTAAATATATAGGCTAGAGGAATATCAAAATCTAAGCAATTTCTTAAAACATTTAATAAGTCTGGACCACTAGCTTTATCTGGTTTCAATGTTGTTATCTTGGTCCTTACTTCGGTGGGTAAAATGTCTAAATTGTACAGTGTACATTTTCATCGGTATCTAAAGTTGGTAGAGAGTGCAGTAATTCTGGCTCATCTGTAAGAACAGATACGAAATAACTGTTTAATATGTTTGCTTTAGTTTGGTCATCTGAGACGTTTTTTCCTTCAAAGTTAAGATCACTAATTGTTGACGATGATTTGGTGAAGTGTCTAGTGTAGTTCCAGAATCTTTTATCTTTGACATTTATTTGGTCGACCAAATTGCTCTGTAGTTTTTGTTTTTCTAATTCATATATTATCAGATCGGCTAAAAGCCCACTTTTGTTTGCCACTACTTGTTTAGGACGTTTACTTTTTTAACCTTTTGCACGGATTTGTATCTTACCCTTGGGGGCTTTAGTCTTGATCCCTGCTTTATCTGTTTGAATGGGACATACTTCTCCACTAGTTGGGTATAACACTGCTTGAAATGTTCCCACATTTCAGTCATAGATTTATTATTATATTTTTTGGTCCAATCTATGTCTTTTTATTTCTTTGTTTATTGCCTCATAATTACCTTTTGAGTACAAGTAGATGTTTCTGGATTGGTATGTGATTCGAACAACTGGACATCTTATTAGTACCTTTATACTTCTGTGATCGCTCAGAGCAAAACGTTCCTCTACCTCGAGTTTATATATATACAACTGGGGTCTTAAATGCAAACAACGGAGGATGTTGTTACCTCTAGTCGGTTTATCAACCATCTGAATCAACAAATTATTATTAAGAGTATCAATAACACTTTTCTCTAGTTGGCTGTTTCCCTCCCTTTTGGACCAATCTATATTTGTAAAATTAAAATCGCCAAGAAGGAAACAATTCGAATTTTCAATTGCATTTACTGAATTGTTTATCTTTTGTAACACGTGTGCCTGATCTTCTGGTCTGTAGCATACTCCAACTTGCCACTGTATATTAGGTTGTGGGGATATTGTAACCCATAAGATGTCTGCATCTGCATTGCCAGGTATGAATAATGTTGGGTTTAAATTATCTTTTATTAATATTGGTACTCCTCCCCTGTCTTCTACTGTGTATGTGCCTGGTGTGTAAACATGTATTCTTCGGTATTTTCTAAAGCATGTATGATGTGGTGGTGTGAATTCTGAGTCAGCAATATCTGAGAATAACCATGCTTCAGTAATGGCAATACTATCTGGATTCCTCCGATATAAGAACTTCAAGTTGTGTAAATTTGTTTCTTAGGCATCGTGCATTAAAAGAGTATATTTTAGTGGTAAAATATCATTTAATTTTTTTTAAAGAATAGTGCTGTGTACATATTTACAAGTGTCTTCTTTTTTGAAGCTGATTTTTTATTTACTAGGTTTGGTTTGGTGGGATGTTCACGATCCGACCTGCTCTGATTTTGAATCTGCTGTTTGGGATTTGTGCTCTTGTTTCTCTTAACTGAGCCCGCAAAGCGATGTCAGCCTCCCTTTCTAGTTTGGTTTGATCTGGAACGATGAAGACAGTTTTTGAATTGTAAAATTCTGTTTTGATCTGCCTCACTTTTGCAGATTTCATTCTTTGTTTCTTGGTTTTTTTAGTGTAACCTTGAGAGATCTCATTTTTGGTTCCCCTTTTTTCTGCCAAGTCTCACTGTGCTTGTAATTTGGTGACACCCTATGTCTTCGTTGTTTTCTGGTAGGCCTCTTATCATTATATTTTTTGTCATTTTTTTTTTCTTCTAGGGATTCGTCCCTGACCATGTCAATTGTGGGGGGTTATTTTCGACATGTCCATTGCTTGGCTGGTTACTTTGTCCTCTAAGCTTCCTGTTTCTACTGCAAGTTTGTCGACCATCACATCGACTTTAGTTTCCATTTGATTTTCTACTTGCTCCAGCCGATGTTTTCATCTTTCTAGAAATGCGCTGCATCTCTGCATTGTTTGTACGTCCGTTGCAATAGCTGATGTTGCAGCCACTTTACATTTGTCATTGTTGATACACACCCATATTGTGGCCTTCCCTACATAGTTATATACCTCGTCCAATATATATATATATATATATATATATATATATATATATATATATATATATATATATACATACATACATACATACATACATACATACATACATACATATATATACATACATATATATATACATACATATATATATACATACATATATATATATATACATATATATATATATATATATATATATATATATATATATATATATATATATATATATATATATATATACATATATATATTTCGGGTTTGATTGGACATGTTGGTTTAATGGGACCTTGTCAGTTCCTTGTATATATATATATATATATATATATATATATATATATATACATATATATATATATATATATATATATATATATATATATATATATATATATATATATATATATATATATATATATATATATATATATATATATATATATATATATATATATATATATATACAATATGTATATATGTATATATGTGTGTATATATATATATATATATATATATATATATATATGCCATATATATACCATATGCTGTTGCGCTGAGAGTACGTGCAGAAGTTTCCAAGGGGTTGTGTGCAGTGTTCGACTAGGAAAACTTAAATCTGTCCCAGGGCTACTCTAGGTAGTAAGACGCCTTGATTGAAATTGGCCTAATAGCATACAGATGTTTCAACTTGGGCAGTTCTACTTATGTTATCACTGTGTTACCGATTTATTTCTAGCCTTACCTCAGCTATTTACATGTTGCACCTAACCGGAAGAAGCTATTTACATTATGCACATAACCGGAAAAAGGGTGGAAATTTAAACGGTAGCACTTTAAACCATTCATAATGATAGAAGCATTTTGCGTAACTCATTATTACTTCAACATATTTCTTGTCACAAACTTATGCAATTTATATATGCACTTGTTGGGGTAATTACTCGTCACGACTGTTCACACGGGTGACTTGTTCACATTGTTATTTCTACAACCATTTTTTGTGTACTTAATTATGATTTAGAAACCTGTTACACATCAATGTTTTGCGTTCGTGCAGGTGTGCAAGTGACACATTCGTACAGATGTGCAAGTGACACATTCGTGCAGGTGTGCAAGTGACACATTCGTGCAGGTGTGCAAGTGACACATGAGCGTTCTGCAATCCCGGGCACATCCACCAGCGATTCGAAAGACGACAGCATGTCAGGTGACGTGGATGACGGTGAGTGATATCATAATCCACATGGGTGGAGGCGAAGTTGGTTACAGCAAGCACACAGGGGAGGGGTATAAACATATACTCAACAAAAGTATATGTACCCAAAATATTGTGACACATACGCCCATACCCCCATTACGACGCCTGTGGTGGAAATATTTCGTTGCATTAATGTTACTGAGAGGCTTCACAAGGACTATTTACTTTGTAATTACATTCCCCATATAATTTCTACAAGAAATGTTTTCCTTATTGACGAACGGAAATATAAATTGTTCTGTTTTTTGTTTTCAGATGAACTGTTGCGTGTTGGCCATGTTTCACACCACGACAGTGTTGACCAGTGTCAAGCAGTACTCAGTGTTATACAAACAGTTCACACCACACTGCCTACAACCACACAGCATCAAATACAGCGTCATGCTGCGTTTGTATGATTTGATAAACAACACTTATGCCACTCAAGAAACTTGGTATTCGATCTGAATAGTTCTCTGCTGAGAGAAACCTACGTTGAACCGAGGTGTTGGCCAGGAGCTCCCACCAATCCTACACCAGATTGTGTCACATGACCAACGTCATGTGACAAATCGGTAACTTCAGTCTGCTGAACAAGACCGAATACCAAGTTTCTTGAGAGCTAATTATGTTTAATACTAATAACCAACAAACCGGATAAAATTTCTTCACCACGACTACATGGAAAAAGCAAAATGCGAAACAAAAGATATCACACAGTTCATCAGACCATGTAATTACTTTTTGAAGGAATGTACGCACACACGCACGCACGCACGCACGCACGCACGCACGCACGCACGCACGCACGCACGCACGCACGCACGCACGCACGCACGCACGCACGCACGCACGCACGCACGCACGCACGCACGCACGCACGCACGCACGCACGCACGCACACACACACACACACACACACACACACACACACACACACACACACACACACACACACACACACACACATCAAGACCATTTGTAACGACAACAACCCAGCAAAATACAGCGCAGCTGTTTTTGTTTTGTTTAATGCCGCTCGCGAACACCACCATACAGGAAACACCACCATGCAGGAAACACCACTATACAGGAAACACATACAACACCCAATGAACCCGTGCAATCCTAATCTCGCTGTGACATGACTACACCAGGTAAACAAATATACGTGAAACATATGTACGTGAAACATATGTACGTGAAACAACAACTTTATTTTATGTCGCGGACAAGCGTAAGCTCTTGCGAATCCGCCGCTTAATCCGCAGCGAGAGAGAACATCGGTTGACAACAAAGAATCCTTCGTCTCTTCAGGTCACAGACCATAGACAGTACGCGAGCAGAGGACTGATCAACATATCGGACGCCACCTTTGTTTCTTTCCGATATTTGGACGACGCCGTTTTCATACTGGTGCGAATGTGCTGAACGTGGTTAAAACGCAATGATGGTAAACCACGATCATCAGCAATCCTTCAATAACTGTTTTCCCGAAAGTGAAGACACAGGTAACTGTGTTGTACGCTGACTGTGTTAACAGGCACGTGGCTGTGAGCAACACCCAGTTTCGAAAGTCGCTGGTGCACCAGTTCAGGACAAAGAAAACGCGAGCGCACAGAACAGAAATCCAGAAGACATGTTACAGAACAAATAATGACATATTTAACAATAAAACATATTCATGGTTAAATATTGCATCTACCAAATTATCAATGCCGTTATTCAATATTTGATTGCCATCTACATAAAAAATGGAATTTGTGCAATAATAAATTACAACACTATACAGCATTGCCATACAAAATTGCAGTAACTATGCGAATACAAAAATCCTGTCCAGCTGCCGTGTCTCCCATTAAGGTCGTTTCCCTCTTTTACGAGGAGATTGATTGGAAGTCAAATTATAAGGTGCAGCACCTTTTAAACCAGCATTTGATTTCTTCGAACGTTTCACGCTGCTCCTTCCAAGAACAACTGAATTTACCCGTTTCGAATACTGCAGGTATGTAGGGTTTCTGGGAACTTTGCTGAGAGAAGCAAATTTCAACACTATCTGTGTTTAAGCAAGATGGCATAACGTAACAGCCAGATGTGATTCGTTTTTCATAATTTCCCCAAAATATATTAATTTACTAGTGATGCTAAGAAAATTTTAAGTTCCGGTAAGTCCCTCTCCTTGTCCTTCACCCAGACTGTCGCTATTGCTCTTCATTAGGAATCACATGGCGTCATGTGACATTGTTCAGCCAAGTGGTTACGCATTTTGAAAGCAGATGTCAGGTCAATATGCTCTTTACTTAATTCATGATGCAAACGTGTCATTTCGGGATTAGATGTTGTGTCCCAATAAAAAGCAGAGCGCCATTGGTCCCAGATGATAGGAAATCCTTGCCAGATAAATTATATGGTACAACGTGACGTTGTATCACTATTAAAAACGTTGTTTCTTAATCTGTTTATGACATGTTTCACGTCCATTCCTAAAGCTATTGTTTCACCCAGAACTTCTAAATTATCAATGATCTGGTTTTTGTCAAGTGGATTGTCTGGATGAAGCAATCGTTTTAAGAATGATCTGTTAGAGGTGATGCCATCGAATAAACAGAAATGTACGTAAACCCTACAAGTGGCGTACTGCCTGTCAGAATAGCAGGCAGAGATGGTAGGCGTGTGCACCCACAGTTGGGAAATGCGCAATTGGAAAACAAAACCAGTGAAACCAAGAAACTCCATTTGTAGTACATGAGTAGCTAACTCAGTCTAGTTTTTTGGCTTTAGAGGATTCTAAGGCAATGCCTTCCTTGTCCATGAAGACAGTCCCTGTTAGCGTGGCAGCGCCATCACGACAATCCATCTGCAAATCTTGTTGGATTGTCATTTCGTCGAAGATGACTATGCCGTGACGTCCAGAAGAAACCTGTGAACAGATCGTTGTTTCATTCCCAGCCAATGTTGTATGAATATATTGATACTGATTTTACCCCCTTAAATGTAATGTAGTATGCTGTAAAGGAAAAAGGGCACACATACATACTACGACACTTATGGTTTTTGTTAAAGGTTATTGTTAATTTTGCGCACAAAGTGCAGTTGATTTGATTACGTATGGAACACATTTGTGTGATGTGCCCACCTGGTCGCTGGTCAACCGAGTTCTTGCAATATTGTAGTAACCGTACAGAAGGTAGTAGTAATGTCCCACTATAGGTGGCGTCGACGTACGCTGTAGGCGACCTATTCCAGAAGCCAAGTGCAAATTGTAGCACCGATCTGTCCCAACGTCGCCCTTGTGGTACCAAACTAATGTTGTTAACCATAGCGACGATGGAGTCGATGGACGCGTCCGTGAGGTTTGGTCCTTGTTGCCTCAGCATGGCTCTTACACCGATGATCGGCTATTCACATGAAACACACTAGGAAATGTTGTCACGTGAAAGCATGGTTCATAATTAATTCATCTATGTATTATAATTTTTTTAGAGATCCTGATTTGTATCGGACACGGTACATTGTTTTGTGTGAGAGAGAGAGAGAGAGAGAGAGAGAGAGAGAGAGGGAGGGAGGGAGGAAAGGAGAGAGAGAGAGATAGAGAGAGAGGGAGGGAGGAAGGGAGAGAGAGAGAGAGAGGGGGGGAGGGAGGGAGGGAAGGAGGGAGGGAGGGAGGGGGGGGGGGGAGGAGGGAAGGAGAGAATAACGTGTAACTTGGTTATTATAATGTGAAACCATGTAATTGCCAGTAGCAGGGCGGTAGACTGCGTATTCGTTGGCAGGGTAACCATAATCAACATTAACCCTAACTAACCGAAAAAATTAAAGCGCAGAAATAACTTGGGGAATTAATTCCTTCAGGAAATCCCCATTGATCTAGTGGTACAACATCATCTTTTATGGTCAATTCATATTTGTCACCATCGGTGGTGAACACTCAAGTGACATTGTTTAGATGCGGCATTACTTTGCAGTACGTGTTATTGACAATCGATATCCAACCATTGCGAGTGAATACTACACAAGACCAACGTATATGCCTTAGGGAACATAATAATGTTGGTGGGTATACATGATTCCAATAGTTGGAACACATGTTTTAATGCGTTGAAAGTATGTTCCGTGGTATATATATAAATACAGGAAAATGTTAGATGTTGCAAATAGGAAAAAGTTCTGAACAATTTATTTTTAAACGTGCAAAAGAAATATACGGAAAACATTATATGTGCCCATTTAAGGATTTGTATTTGTATATTGCACTACGCACATCGCGTGAAGGAAGTATCTTACGTTCACTGTTCCTTCGCTTTCAACCTGGTCCATCTTTCATAAATGTGGCTGAGCTATTCTTCACATTCGGAACACCAACCTGAAGGCCTGAAATGAAACACGTGTGTAATGTATGTATTATTTATGCTAGATTCTTCTCCATGTATGTAAAGTTATCGATCATACAAGTATATGCACCAACAAATGAAGCCAGCATCGAAGATAAAGACAATTTCTACGAACAGCTCCAGACAGTTGTGGACAGTGTTCATAAGCATGACATACTCTTAGTAATGGGGGATTTAAATGCCAAAGTTGGAGAAGACAACGACGGATATGAAAACATAATAGGAAGCCATGGAGTAGGTGAAAGAAATGACAATGGAGAAAGACTTGTTGACTTCTGCGGACTCAATAACCTCGTGGTAACAGGTACCATTTTCCCACATAAACTTATACATAAACAGACATGGACATCTCCAGGAGGAAAGACAAAAAATCAAATAGACCATGTGTTAGTGAGTAGGCAACACCGGACATCAGTAATGGACACTAGGGCCATGAGAGGAGCCGACATTGCGAGCGACCACCAATTAGTGCGATCAAAAATCAAGCTGAAACTAAAGAGAAAACAAAAGAACAAGGCGATCAGAAAGAAATTTGATATAATTAAGTTACAGCAACCAGCTATTAAAGCCCAATTCTCACTGAAGTTACGCAACAAATATGATATATTACAAGACTACGAAGAAACAGGCGACGAAGAAGTTGAGAAACAATGGCAACACTTTGAGGATGCATACAAAGAAACAGCTCAAGAAGTACTGGGGTACAAAAAGAAAGGGCAAAAACCATGGATCAGCAAGGAGTCGTGGGAGTTAGTAGAAGAGAGAAAACGACTGAAGAAAACATCGAGCAGACAAAGTCAGACAGGATTAAGCAGAATTACATGGATAAATATAGGTGTAAAGACAAAGAAGTGAAGAAGAGCATGATACAAGACAAGAGGAAGTGGGTTGACCACCTTGCTATGGAAGCAGAGGAAGCAGCACATAATGGAAGAATGAAAGAAGTGTATGATATTACAAAAACCCTCAGTAATGACAAACGTAAGACAACAAATGCAGTGAAAGACAAAGGTGGAAACTTAATAACGGAAGGATTGGCCAGAAGGAAGCGATGGAAAGAACACTTTGAGGAAATCCTTAATAGACCTATACCTGATGACCATGTAACAGATGTGGAGATAGATCCGATCATAAACGAAATCAGCACTGACCCAATAACAAAGGCAGAAATTAGAACAGCGCTAAGGAAGATGAAAAACGGGAAAGCAGGGGGCAAGGACGAAATTACAGCAGAATTATTAAAAGCAGACATGAATACAACAGAGAAATGGCTTGTCAAATTATTCAGAACATTTTGGGAACAAGAGAAAGTGCCAAAAACGTGGAAGCAGGGACTGATCGTTAAAATACCGAAGAAAGGTGACCTGACAGAGTGCGGGAATTGGAGAGGAATTACTTTGACATCTGTTCCTAGTAAAGTATTCGGAAGAGTACTCATTGACAGAATAAGAGATGGAGTTAACAGCAAGTTGAGAGACGAACAAGCAGGTTTCAGAAGTGGGAGAGGCACAGTAGAACAGATATTTATTTTACGAAATATTATAGAACAGGTAGTGGAATGGCAGGCAACTCTATACATCACGTTTGTGGATTTTGAAAAAGCATTTGACTCAGTGCACCGAGAGAGTCTATGGAAAATTATGGAGAGCTATGGAATTCCATGCAAGATATTCCACATGGTACAGATGTTATACGAAGATAGTGAATGTGCAGTGTTAGACGAAGGTGAGGAATCTGAGTGGTTCAAGGTCAAAACTGGAGTTAAACAAGGAGATGTAATGTCTGGATTTATCTTCTTGATAGTAGTGGACTGGATAATGAGAAGCACAACAGCGGGAAACAAAACAGGAATAAGATGGAACTTCACGTCAAAACTAGAGGACCTGGACTTTGCCGACGACATAGCACTCATGTCATCATGCTACACACACATGCAAACAAAGACAAGACAACTGAATCAATTTGCAGCAAGGACAGGACTAAGAATAAATAAAAAGAAAACTCAAATATTGAGGATAAACAGCAAGTGCGAAAACAGAATACTAATCGATGATCAAGAGCTAAAGGAAGTGGACAAGAATAACTACCTTGGTGCGAACGTTAGTAAGCAAGGAGGAGGCGGCGATGACATTGTTAACAAAATTTGTAAAGCGAGGGTATCCTTCATGAAACTAAAGCAGATATGGAGTTCAAATATATACACATTGAGATCGAAATTGAGGCTTTTTAACACACTTGTTAAACCAGTGTTGTTGTATGGAAGTGAAACATGGAAAATTAACGAAGGAGACAACAGAAAGTTAGATACATTTTTTTTCAAGTGTTTAATACGAATCCTACAAATTCGATGGCCATACGTTGTATCAAATCGAGATATTCTGGCAAAAACAAAATTGAAGACAATCAGCACTGAGGTCAAGTTAAGAAGATGGAAGTGGGTAGGACATATCCTACGAATGGAGAAGAACAGCAATTGTGAGACTGCACTGACCTGGACGCCTGAAGGTAGAAGAAAGGTTGGGCGACCAAAGACAACGTGGCGATCAACTATTGAAAATGAAAGGCGTATACTGGGGTGGAATAGCTGGAACGAAGCCAGACGTGTAGTAGCTGACAGAACAAGATAGAGGAGATTCACTTCGGCCTTATGGGCCACTGGGCCCGAAGAGGATAGGTGAGGTGAGGTGAGGTGAGGTAATGTATGTTTATTGTAAATATTTACACTACATTTATAATAAGATTGTTTTACTGTTATTATTTTTACATTAACGTAATGTGTATGATGTATTAAGTATATTGCGACTGCTATGTTGGATAGACACGATCCGCGTGTGTAAAGTTATGTAACGTGCTTGCCGTTCCACACTCAAGGATATTAAATATGTTTCATTAAAAAAGTTGATATGTCTTATTGTATGATCATTCATTTCGCCTTCACAATTGCCAAACAGTATACATATTTAAGCAGTACGTATATATGTATGTATGTATGTATGTATGTATGTATGTATGTATGTATGTATGTATGTATGTATGTATGTATGTATGTATGTATGTGTATATGCATGCATATACATACACACACGCACACGCACACGCGCACACACACACGCACACACATACACACATACATACATATGTGGTTTTTGTTGAATTTATTTGACAAAATGATAGGTCTAGTGTGCTTTTTTGCAAACATTTTTTTATATATATATATATATATATATATATATATATATATATATTCATACAGTTATTAAATTTCTGGTTAAGTTATATTATTTACTAATAATTACAATCGTAAGCTTACATATATCATTAGAGCAAACCACGTTAATAATAACTTCTGGCACAGATACAACGATGTATGTACAATTCAGGCATTTAGCACCAAACGGTGAAGTGCCTGGTTAGTGTAACTGCCCGTGCAAGGCCTAGTCTCCTGCAGCTGACGCACTACACCTGATACAGTGCCTGGGCGTTGATGGCGGCAATCTTCAGGGCAACCCAGCTGGTGGACAGCAATCTGCTGGGCGTGACACACCACCTTATAGTTATGCCCACCATTAAATCCCTGGGGACAGCATGGGAGACTCCGTCTCCAGGACTAGCCGGCAGAGCAACATCGACGAATCCGGGAGCCTGCACCGACTTATGGGCTATCCCGAACACACTTCTGGAATCTCCCGACCCAGTGCTGGTAGCTAGCCAGGTCCCAAGTATAGCAGTGGACATGCATCCTATGTTGGCGGTGCGTACTACCCAAAAGGATAGTCGCATGACGTCGGAGATGGGGTGACCGGCGCCCACATGCAGATGCAAAACAAGTGGCTTCCCCAACTCCTTCGCCACGATGATCTGACGCATGAACAGCGCTCGCCGGGCAGGCAACGATGGCAGGGGCTCAGTGTAATCCAGCTCACACTCTCCGATTGCACAACAGTCTGTGAATCCTGACAGGCAGCGTTTTCCAGGAGTCCTCGGTGAGAGTCTTGGCCAATTGGCGGTGTGCACCACCACTGTACAATGTCCGACGGTGATGCCCCTCAATACTGGCCATTGCCACTCTCCGGGGAACGCCCGGTTGTCCACTACTACCAATTATTCGACATCACTGCCACCTTTCCACTTCTGAAATGCCCCCTCCCGGGTAACGACGGGGTTAGTGCCGAAGTTAAACTGAAGTAGGGTGAGGTGGCAGTGTGCGTCAATTGCCATTGCCCCAGAAGTGTCCCGTGACGGGTGTCCGGAAACAACCCACTTCCTGAACATCTCCTGCTTGGCGGACGTCTGTTTTCTGCCAACATGTACACTAGGTCGAACCAAATCAGGAGCGCAACCGGGTGGTTCAGTGGGCTCGACTGAATGGCTCCCAGGTATAATGGGCCGCCCCATCATGCGGGCCACCCCCGACTGCATGACAACAACTGTTGTGTGACGTTTCACATGCGTACCACCCCTTCTGTCCAAACAGACTGACCGTCTCCTCAAAGGTGTGTAACCTGAGTACCCTGCGCGTCCATTCGAGGAGACTAATCATGGAAGATGCCCAGGCACCGAAATGCTGGGCAAACTCTCCCCGGTGCCTGTCTTCGGCAGAGTGCTGGGCCAGGTGGGTCATTAGGGGAGTGAGGGACCCGAACTGTCTCTCACACAACCCTGGATGGAAGTTCCACGGCAGGTGGAAGTCTTCCACGTGGTCTCGCAAGTCGGCAGTGACCTTGCCGCAGATGCCACACGTTGTTCCAGTCTCATCCGCGTGGCAGGTGGGGGTCGAGAAGGAGTCGATCTACATGGGGTGTGGCGAGTCACCGTGACGTACAGCAGGGGACTCGGAACAGAGGGGGAAGGCCCATGTTGTGGCCTTCTCCTCCGCCGCCTAGTCCGCCTAGTGAGTGGGGATTACGGCTTCCGCTATCACTGTCGGTACTGCCGCTCCCAATGCCGCTGGTGGCAGGGGTATGGTGATGGGGTAGCTGCCAATGTTAGCACAGCCCGCCCTCCGGGTAATGCCTGGATAATGGAGGTGAGAATGATGCGTAGCAACGCGGCAGCACCAATTGCTGGGTCGCCATTATCCCCCTTAGGTGTTCGGCAATGAGGAGGCTACGTGTCGATAGCACAGCACCGGCACTCGCATCTGACGTTTAATCCTTATTCCCAGTGGTACCAAACGCGTGATTTACATGTGTTGTTTAATCTGTCATAGGTTTTATTATTGTCGCCAGACGTCTCGACACGTAGGAGGGGTTCCCTCGTTATTAGCAAGGTCCCGGAAGGAGAACACGATGATGCCTCAGAGAAACGCTGATGCCTTTTGACCAGTTTATTCAAGTCTTAACAAAGACCCTGCCCACAGTCCGCCGATACTCGGTGCAAATGTTGTTGTGCAGTGCCCATAACAATGACCATCAATAATAATTCTCGTTGCACATAAATAAAAACCCTTGTTGTGAACCATGCGTCCTCTCTCTCTCTCTCTTTTCAATATGTGCTTTTCTCACACTCTCATCCAAATTCCAGATTACTACACTATGACTTATTTAGTATGATGGTGAAAGTGTGTACACAGTGAGCTGAACTGACATTCCTATAACCGTATCTATTGCTTGACTGACGTGTATATAGACTAAAGTTGAAACAATTAGAAGAAAATATTGATGTTAAAGAATGGGGTAGTATTTAGAGTAAAACGGTCACCAACAATATCACCACCTATTGACTGATGACAATGACCACTAATGCCTGTCATGGTCACTCGGCGGAGCCACCACATTGACCAACCATGACATCATAATGGGCAAATACGATCATCTACCTGCGCTTAGACACGAGCTTTGAAAGCGAGGGGCGAAACGTGCGGGTCGGAAGAAGTTGATTGAAAGGCAGGTGAGCGATAATAGGATAAGTATGAATTAACATTGTAGGCAGCGGTGTTTACACACATAATTTATAATAACGTTATCTTCATAAATGTCATAGCCAGAGTGGGTCTTCAACATCCTTCGATCAGTTCCTGTTCTCGTCGCCTACTGACTTGTCATGTTATGTCACTGTGTAATGTGTATTGGTCGGTGGCGTGTACTATCATTACAAAGCCAAAGTCAAAGAGGGTGTTAAATAGCCTACTTAGATGCTAAATAACTGGGCTACTCGCTGTGTCACTAACTTGTGAATAGAAGCAGTTTCAGACAATAGCTAGCAGATTTAATGAATATACATCAACTGCTCATTATCAGGAGGATTATTCTTTAGTAGATGTGAACAACTGGCAATTACATTAATATATATATATATATATATATATATATATATATATATATATATATATATATATATATATATATTATATATATATATATATATATATATATATATATATATATATATATATATATATATATATATATATATATATATATATATATATATATATATATATATATATATATATATATATATATATATATATATATATATATATATATATATATATTTACACAAATATTTAGCGTTTCTGTAAGAAGGATGAGACAACCTTTCTGCGAACACAATGCCGTGCCAAGATGCGTAGAAGTACCACATACGACATTGATAACAGACTGGACCAGCGTGGCAACATTCTACAGACACAGTGTGAATGTGCTGCTGGCAATGGCCCTTATGCACACTGCAGACATGTTCGGGCAGCTTTTTTGCCATTGCTTGAATGTGCAGATGGCAAACGCATGAATTTGGAACTGCCGGGCCAAGGCTCTGCAGCACGTACTGGAAATGGCAATAGCCCTCGAGACATGAATAGTACTGCAGCATCTTAAGATCATTGCTCAAATCCTCAATGGACAGCCACTGAACAGTGTATGACAGGGTCTTCATTAACACTGCTGTTTATATCACCAATAACTACCTCCGTTACATCAAGATGAGCATCAATGACAACCGAAGCTGATTCCTGTTCCACAGACATGCGAAGTTTCGCTCGTGCAGCTCGTTTCTTTGAGCAGTTCGATGGCTGTGACACCCAATGAAACTTTGATGGTACTGCATCTTTCTTTAATGCATGACATGTGTGCGTGGGGTGCCTGAAAGAATAACACATACACTAGTATCAGATGGCATGTGTTATTTCACTTATATTAGTTAGCAAATGTCAGTTGTATGTTTGTATCGAATGGTAGTTCACAAGTGAAATATATGTCTGCATAATTATTAATACAAAATAGTTTTGTATTCAATGCAACATGATCAGTTAAATAAATTTTCTTTTGTATATGACCAATTTAATGTTGTCTTTTGTCGTTACTTAATGATCACCAAGATATCCCATATACGTTATAACGCAACTCACAAGCCATATCCAGTGACAGTGTAACCCTACCCCCCACTAACTGCATAAGGGTGACTTACTTTTATGCACCCTATCCTTCCGACCCCTCCTCCAAATTTACAAGATATGTACACTGGTTTAGTTATAGTCAAACTTAACGATTACCGTGTACAGTTTCGTTGTCTTGTATATAATCGGTTGAAACAAAGTGGCTGTAGCAAACCACCATGTACGGCTTCGGAGTCCAACGTGACCCTCTCTTGTCGGCGGCACGTCTAGTTACATGGACCCACTTATTCTTGTACTCGATGTCAGCTGGGAATTGATGGCCTCACCGCTGGGAACACTAGGGCACAGCGCGGCGTGTTTGTATTGTTACACGGAACTCGTGCCTATTCAGGTGCGCTCAAGCGAACAATCGTTGAATCAACGTGTTTACTGGGCGAAAATGGCTAGCCTCGCTTCGAATTTGACATTGGGTGCCGGAGCGGTACGTGCGCCTTCTGGTGATTATCATGACTGCCCGCTGCCTCAATACCCCCTCGTTGCAACTGTTGGTGCATTAGCCCCTCCCCTCCGCCACGCGCGTCTCGGGCTACCATCAGTGTCCGAGGTGTTGTAATCCATCTGCAAGCATATACATGCTAGTATAACTAGTCGCTATACCGGGATGGACGAGTGATTTTACGACCACGCCGCGAGGTCTTCGGCAGGTTTCTTTTCTCCAGGGCCATTGTGACTTGATTGTCAACTGTTGTTTGGGGAGATTCTTACGTGCGGCTAAAGAGACAACCCTGAGTTTCTCAATCAACAAACTGAAAGATAGCTGGAGGGTATTTGTCCCTATATATTTACAGTGGAGATTGTTGTTGGCCTTCTTGGCTTCGGCCACTATCCCTGTTACAGGATAGAGCTCGGGTGGATCCCTGGCCAACGGAATTCACCCTTTCTAGTTTGACGCTGGAGTCACTGGTCCCTTATATTTCCGTATGGGGGAGACAAAGAGGCTACGAGGTTGAGGGCCGGAGTTATCTCTGTTGTAATACCTTGCCCGATCACGGTCATTTTCACGGGTGGCGTAGCGGTCACTTCCGTAATCCGCATGTCGCGCATCCCGGACATGACCCTTATCCCGCCTGTAGGAACGGTCGTCAGGAAGGGGACTCTCCGATCATCTAGGTTGTTCCCTCTTTGACCGTCGTGACGTCGTCTCAAGCTATACCTGTGACTCATCCGCCTTGCACGAGGGTCGTCGGGTTCGGTGCTGGTAGAACTGCTGCTCGTATTCCTGTGCTGATGCTTCCGACTCGCTTTACCCACTTCTCTCCTCTTGCGTAAGGTGTTGTAACACTCGCGGGCGAGATGACCCTTCCCGTTACACTCGAAACACGTGAGTGGAGATGGGGAGCGCCTCCTTTTGTACATACCTTCTCGTGCTCGGTGCCCGCCCCCTCCCACAAGTATAACACAAGTCACCCGTAGGTTTGGCTGAGATAGTAGCTTGTTGGACTTGCCTTGCTACTCCTATTATTAGGCGATCTACATCGGTAGTGGACTCCGACACGGTCCCTGTTGTAGCAATAGCAATAGCAGACCCGTCGTCGAATGTGACTTGCCGGTTCAAAATACCCCGATTTCCAAATGCACGGGACGCACCCTGGATATGACAATATATGAAATATAAATTACTGTGCTATGGTAACCTTTAGCCACTTTTATCTGGGTAGTATATTATATTATGCTTTTTGCGGCATTACTTGGCTGCACATCGTACAACGCTATTTTCAGTGTTAACCAGACTCGACCGCTCTCGCAGACTCGACCAGTAATCGCGCAGCTTAAACTGGCTCTCGTGCCATTTCGACAGGCTCTTGCGCAGACTGGATCGTCCGTGTACACTCGACCAGCAGTCGCGCAGACTCGACAGGTTTCGCCGTTTCGTCACGCCTCAAAGCCAAAACACGGGCATAGCGCGGTTGCTTACGCGAATGAGCACATACTTTTGTCTGCTACAGCGCCTCATAGTCAAAACACGGGCATAGCGCGGTTGCTTACGCGAGTGAGCACCCACTAACGTAGGGTGGCTGCTGCGCTTGCTCGCATGACCGAGCAGAGTTACAGCTCTTAAAATAGTTAGGGTTCTTTGTTGTTGCTACGTTCACAGCTGGTCAACCACCAACAATGCAATGCCATTCAAATGCCATTTATTGTACAGACAAGCTCTAGTCACTAGAATACGAAAAGGTTATAAGGCCTAGTAAAAAGAATATAGTTTCTCGACCGAACTATCAAAAAGGTAGAGGGAGGCCCTTACTATTTACTATTCATGGATTGTTTGCTATTTTCTTCGAAGATAGCCGCCATGTCTTATACACTCACTGTTGCTGATTTAAGACACTGTAGTTTTTTCCGATGCAGTATGGAACATGCCAGTGATGTATAATACTACAAAGCCTGTCATTCCATTTGCAAATTAAAAAATACAATACTTTTAGCGGGAACGGCAGATTAACGGGAACATATACCTCAATAGAATATGGCCAGTACGTGTTACACCAGAAAACTACTTAAATTGACTAGAAACAAATAAGAAGCAAACACAATGTTGAATGTGTAATAATTATTAATGAATGTTGTGTATGTTTGGCCAATGTTTCATTACTTTGTATCACAGGCAACTGAAAAACATTTACCCCTGGAATATTGGCTGAGATTGGTATTATGTAAATGAGTTTGCATAAAGACTAAATCTAAACCAAGGGATCATCGCTTGTGTTTTAGACTGTGTAGAAGGCACATGCAGCCATGTATCCTGTATGATGCGTAGAGAGTGAATTGAAAGAGTCTAACAGTACTTCGCATGGCATGTTTTGGACAGAGATTTCTTCACAGAATTTAAAATAATATTTTTTTGAATACGAGAAACTAGTTTCTTTTTTCACTAGGCCTAAAACACGTGTTAAAACTGCACAGTCGAATATCGTCTTGAGACATTCACAAAAGAACAACAACCAAAGACGTTATTAGCTAGTGGAATCCGATATGCTGGTTATATATAGGTTAGCCGTATTGTTCGTTTTAGGTCACTCACTAGAGGCCCCTGTGGCCTACGATAGCCCACAGAGGAACATCCAACTGAACGATCTGGACGACCCGTTACATTTAACCAACGCAGTTTACCATGGTCTGGAGAAGACGGCAGACGTATGCATTCATACATTCTCCCGGCTCAGTTTACCTCCTGATGTATTCACTCTGGTGAGTCAGTTTTGTAACATTGATATGGTGGTGGTTTATTTCATTTATAAAGCACTAGCCGAGTTACCCGGCTTTGCACGGGGAGAAAAAGCAGCAATATGTAGTTTACACTGATTTACAGTATTACATAGGGCTGTGGTCTTTTTATAAAGTGGTCATTTTGGACAGCGCTACTATGTTACTATGAATGAATGAATAAATCTTTATTTTCAACAACAACAATAATAGACAAACATAATAGAAGTTGCGATGTCATTACAACATTTCATAGCTATAAAATTGTCGAAAAAAGGACAAGAAGAAGTGCAATACCTATGTTACTATTACAAATACATAATACTGAATAAAGGACAAGAAGAAGTGCAATACCTATGTTACTATTACAAATACATAATACTGAATAAAGGACAAGAAGAAGTGCAATACCTATGTTACTATTACAAATACATAATACTGAATAAAGGACAAGAAGAAGTGCAATACCTATGTTACTATTACAAATACATAATACTGAATAAAGGACAAGAAGAAGTGCAATACCTATGTTACTATTACAAATACATAATACTGAATAAAGGACAAGAAGAAGTGCAATACCTATGTTACTATTACAAATACATAATACTGAATAAAATACAGTACATAATTGTGCGCACGTGACATATTGTTTTGTTTTCAAAACATGGTACATCAAACATAATTATCATGTCCATTCATGGTCGGCCGAACGTGAAGTAGTAACTCGATTTATGTTCCAAGCCAATTTGAATTTGCACAATCAATTGAACGAAAACCACCTAAACATATTTAGATTTAAACTATTATAAACCTAATACCAGTCATTTTTTTTCACCAAAACTAGTTACATATGAGATACATAATTATTAAAAATGTTAGCTTTATAATTTGTTCTGAAAAGATGAACATTCTGAAAAAAATGTGTACATTCATTGACAATAGATTATGATAAGCCTTAAACACAATAATAGCAATTTTAACTCCACAATACCTGGCACTTTAAGAATGCGAAGATGATAAAATAGCCTAGATATATGATCCAACATCTGAGCACCACAAAGTAACCTTACTACAGTTTTCTGTAACAACACTAAACACTCAATATTTGTAGCATAAGTATTGCCCCATACCTCAGCACAGTACATAATATAAGCCAAAAAGACTGAGTGGTATAATACACTCAACCCACATATGTCAATCACGATGCTGGGTCTGTACACAACTGCACAAAACTTTGAAAGTTTAAATTTCACCAAGGAAATGTGATTTTCTCAGTACACATCTAGAATTCATAGTCACTACACCCCCGTTACACAGTTATAATACGTAGTCACTACACTCTCAGTACACAGCTAGAATATCAAATAGTCAGTGTATCCATGTTACACAGCTACAATACATAGGCACTACAACCCCAGTGCACAATTAGAATACATAGTTACTGCATTCCCAGTACACAGGTATAATACACCGTCACTGCACCCCCAATACACAGCTAAAATACAGACTACACTCTCAGTACACAGTTAGAATAAATAATCATTGTATCAATAATATACAGCTAGAATATATATACACTGCACCCCAAATACACAGTTATAATATATATATATATATATATATATATATATATATATATATATATATGAACATACAATATGATCTAGCCATGAAGTGGTGCTTCATATATATATTTATATTATATTATATATATATATATATATATAATATATATATAATATATATATAATATATAAATATATATATGATGCACCACTTCGTGGCTATATCATGTTGTATGTTCATCTGATGCAAAGCACTGTACAACAGATGTAAAAGTCATGTACGAGTGTATATTCTCTATTCATCATCCAATGCTAGGCAGAGGCAATCTCAATATCCTGCCTAAGTGAGAAGAGAACCACACAAATGACTTAAAACAGCATTAAATACATTGGGATAAACTCCCCACTAATATAATTAGACTTTGTGAAAGATGTACTAATGATGGGTTCAATAACATTACTATACCAAGTGGTGTGAAATGTACAAACTCAAATTGTCTGCCGGACTACCATGGTAGTGACATTGATAATGTGTATGATACTATCATTAAAGTGCTTTCTGAATCGAGTGAGAAACTGGTAAAGATAAACATATTGGTAGAACATTCACACCTGGCTGGAATGACCAAGTGAAAGAACTGCACGAGGCAGCTAGAGATGTTTATCTTCTATGGAAGCACACGGGTAAACCCAGACACGGTGTGGTGTATGATATCATGAAACAGTCAAGATCTAGGTTTAAACATGGCCTAAGGGTGTGTAAAATAATTTTTTTTATATCATTGCTAATAAAATCGCTGACAGGATGTGTGAAAAGAATGACAGAGCTTTCTGGAGAGAAATGAAAAAGTGTAAAACACAAAACTGAAGTAATTTCAATGAATTGCATGCTGATTTATGCAGGCACCATTCTGTTCTTGATCCAAACATGATTGTTACCTCCAGTGAAATTGAAGAAATTATCAATGATTTATCGTATAATAAACCTAGACAGAAAGTGGGACGAAGTACAAATGGTTCAGCGGACATCCACACATGGCGTGAGAAAAACTAATAAATCTGCGTTTCAACAGGGGTACTACTACCAACCCTGGCTCGCAAGAATGATTTCCAAAAATCAAACCGACGTAAACTATATCGTAATGCTCACCATAAAACACAGCTGTGTATGCTTGCGTAACTCTATGTATCTTTCTATCACACAACCATGTTCTCATAGCTACACAGGGAGTTCTGAGGCATATATGCCAGCATAATAGTTCAGTCCATTCTCTACGATAACACGAACCGTTCATTCCGCCCAGGCGCGCAGCGGCGGGTCGCGGTCCACTCGCGTTTCTCCCTCTGACGTGGCTGTCGTGCAGAGACGATTCAATTGTCTGCTGTCGCTTTGCCGAATGATGGTCTGAATGCCCCTCTGCTTGAATGCACCACTACCTGAATGCACAAAACTAAGTCGCAATGCTCTAACCACCTGGTCGGAATGCACTACTATTGGTCGGAATGCCCCACTGATTTTAATATTGTTAAACCAAATTATTTAAATATTGTCAAACAAAATTATTTATTAGTCAATTGGCATATAAATGGGTGTTCACTCCATAAATAGTTGTGAAAAATGTGCTAAATATTAAATGGATTAGTTTGTGCCAAAAACATTTCCATGTCATTTTCAAAGGGTATGCGCTTTGCCCCACACAGGGGGGTGCGCTTGGTATGTGTGTTTGTATGTATATAATATGTGTACATGCATGCATGTATGCATGTATATATGTATATATGTATGCATGTATGTATGTATGTATGTATGCATGTATGTATGTATGTATGTATGTATGTATGTATGCATGTATGTATGTATGCATGTATGCATGCATGCATGCATGTATGCATGCATGTATGTATGTATGTATGTATGTATGTATGTATGTATGCATGCATGCATGCATGCATGCATGCATGCATGCATGCATGCATGCATGTATGTATGTATGCATGCATGCATGCATGCATGCATGCATGTATGTATGTATGCATGTATGTATGTATGTATGTATGTATGTATGTATGCATGCATGCATGCATGATGCATGCGTGTACGTATTAGTGCCCTGCACTGGCCGGGCTTTGGGCCCAAGCCCGGCCCGCAAAATTGGGCCGGGCTTGGGCCTACATTTGCGGGCCCGGGTCGGGCCTGGGCTGAACAAAATATTAAACACATCGGGCTTGCGCCGGGCCTGAGCCTAGTGTGAGTGAGTCTGGGCTGGGCCTGAACCTAATAAAAATATTAATACAAAACCCATATTTTTTATTTTAATATTAATAAACAATGACTATAAAATGTATTTCCGGTTAATGGATGTTTAAACTCATTTCTTTTGTATTACGTAGTTGCAAATTGAGACCTTGCATGGAATTATGAATGACACCAGTGCTTTATTTATTGGAATGTAGTTTAACCTCTTTTCAACAATGGTACTTCCAATGGTATAATTTTCGTAATGTGCATTCTTTTAATAGAGACATTTCATATAATAGCAATGTATAGTAGTGAATACACAGCACACACTTTACACAGTACATATCACTACTACATACTACATACAGAATACAGATGCATATTTTTGGCATGAATGTAGCCTTTTGCGTAGATCTAATGGCCCCATAAGTTCACTTGGCTGGAAGTAGCCAGCCCCAAATGTTTACTTTAAACATATTTGCAGAGGCAATCAAGCCATGATTAACCATCAAGGTATCACCCTTTGACCCTACCAGTGGACATTCTATTGTCATCCCTCCAAATCTTGCCAGCTTGAATGACCTGCCCACTGGCAACTGCCCACTGCCCACCCCAGTTGGTAGTTGGTATTTTTCAATTGTGTTATCTAGTTTCTACTGTTTAGTGTCTACAATTTCCCCAGTACTGATTCATTCACACTTGTACTAATTCACACATGTCTGAACCTGATATGTGCCAGGATAGTGACTGCAGGCCTGCTGGAAATGCCACTGAGTGTCAGTGCCAGTGGGTGACATTTAAATGAAATATTAATTAATACCAAATTAACTGCCCTTACATTAATTAAATTAAATTAACTTAGTTGACCTAATTCATTTAACAACTTAACTTAGGGTTATGGTTTGCATTAGGGTTAAGATAAACAAATCTCCTACCATAACCATAAGCCAATAAATTAAAGCCATATATAAAAATACGTTATGATACTTAATAGATGACAATAAAAAAAATTATAATTTTTCTTCAGGATATTCGTCCGTTGGAAGCAGTTGGTTGTGCTGGATTTCTAGAACTCGTCCAGCACACAGAAAAGCCGCAGACTAGTAGACATTATACAATGTTAATATATTATATATTTGACGTTATTTAATAAAACAATACATTACATATGTATTACAGTTTATTTGTATTTCGTTTTTATTATAAGATTAAAGGTTTATCTTTTAAAAAATTAGCGGGCTGCGGGCTTAGCCGTCTTCGGCCCGCGGGTATGGGCCGGGCCTGGGCCTGAAACGTGCGGGCCGGGCCGGGCCGGGCCGGGCCGGGCCGGGCCGGGCCGGGCCGGGCCTTGACCAAACATTAAAGGTCTGGGTTGGGCCGGGGCCGGGCTTGGGCCTAAATTCTAGCTTGTAGGCCGGGGCCGGGCTGTTGTTTGTTTGCTGGCCTGGGCCGGGCCTGGACTCTAATTGCGGGCCGGGCTTGGGCTCAAAGTATAGGCCCGTGCAGGACACTAGTATGTATATGGTATATACCCTGCCAACTTTCGAGTTTAAAAATCCGGGAGATTTTTTTTTTTTATGAGCCCTGTTGGATTATACATCGGATTAGACATATGCTGCTGACGGACATAAGTGAATATGCAGAAGATTTGATTCTTTTCCGGGAGACCTGGATATTCACAAAACAAATCCGGGAGGCTTTATAATTATATATATATATATATATATACATATATATATATATATATATATATATATATATATATATATATATATATATATATAACTTAAGTTTTAAATACATAACATGTTTCGTAGGTGTTTTCGTTTTGACCTTCTAGAGATTACTGAAGGTGTATAACACGTGTATGAATTCATTATAGAGTGTACACCATAATTATAATTTATCAACACTTATATTACCCTGAAAGTGTTACATTACCCTGAAATGATGACAATGTCCTTTGAATTGTCGTAATAATTGGCGTCCTACTCTTGCATTGTGTTATTGAGCTGATCTTGTATGTTGGTTGGTTTTCGTTTGTTTGTGTTAAGAATATTTGAAGGCTATATTAATTGGCTTCACTTCTCCTGCTTTGTTTTATTGAGCAGATTGTTTCACGTCGTTTGTCCTTTGATTTGTGTGTGTTAGGAGTGTGCGGAGGCCGTAGTAATTGGCTGGGTACTCTTGTATTGTTTCATAGAGTAGGTCTTTTTGTTTAAATAACGGCATTGTACAAAGTACTTTATGTCAACAGCCACTTCTCTAAGAATGATCCGTTGGAGACCCTTTTGTGATGTGGGTATGTGTAGATTGGTTCAGGTTACACGTGCTTTCGAGTGTCTGTGCTTTCTTCTCGATTTCCTTCATCTCCGTTCACGCCACGCAAACAATAGCAGGTATTCTATTAGGCCGTTCATTACCAAAGAGGTGATGGGTGCTTTGTCTTTGACTGCTCAGTAAAGTTCTTTTGTGTGTATAGACAAGATTGTTATAGGCCTATTTTAGTCTTATTCGTATTGGTAATTCTTTGTAGGTACAAAGAATGTCCATTGTATGAGATGATTTCTTGGTGTAATAATTAATGTTTGCATATATGTTTAATTAACACAATTGTCATCCTAATTTCTGACTACAACTTTTTTCAGCCACTTTTTGTGTAGCTATCAACAGTGTTCCAGTGAAAAACCAGCAATGTTCTATTGTTTTAGTACTTTAACAGACTTCTATTTTACGTGTGAAGAACGAATCAATATTAACATGCAACGAATATAATAATTGTTACAGATGTATATATCATTAGGGGTCTTTTTAAAAACGAACACAATTTTAAGATAATAAAATATGTAAATTTACGTCAGCCATTTTTTATTTTAAGATATACGTTAGTATAATTTACCATGGACCAATATCTGAAAATGATCCTTATATGTTATTCTACATATCTACAAAATTTCGTGCTTTTATCACCTAATGCACAATTGTTATGATTTATGGAACTATGCCGCCCCACTACTAATATAATATGGTCCATTGTCAACAACGGAGCACAAAAGGTCAAACATGGAAAATTTCGAATACATTCATATACAAACGAAGGTATATTAGACTAAAATGATCCATGATTCTAACAAATAGTTAAGTTCTTACCCCCCGAAATATAGTCCAAATTTCAGACGAAGTCCATATACATATAATAAACTACATACAAAATCATTCATACACACGCCATGGATTAAAATATATAAACATACACACACATGCTTTAGATGTAGTAGAATATACGTAAAAATGTGAAATAATTTAAAGTCACGCAGGGGTTTAATAAAATAAGAACAATTTTATTACCTATTACCTAGATGTTATATATATATATTTTATATATTGTTCTTATTTTTAATAAACTCCTGTGTGACTTTCAATTATTTCACATTTTTACGTATATTCTACTACATCTAAAGCATGTGTATGTATATATATATATTATATATATATGTATATATATATATATACAGATATACATATATATATATATGTATATATCTGTATATATATATACATATATCTGTATATATATATATATATGTATGTATGTATGTACGTATGTACGTACGTACGTACGTACGTACGTACGTACGTACATACATACATACATACATACATACATATACATGACATCACAACTCCTTACCACCAAAGTGGGCCATTCCGACCATAAGCGGGTGCATTCCGACCACGGGCAACTGAATCAGCTTGAACCCCTGTAACTGATATATATATATATATATATATATATATATATATATATATATATATATATTATAAGGGTATGCAACTAGGAATGACCCCACTCACTTTTCAACATCCGTATCTCGGCGTTGCGATGCGTAATCCGAATACTGTGACCTTACACAAATGTCCCAATGAATAAACTTTCACTATACCTACTTGTCATTAAAAACATATATGGATTTCTTATGAAAAGCGGTACGTTAACGACTGTACGCACAGAAATATTACCGCCCTGCATGCGTTAACGTTACAATGTTACCGGAAGTGAGGTGCATGTTGGGTAGTGAGGTGTGCAAAATCCTTTGTTAGGCAAATAATCTACACAACAAAAGGAGCCAATTATCAGTCTGACACATTCTACAGCAGGTGACAGGTGTGCGTCGACAATCCTCTTGCAAAGGTCAAACACGTGGCGTTTGCCTTCATAGTATGAAGCGCCATCCATGTCAGTGAAGCGCGCATGTGATTGGTCAACGGTCGCGAAGCGCTTCCCTCACGGTCCCGAAATAGCTGTCCTGCGTTGCAGTGACGTCAGTGACTGTAGTCACCCCACTTTTCTGAAGTTGTGCCCATGAGGGGGGGTCACTCAATACATCGCCAGCTAGTACGTACATCCTATCCTCCCGACAAAATCCACGTTTTACTTTCTGTATCCAACGCACGTTAACGCATGCAAGTTACAATGCTATTAAGCTTACTGCTTTCATATTTCGTACTATAAATAAGATAAATGTATCTTTTATATAAGTGACGTCAGTCGCCTCTTAACTTGGCTAGATGCGCAGATATAAATAGAACGTTGCCGGTGATCTCAGCCTGTTTGAGGGCGTGATGTTGGCCAGAAATAAATGTCCGACAGTGAACTCGGCCTGTGCGGCCGTGATCTCGGCCTGTAATTTTCTGTAAAAACCGACGTTAGATAAAGCTTCTTCTTGTCTCAGCAGTGATCTCGGCCTGTTTGAGGGAATGATGTAGGCCAGAAATAAGTGTTTGTAAAATAAAACGTTGTATTATGTATTGTGATAACTGCTATAATTTTATACTCCAGTAATCTACTCAATAATGTACAATATTGCATCCCAGCAAACACACTACGTATATACAACATTGTATGAAGGTAATGTTTTGGTAACGTCAGGAATTACGCTTTATTAACGTTGTGTCAACGTAGTCTATCTACGTTATGACAATACGTAACAACAACGTAACAGTATTACGTTCTACTTACGTCGTGTTCACGTACTGCAACTACGTTGTGCCAGTACGTAGCAAAGACGTAACGATATTACGTCGTGTCCACGTACTCCAACTACGTTGTGCCAGTACGTAGCACCAACGTAGCGATATTACTTATAATTATATTATCTTCCTACAATTTTTCTGACATTATTATGCCGTTTCCAGACATGTTTGGCGCCTTGTCACTACCTTTATAATACATTTATACCACGTAAAATAAAAGGATTTCCTGACATTATCAAACTACTAATATTCTCGTATATGCAACGTCTTTTGCTGGGATAATCCATTATAATTTTAGATTCCGTCGTAATGATATATATTACGCAGAAATAACATGGGGCGGCTCGATTCAATACTGTAATATATTTTCAATTTTATGCATAGTTATAACAATATTTCTACAAAACTTGTCCATCAAATTAACTTTATTATGAAGCGTTTTAAAATTTAAACGTGCCACCCATGGTAGTTTGATGTCACACGATTGACACTGGTATAATTGGCAACAGCGTGTTAATCGCTACGACATTCTGTGGACAAATTTGTGTCGACATGTGTCATATAACTGGTTCAGAACACGTAAATTCACGTATTTCAACTGGTTTAAAAATCACTTGTTTCCGTACTTGAATTCACGAGATTCTGTGAACAAATTTGTGTCCTGACATGTGTCATATAACTGGTTCAGAACACGTAAATTCACGTATTTCAACTGGTTCAAATCACCGGTTTCCGTAAATGAATTCACAAGATTCTGTGGACAAATTTTTTTTCAGGTTGATTTGACACTGGGTGAATCCCTGCCTTGTGGGTTAACCATCTCGTGAGCGCAATGACAAATCTTAAAGTTAAATACATAAACAATAAGACGCAGTGTATGTCATGCTAGTGGATGTAACTGTCTCTGCCATACACGATGGCGGCCAGTGGTCGATTATTTGCTGCCCCGCACCCAGCTGGCTTACCGCTCAAATCATTAATCATGTGTCTATGTAGAGTAGTAGAGATATTAGGTTACATTTTAAACAAGCCAGAATCAGCTATTTCCTACTCTCCTTGAAGTGGTATAATCATTAATAACCCTATGTGGCGACTGGGACAGGGTGTTGGATTATTCCGTAGGGACCAGTTAAGGTCAAACAGTCAGTATTCACTTGAAATAGTCAACATGGTTGAGCCTATTATATGTTGTAGTTATGTTTATACGCATGAATACTGTTATTAAATATTTACGAACATGTTTGTACTTGCACAGGTTACGGCAAGTCCTGCATGGCTCACTCCTGATTGTGGCCGGTCGTCTTCTTTTCTTTCTTCGTCTTTCTTTTTGACGTATTAAATGTAGCCAACCCTAGAAGTTTTCACGACAAGGCAAGGAAAATACTTCATTTATTTGCGACCCTGTATAAATCCAAGCATAAGGAGAAACAAAAATATTTGCCGTCCGACCCAATCTATATACCTGTCAAAATACTGGAAATATGTTTTTATTATATCGGTCTGAAGACATTGTGGGTGAAATAGTTATTTTGCGCTCGAGTAATATAAGCCATATACTGTACTCGAATCTTATCGGCTGTGGGTCATTCGACGATAGCAGGACAAATTGGTGTCCCGGCAATTTCGTGTGGAATTTTCGGTAAAGAAAACTGTTAAAATGATACTTCTTATGTGCTCTTGCTGGAGTTGATGCGGCTGCTGGGAATATCCAGTTTTTGATGTGACGTGCTGTACGAGGTTCAGGGCTCATCGTGGCAAATAGCCCATTGGGTGCCAGCTTTGCAAATGCGAAAACTGTATTCCGGAGGCAAGGGAAAAGCTCTGTCACCCGGTCCTTTACCTCCATGTATGGCATCTCTGGAGGAATGCTCAACCTTTTTGTTTGAAAAAACAGTTGCTTCCTGCAAAAATGCATTGGTACATGAGGATACTCGTCAAAATATTATTTTTAAGTATTTAGTATTCAAAAGGTCTTACATCTGGTGTACCCAAAACTGCACGCACCTTGGTTAATGAAACATTTATTATAATTATTAAGATAATGTGAATGATTCCATTGAATGCTTTATTCTTAGATGCCAGTATATATGCAAATCCACTGGAGTTACATAGTGTTATGTTAACCTTAGTTACATTGAATACAAATTCCAAGGTGGCTTCAGCCAGAGTCCAAACAGGTCATTCACATGACTGTTAACAATTAATTATTGTAGCTAAAAGTTGCTGCTTCTGTCTTACCTCGGAATAAATTCATATCACTTCTGCTAAGATGATGAGATGGCCTCGGCACCAATGAAATATGAAGTGTAATATTTCGCCTGTTGTTGTGTGTTATGTCAAATCTTCTCTGTGAGAAATGTTGTAACCTGTGAATATATATATATATATATATATTTCTAAAGGCAGCATACGTCGACCAGGGCAGTGGCTGCAAGTGCATGCCGGACCGCTTTAAGAGGACCGGGCATATATTTTATTTAGTAGATTTTCCAACGATGTGAAGTTGGAACATTATTTGTAAAACTAATTTAGAACACATACTAAAGGTTCATTGGAATATTTCAAAGAATGACATATATAAAAAAATGCGGTCTGCTTAAAAACTTTATGCACATATGCCGACTTACGCAGACCGGAGCGAGACCGGAAGTTGTATATATTTTGTTAGCCTTTTTGTGATAGTGTCACATAAACACTTGCGAAATGTAAACGAAGGCGGACACCAGTAAAGTTCTGTTTGAACACGGGATGTCTCAATACGATAAAAAAAACTATATTTAATATACAGTATAGTACAAGAGTGATATTGGGCCGTCGACGGCATCGCGGACAGAGCAGTATTTTATGCGAGGACGAGTTATTGGAAGAGGACAACATGAACATAAATAATAATTAATCTGTCTGTGGTTATTATCAATTCGCTAGCCCATGGCATAGGAATTGCCGGAGTGTTTACACTATGAACATTTAGTATATTATGCATTATATGAACAGTATATTATATTGTTGTTATTAATTATTTAATATGCAATTTGTGATTGACGGAAATACGCGGGACGGTCACTCAGTCTTGGACACTTCCTAGCCTGGCCGTGGCTGTGTGGATTGATTCTTCGAAACAAATTCGGTTGGCTGCGATCACATCGGATGGTATATGAACATTAATCCTACCCTAAATTATTAATGAATAGTTTTCACAATTCGTAAAATGTTGCCTTGTAATACAAGTCTGCTGAGCGATAGTTACATGACATGTTTACATACCTATACTAGTATACTATAGCAATAATCCGTAGTATACCTGAAAACTTGAGTTTCGAAGTCCAGGAGATTTCAGGCCCATCAAAAGCCTCCAACTGCATCCCCCTTGAAGCTCACGAAAAACCTCTAGCTGCACCCCATTGGGACCTCCAAATGCACCCCCTTGACGGGCCTTGAGGGTCACCAAAAACTTCCAACTGCACCCTCTTGAGGCTCACCAGAAACTTTAAACTGCACACAAAAACCTACAATCCGGGATTTTCTTCTTTTCTGGGAGTTTAACAACACATCTGGGAGGGTTTGTCAAGTATACCAGTGATATTGTTTTTATTTCGTTTACATTAAATTTTGTATAATTCATAAAGTTAAGTAGTGGTAATAAATATCAAAACTGGCTAGTAAGCGTGTTAGCTTGTGCAAAATTATGTGTATAAACACCATGCCTAGCCTATGAACCCATGTTACTGAATTTGTAAACCACCATGGCATTGTCATTCGCATTTTACTGTTATGTTTTAACAAATGAATACCCACAATTATTTTAATGGTGCTACTGTCGTTTTAATAAATCATCCTGGTAAAAATGCTAGTTTGTTCTTTCATTGAAAATCTTTTTATTCCAAATACATGGTATGCATGAATACTACAGGTCTACACAATCCAATTTCAGTTGTCTTGAGGTGGTCAGGAGGGGTGTGGCTGGGGTAACAACATCCCATCTCCCTCGTATTTTGAGGGCCAACCTCTCACCAAATATTAGGACACAAACAGCATTTAAAAACAAACAGAGCACCATTTAATCCATCCAAGTACCCATTTCATGCAAAGTACAGAGGGGTTGTACTCATACCTATTTCCAGTACTTTGAACAAAGTTATTTGTGGATGCAGATACCCTGCATAAAAAAAACAGCTTGCACTAATACTTTTTTATAATCTGAATATTACAACAATCAATGCTTGGATAGCAAGCATATGACTAGCACTACATTTCATCTAGGTAGGCTGTGCAAAATGCTAAATGCAATGTAATAAGAAATGATAAAAAGCTGCACAACTGGCTTTTCTATAATTAGCCCATAATGAAAAAAAATACACTGTATGGAATTTACTGCAATATATTTAAGTTGCAAAGAGCTTGTTCTTCACCTTCGTTGTACAGAAGTAGAATTGCCTGAGTAGAAACAATATTACATCTCCACTAAAGACTTCTTTGTATTTGATATAATTTTCATCACAAATTATGTCCAAGATTTTCATAATTGCATTCAATACTACATCACCAAGCTTAATATCAATCATATAACATTATCCGAGACCTTACTCTATTAAAGAGTATATCATTGTCAGTGTCACATCCTTGAGTATAAGAAAGATAACAATCTTTCATCCCCTTAGTTTATGGAACAAGCATTGCAATGTCATCAGCATGAGATGACTAACAAAATCCACTCAGGGCAGCTCAGCATCTGCTTTTCTTTCGAAATTACACATATTATAACAAGATGATATTCTATGCAAATTTATAATAGAATGTTTAGTAAATACAATATGTTTATTATGAACTTAACATAAATAGATTTAATTGATATTTGTTAAAATTCTGTGAAATTGTCACTTGATTGTCACTTGTCGGTAGGTATGTTTCCAGTTCTCTGCTGCCTTGCCCATATAAGATCATGTACATGAAAGCTTGCTCTCTCACAGCAAGTGTACCCACAATCATATTCAATACGTTGAAGCTGGGATCTCTACATGCTACATACACACTGTGAGAGAAGTTGTATTACAAACAAGAGTTGAAGACAATGTGTTTCCTCATCCCAAAGTTCATCTGCTGCAGCGACACTGTAATATAAAATGAAAAATATATCATCTACTTAAAAAATTTATTACTGTGTTCACATGTGTTTTATTTTACAAATGAAAACATTCAAATATAAAATATGCATAGATAATTTGCTATTTGAACCCAGTGACTGGCTAAGAACTAAGGTTTTAAAGATGAGTCATGCTAATTAATACAATGTTGTATTCATGACACTTGAGAAAACCACATTACTGCCACCTTACAATAACATTCTAGAAAATATCTCAAAAGCAGAGGTAATTCCACAAAATGGGCATAACTGCACATTGTTGAGATAATATCATAATTAGGTGATGCAACTAAAACGTACAAACACTACTTTAAAACATTTAACTAGAGGACAACAAATTGTCAGTGCAAGTGTTGTTTTGAATTTGAGGCTGTGTGTAGTGTGTGTATATCAGTCAGACAAGGAACAATTAACTAAACATATTTTTAGTTACATTACCATGAATTAAGATATTTCCCAATAAAAATATATCAGACAAGGAACAATTAACTAAAAATATTTTTAGTTACATTACCATGAATTAAGATATTTCCCAATAAAAATATATTAACCTCACACCAATTCATGAACTTTAAACTTCAATTTAATTTAAGTTACAGTTACATTTATGTTGGTAAAATTGCTGATTAGATGCAAGTGGACTGTTATTTTTTTATTTTATAAGTCTATGTACTTGAGTTGATGGAAGGCACCATTCAAAACACTTTACTTGTCGTTTACACATTTAATAACATCAATTGCTATAAAAGTAACTAACACTATTCATGCTAATTTTGCCCAAGTCCCAATTTTGCCCAATTCTGTCTAATTAGGGGTTTCTCAGTTTGTCTTCTGACCAATTAAGACCTACATTCTCTTTGCCTACTCATGGATTTATCCACTTGGCCTACTCGTTACTGGCACGTCAAAGGAATTGTTTCCTTTTTGTGAGCACAATGTTCACTATTTTTACCAGATATTCCCCAAATACCCAATTGAACAAATCTCAAATTTTAGCTTCCTACTTCCTAGTAGTTTCTGAGATTAATAATTTTGTGACCTTCTAGTACAGCAGTTCTTAACCCCAAAGTTGAGGGAAAGGTGACCGGTTGATGGGTGAGAGAGAGAATGATAACAGTCTGCCAGGTGACAAGGCTGCAGGACAGAATGTGATGGAAGGGATCCAATGGAAGAGCTACCAGTTCCAGATGCTAAATTTCAGGAGGGTAAATCTGACTATTTAGGGCCGTTAATCGAAACTCCAGAAATTGTAGTTAAGAAAATAAAGGAAATGAAGGATAATAAATCACCGGGAGTGGATGGAATTCCTCCAAAACTACTAATGGAAACAGTAGGTCAAATCAGTATACCACTTGCAAGAGTGTTTAACTTGTCATTAAAAGAGGGAGTTGTTCCATTTGAATGGAAAGAAGCAAACATCATATGATTATTTAAAAAAGATTTAAGAAATAAGTCAGATAATTACAGGCCAGTGAGTTTAAAGTCAGTAATTTGTAAATTATTAGAAAGGTTAATTAAAGACCATATGGTGGAATTCCTTGTTAGGCATAAATTATTAAATTCATCTCAACATGGATTCCTAAAAGCGAGATCATGTTTAACAAATATGTTTTTTTTTTTGAAGAAATCACCAAGTGGATATACGAGGGATAGCCATTAGATATTATCTACTTAGATTTCCAGAAAGCTTTTGATAAAGTACCAGGGATGGCATAATTGACTGGATAGAACAATGGCTGACTGACAGAAGACAGCATGTTGTAGTAGATGGAGAAGTTTCTGGAAATAAGTTTTAAGTGGGGTACCACAAGGATCAGGATTAGGACCTTCATTATTCTTTATTATATCAATGACTTAGATGACAATATAACAAGTAATGTACTGAAATTTGGGGATGACACAAAAGTGTTTAGAAAGGTTAACACTGATGGTGTTAAACAACATTTACAAAACGATCCAGACAGAATAGTGAAATGGTTTGAGAAATGGCAGATGTTCAGTTTTTGGAAATGCAAATGGCTACATACAGGACATGGGAACTTGGGTGTAAAGTATAAAATGTGAGATACTGTTATGGGTACTACTACTAGAAAAGAAAAGGACTTATTAGTTACAATAAGCGCTGATATGAAAGTTTCAGAGCAGTGTGGTATTGCAGCTTCAAAGGGTAATAAAGTTCTTGGGTTGATTAGGAGAAACATAACATACAAAAAAAGGTAATTTTACCTATGTATAAAGCAGTAGTTAGACCTCATTTAGAATACTGTATACAAGCATGGAGACCATATTGTAAGAAGGATATAGATATGCTTGAACACATACAGAGGAGAGCAACTAAAATTATTCCAGGACTGAGAGACCTTAGCTATGAAGAACGCCTGAAAGAATGTGGTTTAACAACTCTAGAGACAAGGAGGTTAAGAGGAGATCAGATTGAAGTTATTAAGATATTGAATGGGTATGAAATATTGATAGAAATATGTTTTTCTCACTCAAGAAAAATAGCAGAACTAGAGGACATGAGGTCAAATTAGTAAAGGATCAGTGTAGATTGGATATCAGGAAGTACTCTTTCATACAAAGGACAATAAATTAATGGAACAAATTGTCTACGGATTGTAGAACTGCTAACAGCATGAATATGTTTAAAAATCAGGATTGACACATATCTCAGGAGGGCGGGTTACACGTAGATGAATATTGTTGGACTCTCGATAAGCCAATGGCTTCCTTGTCCACTTGCCTTCTGGACCTTTGGCTTGGATGGCTAATATTGTTAAATCTTGTTAAATCATAGATAGAATATCAACGTATGGGTACATTGACTTTATTTATAATTAAATCAGATAGATGTGCATCCAGAGCGTGGAATATTTGTAAAATCACAGTTGCTGTTTTCCAAGGTACCCTCTATAAGGGCTACAAATGAACACTTATGTACATCGTAACTCCAGAACATTTCATGATTCATCAGTGTGTATAAATATATAATTTGAATTTTGGATGGTAAATACTGTAGTTATAATTTATCAAAAGTGAAACACCACTTGCGAGGCTGATTTTTTTTATTTATACACAATTCATCAAATATGTTGGAACATGAATTACTCCCTTTTATAGCTCAGGATGTGTAGTTTCTTGTACAGAAATGTTGTTTTCACCAGAAAATTTCTTTAAAACAAAAATATGTTTCACAGATGGTATCTCGCGAAATGGCAAATGTGATTTTACAAACTTTCCCAGACTTCAGATGCAAAACCATCTGACACATTAAAATGAAGGCACATGGGGTATTCTGTCTATATGAGAGTAAACATTCACATTTTCAAGGCTCTAGCCCTACTTAGTTATCGCACCTCAAACTTTCCTAAAGTTACATTAACGGATATCTAAAGTTCTTCCGGATACTTGGACTTGGTGCAGCGACTTGAATTTGGTGTAGATCATTTACAGAAATACGCGGAATATCAAATAGAATAAGTATTACTATTGCATATATATTATACACAAACGTATTGTAGACATATATTAGGAAACAGGTTTTGTTAATTATTAGTCAGAGGGAGTATTTTAGAGTAAGTTAGTTTCGGATTCTGTCAGGGAATTCAGCGAGCGTTAATAGGGTTGTTTACAATTTGAAAATTGAGATAGCATAGTGAATAGTCAGTAACATTGAATATTGGTTAGAATAAGTATTAGTATTATACATATATTGTTCACCAACTTCTTGTAGACATATATTAAGAAACCGTTTTTGTTAACAGAGGTAGTATTTTTTCCCGGATTCAAACTCAACGAGTGATAAAAGGGAGTTTGTTTACAGGTCGTGAATTCAACCCGTGCATCGAGCTATCGTTTACATTGGCTAATATATATATATAAGATAAAGTGATTTATTTACTTAAATTACATACATAAGGTAATATCTGACATAGTGGTAGCAAACGTTTTCCGTAAAAAGGAATTAACAGCAGGATTTTAGCGTAAATTAGTACACACTGACTTCGTTGTTTTGTTACACAGTATTCTCCGTATTCGCTAGGTGGCAGGTTTTTTTTTTCTCATGCGAGGTTAATAGAAGATACAGTTAACAAGTATATTAGCCTAAAGTGTTCTTTTGATCACAAAAACAGCCTTATTCAAGGCTAACGTAGCAAACTAATTAAAACTAAATTGTATGATGGCGCCGTGCAAACGGCAGTTAAAGGCCACAAGGCACTTAATTTGTGGCAGTTGCAGTTACTGGGTGGACTTCGTCAAGTCTGGGTGCGAGAAGTCCTGGGCTGAGGTCCAGGCAGATAGTTTTAGTTTTGAGTGTAGGGGATGTACGAAGATGAAGGAACTAGAGGTGGAGTTGGAAGAGCTGAGGCTGCTCGTTGTGGCAATGGTGGGAAGGGAACAGGGGGGTTGTGCCAGTAGTTCCGGTGGGGGAACAGTAGACGATAAAGTGGGGAAAGACACAAGAGATGCTAGGGAGAGCTCACCTCAGCCTGGGAGGAAGCTGAGAGGAGGGAAGGTGACAGGTCGTAGGGAGACAGGACGTAAGGAGACGGGAAGGAAAGGAACGGGAGGGAAGACAACCGGAGTGAAGGAGAGGGGAGTAGGGGAGACAGGAGGGAAGGAGACGGGAGGGAAGACAACCGGAGTGAAGGAGAGGGGAGTAGCGGAGACAGGAGGGAAGGAGAAGGGAGTGGGGGAGACGGGAGGGAAAACAACCGGAGTGAAGGAGAGGGGAGTAGGGGAGACAGGAGGGAAGGAGAAGGGAGTGGGGGAGACGGGAGGGAAAACAACCAGAGTGAAGGAGAGGGGAGTGGGAGAGACAAGAGCAAAGGAGTGGGAAGTGGGGGAGACAGGAGCGAAGGAGACAGGAGGGAAGGGGTCAGGACAGAATGTGATGGAGGGGATCGAAAGGAAGAGTTATTCTGCAGCAGTGATAGAGGGGGTGAGGAAGAGAGCGAGGGTGTTTGTGGGGGATTCGATAGTTAGGAAGACCGACAGAGTCTTAAACAAGGGAGATGATGTGGTGGTCTGCTTGCCTGGAGCCAAAATAGAGGCGATAACTGAGAGGGTAAAAAACATCGTAGGCTCGGGTAAGGGTGGATCTGTTTTAGTACACGTAGGGACAAATAACGTAGAGAGGGAGGGTACAACTGCCATAGTTAGGAAATATAGGCAGTTGGTCAGAACACTAAAACAGACGCGGGTTGAGCAGGTAATACTGTCAGGGATTTTACCTGTAATGGGCAGGAGGGGTCACAAATATCGAAATTGTCGGGGGATGGCAATTAACATGTTAGTCCAGAAGCTATGTAGGGAAGAGGAAGTTGGATTTGTGGATTTATGGGGAAGTTTTGTTGGGAGGGCTGATATGTACATGAAGGATGGGCTTCATTTAAGTGGAAAGGGGGCGGCAGTATTCGCGGACAAACTTTCAGCAGCAGTAGATAGTGACTTGGGTACAATGACAAATATTTTTGGAAGTAAACATTCTTTAAACTAGAAGTGCAAGGGGGTTACCTAGAGGTGTCTCATGCAGAACAAGAGGCCACTAGCACAGATAAACCAATATCAAATCATCCGAAAAACATCTCTGAAAAAGGTTATAGATGCGTATGTTTAAATGCAAGGAGCATAGTAAATAAGAAAAACGAATTAAACATTATGGTAGAAGATATTGACCCTCACATAATTGGTATAACTGAATCATGGGCCAACATAGATATAACAGATGCTGAATTAGGACTGACAGGATACGTAATGTTTAGGAAAGATCGAATAGGAAGAAGGGGCGGGGGAGTTATTTTATATGTTAAAGAATCTATTCAGGCTTATGAAATAAAACTAGAAAGGGAAGCAGATTGCGATGAAGCTGTTTGGTGCAAAATTGTTTCAGGAAATTAAAAATTAACTATTGGATTAGTTTACCGAAGTCCAAACATAAACGAAGAGGACAACACAAAAATAAAAACGCTATAAAGGAAGTTAGTAAAGGGGAATGTATCATAATGGGAGATTTTAACCATGGACACATACAATGGAATTCTCTAGAGAGCACAGGGATTGAAGATCAACAATTTCTATGTTTAATCCAGGCTAGCTTTCTTACTCAGCACGTACTAGAACCAACCAGGGGAGAAAATGTATTAGATATAGTTTTGTCATCACAAAAAGAATTAGTGGACAATGTAAAAATATTTGAACCATTGGGTAATAGTGACCATAATCAAATACATTTTGACATCAATGTAAAATCAGAAAGTAAAAATAAGAAACCGTACAAGAGAAACTTCCACAAAGGTAACTACAAAGATATGAGAAAATACTTAGCAAAGCTAGATTGGAATAACATGCTGATGAATAAGACCGCAAATGAATGTTGGAATATTCTAAAATATGAAATTGAGAGTATCATCGATAAATTTGTTCCCTTCCAAAAACAAGGAAAACGGTGTAGAAAGAAACACTTGTCAAAAGAGGCAATTAGAAAAATAATGCTAAAACAAACTATGTGGAGGGTTTATAGGTGTACCAGAAAGGAAAAAAGACTATGCAAAATACAAAGAGGCACTTAATGCAGCTACAACTGAAATCAGACAATCTAAAAGAAGCTATGAGCAAAAACTAGCATGTAACATAAAAAATGACAGCAAGAGTTTTTATGCATATGTCAGGAGTAAACAAAACGTACAAGACAAGGTTGGACCTCTAGAAGACAGTGCTGGAAATATAATATCACAGGGGTTTTTAATGGCGGAAGACCTAAATGGTTACTTCAGTTCAGTGTTTACCAAAGAAGATATTAGTTCATTACCAGTTGCTGATGCTAAATTTCAGGGGGCTAAATCTGACTATTTAGGTCCGTTAGTTGTAACTCCAGAATTGGTAGCTAAGAAAATAAAGGCAATGAAGGATAACAAATCACCGGGAGTGGATGGGATTCCTCCAAAATTACTAATGGAAACAGTAGAACAAATCACTTGCAAGAGTATTCAACTTGTCATTAAAAGAGGGAGTTGTTCCGTTTGAATGGAAAGAAGCAAACATCATACCATTATTTAAAAAGGGTTCGAGAAATAAGTCAGAGAATTACAGACCAGTGAGTTTAACGTCAGTGATTTGTAAATTATTAGAAAGGTTAATTAAAGACCATATGGTGGACTTCCTCGTTAAGCATAAATTATTAAATTCATCTCAACATGGATTCCTTAAAGCGAGGTCATGCTTAACAAATATGTTATGTTTTTTGGAAGAAATCACTAAGTGGATAGACGTGGGATCGCCAGTAGATATTATCTACTTAGATTTTCAGAAAGCTTTTGACAAAGTGCCACATCAAAGATTACTACTTAAATTAAAAGCCCATGGTATCGGGGATAGCATAACTGACTGGATAGAACAATGGCTGACTGACAGAAGACAACGAGTTGTAGTAGATGGAGAAGTTTCACATTGGAAATCGGTTTTGAGTGGGGTACCTCAAGGATCAGTATTAGGACCTATATTATTCTTAATTTATATCAATGACTTGGACGACAGTATAACAAGTAACGTACTGAAATTTGCGGATGACACAAAACTGTTTAGAAAGGTTAATACTGATGGTGATAAACAACATTTACAAAACGATCTAGACAGATTAGTGAAATGGTCTGAGAAATGGCAGATGCTGTTCAATTTTGGGAAATGTAAATGCCTACATACAGGACATGGGAACTTGAATGTAAACTATAAAATGGGAGATACTGTTCTGGGTACTTCTGTAAAAGAAAAGGACTTAGGAGTTACAATAAGCGCTGATATGAAAGTTTCAGAGCAGTGTGGTATTGCAGCTTCAAAGGGTAATCAAATTCTTGGATTGATTAGAAGAAACATAACATACAAGGGAAAAAAGTTAATTATACCTCTTTATAAAGCAATAGTTAGACCTCATTTAGAATACTGTATACAAGCATGGAGACCATATCGTAAGAAGGATATAGATACGCTTGAACGCATACAAAGGAGAGCAACTAAAATGATTCCAGAACTTAGAGACCTTAGTTATGAAGAACGCCTGAAAGAATGTGGTTTAACAACTCTAGAGACAAGGAGGTTAAGAGGAGAAAAGATTGAAGTTTTTAAGATATTGAATGGGTATGAAAATATTGATAGAAATATGTTTTTCTCACTGAAGAAGGATAGCAGAACTAGAGGACATGAGGTAAAATTAGTAAAGGATCAATGTAGATTGGACATCAGGAAGCACTCGTTCTCACAGAGGACAATAAATGAATGGAACAAATTGTCTACAGATTGTGTAACTGCTAGCAGCGTGAATATGTTTAAAAACAAGGTTGACACATATCTCAGGAGGGCGGGTTATAAGTAGATGAACATTGTTGGACTCTCGATAAGCCAATGGCTTCCTTGTCCACTTGCCATCTGGGCCTTTGGCTTGGATGGCAAATCTTGTTAAATCTTGTTAAAGTCATAAAATATTGTTTTCTCAGAAGCTACTAAAAATAGGAAGCTAACATGTGACATTTGGTGAATATCTCGTATAAATATTGAAGAGATCTGAAGACAAAGAATCTGGACTATCCAGTGATTTGATGTAAAAATCCATTGTTGACAAAAAAGGTCATCATAAAGATGACAGTTAGGACACATAGCCTATATTAATAGCATTGAGACCTCACCAGTTTGAAGAATCATGAATTATATCAACACTATGCACGTGAATGGTTTGTGGGTGTTAAAATAGCCAATATATCAATAGTACTGAAATTACAGTAGTTTGAAGAATCAGGAATCATATTAACATTGTGGTGTAGCACTTGGTTATGTGCTCGTGAATACCTCGTGAGTGCTAAAATCATGTATCACTGAAGAATTAAGTTCACCAGAAATTCTGAATGGATCATAAAATTTGGCACACAAATTACATAATATTTTCCTTAAAATAAGACTGGTTTCATGATTTTTTAAATGTAGCCACACTGGGTTTTGCTCCATTGAAAATGTCCCCTAAATAATTTTTTCTGAAAAACAAGGGTGTTGCTCCATAATTAAAACTTACCAACGAATCAATGATGCACTCAATTTCACGTTTTAAAATATTTCAGCATTCTATTGCTGTCTTATTATTCAGTGTGTTATTCCAGTCTATCTTTGCTAAATAATTCCTCATATCTTTATCTACCTTTGTGGAAGTTTCTCCTGTACTGCTTTTTATTGTTCGTTTCTTATTTTACTTTGATGTAACATGTCCTTATATTTATCTTAACATTTTCAATTAATTCATTTACTAAGGACAAAACTATATATCTAATACACTTTCTCCCTTGTTTGGTTCTAGTACATGCTGAGAAAGGAAACTATGTTGTATTAAAAATAGGAATGTTTGATCCCCACCTATGTATTCTACAGATTTCTATTGTATAAGCTGTGGTTAACCTTGATTAAACATACTTCAAACCAATTGATGTGATCGATCATTTTAAGAGTGGCCTGTTTATTGCATGTTGAGGGTTTCCACTGATTCAGGTGTTAAATATGAATCATCACCTGTGTTTGATTAACTGATGAGGTTTCCATGTCATCATCCTCTTGTGATCCATCTGGTATTTCAATGTCATCACACTTCTGTGAAAAAATGTTTTTGAATATGCATTAATGTCAGAAAGAATGTCATTTCAGTAATGCAAACATGTAAAAGGATATTCTGTAGGATTGACATTATTTATTTTAAATGACAATATATTTGATATACAGAAATCATTTTGTTTTTGGTTGAAATTACTTGAAATTAATATATTTCAATGGTTTGTATATTTTCTTTAATTACCTCTTAATAGTGTATCTTATCACAAACATATCAGGACTCATTTGCTGCATAGCTTTGCCAGCAGTTGTTTTGCCTTAAACAAGAGAAGATCTAGGAAACTATTGCACTATACTACCGGTATACACTATCGAGTATTCAGTGCCAGTGGTTGATGGATAAAGAACTTAACGTACGACAATGTGCACAATTCTTATTCTCAAAAAAGGACAAATGTTAGAAATTGCACTATACTATACACTACCACGTTTTCCATGCCAGTGGTTGATGGATAAAGAATGTAATGTATGACAATGTGCACAATTCTCATTATCAACTAGTACAAATGTTAGAAATTGTCAAACGTGTAGTGATATGTTCAATTGGAAGCGTTATACTACCTCGCCAATATTAATATATTTACAAGGTGTCCATAATAATAATTACTGATTCACATTTCACTGATTGCTAAAAATACCCTAAGTACAATGTAGCATGATTTATGATAGACAACAGAAATGGATTAAACTAAATAAAAAAATTATTCATAGCTTTGAGTTTTATATTCTTAGATAACGATGTTGCAATTAATATCATACCAAGTTATACTCAGTGTATATTTGAGATGAGTATCATTATACAGACCATCTTTTTGGTAAAGTAAAGGATCATATCTGCCACAGTATCTATGTGTCATATTTGTTACACTAGTTAATAACATGACAGATACCTTTACATTTTGTTGGTTTTTCTGATGGCTTGCAGCAACTGAAAAATAAATAATGTGAATTAAAACAACAAATTTATTTTTATTATTAAATGAGTTTCCAGGTCTACAACAAATGTAGGGCTGTAAAGATATGATGCGTATCAGAATACTTGCTAAAATGGCATTGGTTGTAATGGCTGTTATAACTTAGAGTTATTATGTGTAGTATGTTTGCTAAAAGCATTTACAATAAGTTGAGTGTGCACACACAATAAAAATGTGTATAGGTGATAAGGCGGCAACAAATTATCAACCATCAACAATACACAATGTGATTAAATTGACAAAATAAGTCTTCAGCATGTGTAAAACAAGATCTGCATCCATAAGGTTGCTTCTATTAATGTAGTTTGACTACCATATAATATACATGTAAATAAATATATATTTTGTTATATAATTTAGCTGTAACTCATGTTGCATGATATTCAAAGTGAATACTATTTTGTACAATGCATTTTATTTTAACCATATCTTCTGATTGAAACACACATTTCAGTAAATTCAGTGTAGTTTTAAATATGGTTACTAAAATTGTATATTTTGTCATATCATATATAAAATCATATATAACATAATTGATGTGATTTTTAATTACACAGTAAGAAATCAATTACAGTTACGTCACCATGTCAGAAACTGAGTCGACTACATGTTGTAGATACTTGAAATAGATCAATTATAATAATGGCATTATCTCAGAACCAGAAAAAACTACATGTTGTAGTTACAAGAAAGAAAGTAATTACAATTACGTACGGCATTAATTCAGAACCTGAATCAACAACATGTTGTATCTACATGACAGAAAGTAATTTCAATTACCCTAACCCTAAACAAATGTTAATCCACTGAATATGAACAAAGTTGATTTTGAGTGAAATACTTACGGGCTACGACGCATTTCGCAGACACCACCCAATGCCGGAAGTCGTTTCGCGATGTCGATTTACGACAAATAACATTTGTCAAAGTAATCGAACTACACATCATTAATTAAACACACATCATTAATTAAACACACATCATACAAATTACTTGAACATATGTTTTGAGCAAACGTCAGTACGCGCATCACTTTCAACTTTATATACTGAGTATTTAGCGAATTTTTGCGACACGAACGCCAAGTCGAAGCCGAAGCGGCGAAGGCGAAGACGCGAAGTCGGACAAACACAAAAACGCATATTTCTTAATTTACACATTATTATAAAACATTGTACTTTGATACGAAGCATATTACACAATAAACACGAAACGGTGACCCCTCGTTCAATATATAGCAGGAATATTAAGTTATAAGCATTTTTACCCGGTCTGCCGTACGCGACAAATTTGGCACTTCAAAAATATACAAGGCTCTGGAAAAAACATGCTCAAAATCACAGAAAATTTTATTTGTTTTGGAAATAATTACGCATGCTATTTCATTTTCGGCTAAACTGTGTCCACTATCAATGATAATGATAAACTCAAACGTATTAGTTGTGAAATAACACATCAAAACTTTAAGCAGACCGGCTTTGGTCTGCTTAAAACAGCGGTCTGCCTAACGCGGCAAATATTGGATAAATGGTCGGCGTATGCTGCTGTTAGAGTTATATATATATATATATATATATATATATATATATATATATATATATATATATATATATATATATATATATATATATATATATATATATATATATATATATATATATATATATATATATATATATATATATATATATATATATATATATATATATGTATATATATGTATGTATATGTATATATATGTATGTATATGTATATATATATATGCATATTTTTAACTGTTGTCAGTTAAATATACATTGCTAAAAAGTTGAAATTGTAATTGGGAAATATAACTATTTGTTTTAATGCCAACACATGTAGTGCTAAACACAAATACATCTGAGTTAATGGTCGAGGTGCGGTAGTAAGTGGGACGTTGTTTCCTAAAGAATTAAAGGCAAGTTGGCCACCAAAACAGATAGGAGATGGGAGTTTCAGACCTCTGTCACACCTCGTGAAGCCTGTAGCTTGCGTGTGCACGCGGGAGTTTATTAGAAGCCTGCCCGCTTGGCTACGATTAGATGTGTTTTTTATTACAAGACAATACTTACTGGGAAATCAAATCAGAATCATCCGTGTGGGCGTCTTGCTGCTGTTGGTCGTTTTGTTCAATTTCTCGAAAGGTGGTGTTAACTTGGGTCAAAATGCTATTTAGTCGCTCTCGAATATTCGACATTTTCGCGGTTCTTTTGATGTTCTGATCGGCATGCGAGTAATACGATTCCTTAATCCACGCTAGTGACCCGCAGATTAACTATAATCCATCATTAGTTGCACTACCCCACGGGGGCCACTCAATGCATTGCCAGTATACCATCCTTGTCCCTGAATACGTTTTACACTTTCAGTAAAAACATACCGTTTTCACGTTGAGCGGGTTGAAATACACACACTTTTCCTTGGACAGGAGTCACATTCCACAAGTTACGCAAAAATATATTCTCTTTTCAAGTTGAAGGAGTAAAAGCAAATACGCTTTTTTTAGCGTATAAACTATGCACTGTTTCACGATATGTGCTGTAGATTAATTCATTATCATAATACGTCGGTGAATTATTCACTTTAATTAACATTCTAATATACTCATAACATATTTTTTATTACTACATTTATTTTATTTAAAGTACGAAATATGAAAGTAGTAAGCTTAATAGCATTGCAACTTGCATGCGTTAACGTGCGTTGGATACAGAAAATAAAACGTGGATTTTGTCGGGAGGATAGGATGCACGTACTAGCTGGCGATGTATTGAGTGACCCCCCCATGGCCACAACTCGGGAAACGTAGGGGTGACTACAGTGGCTAGTTTTAGTATTGCGATAGTTGTATTACTATTGCAATACTATTGCGATTATTTACTAGTTATTGCTATATATAGTATACTGTATTCGCGCTTAGCCAGGTGAGATGCAGTCCCGAACATAATTTAATGGTGGCGCCATCGCGTGGCCTAGGATGCAATTGATTTGTAAGTTCACTGACGTCACTGCAACGCAGGACAGCTATTTCGGGACCGTGAGTGAAGCGCGTCGCGACCGTTGACCAATCCCATGCGCGCTTCACTTAGTGCAGAGACGATTCTGCGCTCTGCCGTCGTTCTGGCGTACTGCTGCGGTTGTCGCGACCTCCTTTCTTCGCAACAGGGGTGTCGTTTTGCTAGTGGCGTTTTGGTGTCGCCTCGCCGCTTCGATATTCACTGCGCATCTCGGCTATGTTTCAGTAAATTGCTCACGTTTCACACGCTACTTCTTAACTTTAAGGGAGCGTAGATACTTTTACTTCCTCGCTCAAAGTTATACCTTACACGTGGTTGACTCACACGTGTCCTTCATCTGACATCCGGGCACCCACTTCGGGGGATACTTCCCTTCTGTGTCCACACTACTTTCGCCCTGATCTGTTCGCCGAGAAGCCTCACCCGTGTATTCAGTCTCTTTTTATACTCGTTTTTTTCGGAGATAGCTATGACACTAGTTCACAAATCACCGTCTCCTGGTCTAGTCCACTAAGAAACCACTCCTTAAATTAATGTGAGTGAAAACACCCCTAAATGGGGTAATACTCCGGTCCTTGTCTACTTAATATGCATCGTTCTCTAAGATAACCGTACATTTACTTTCTCAAAACAATAGCCTTAGCGTCGTTCAGTTTCACCGAATCTCCGTGCGGCGCTGCTGTTACAATTATGTATTCTGTGTTTTAATTGTGCGTGTGTGCCTCATTGTGTGTAATTGTGT
>OY759265.1:43534726-43589726 GCA_963662155.1 Lamellibrachia columna
TTATACCTAAGAAACTACTCATTTTCACAGAGGAAAATAAATGAATGGAACAAATTATCTACATATTGTGTAAATGGTTGTGTTTTAAAACATAACATTATGAACAATTGTTGGACTCTCGATAAACCATTGGCTTCCTTGTCCACTTGCCATCTGGGTTCTTTGCCTTTGATGGCAATCTTTTTAAAAATTGGTCGGCCTGCTGACGCTGACATCTAGACATCACGCACCTGGTAGACCGTAACTCATTTATGTTGCATGCAGGTCTGACTGGGTGTATTGAATTTCTATCCTTTCACGATTTCAGGAGCATCTGATTAGATCATCCAGTACGCACAGAATATCCATAGTCCGGTTACTGTCATTACCAAGGAGTCTACAATCGATGCGCTTGCACGAATTTTCGCGAAATGTGTTACTCGTTGTGGATTACGAAAGGTGGGTTTCAACCCTTTTAGTTGCGTGCATGCGTGCGTGTTTGTATGTGTGCGTATATATATATATATATATATATATATATATATATATATATATATATATATATATATATATATATATATATATATATATATATATATATATATATATATATATATATATATATATATATTTGTTTTTGACAAGTTCAGTGATACTTTGTTTACAGCAAACCATATGCACAATTTGGCAAGTTCCTTATTTAGCATATCTCGTAGTGCTAATAGATTGTTACCGGCAAAAATGTATTCGTATCATCAGCAAAAAGTAGAAATTTTACTAATTTTGATACGTTGGATATATCATTAACATAGAGGACAAATAATCTTGGTCCTAAAATAGACCATTGCGGAAATTAAAATTTTACATCTAATAGCTCCGAGACGCACACCTTAATAATTCAACTTTTTGATAAGTATTCCATGGTCTACTGTATCGAAAGCATTTTTAGATCAATCAATAATACACCAATTGCATGATTTTTACTGTCTTTGGCATTTGATATTTCCTCTATCGATTCCATTAATGCGGGTGACGTGGACATATTTGTATGGAACCTATACTAATTCGAGTGTAATATGTTTGCCTCTTTCCATTCTGAAGGAAATTTTCAGGTTTGTTCCTTGACCCTTTCTTAAATAGCGGTGTAATGTTTGCCTCTTTCCATTCTGAAGGAACCAGTCATTCTTCTAGTGACAAGTTAAACACTTTTGCTAGTGGTGTACTAATTTGCTCAACAATTTCCTTAAGCAGTTCTGGTGGTATCCTATCAACTCCAGGTGATTTATTATCTTTCATCTTCTTAATTTTCTTTGCTATCATTTCAGGAGTTACAAATAACTGGCCTAAATGTTCTGATGTACTGCCCTCAAATTTAGTAAATGGAACTGGAAGTGAGCTGATATATTCTGTTGTAAAAACTGAGCTGAAATACTCATTCAGGACCTCTGCCATTTGAAACCTGTCTGAAATTATGTTTCCCCTGTTGTTTTCCAGTGGTCCGACCTTATCTCGAACTTTCTGTTTACTCCCTTACATCAGCATAGAAATTCTTGCTCTCATTTTTTATATTACCTGCCAATTTTTTTTCAAAGGTTCTTTTAGATTTTCTAATTTCAGTTGTAGCTAGGTTAAGTGCCTCTTTGTAATTTGCATAATTTTCATCCTTTCTGGTACGCCTATAAACCCTCCACATAGTTTGCTTAAATACTATTTTTCTAATAGCTTCCTTTGACAAGTGTTTCTTTCTAGACCGTTTTCCTTGTTTTTAAGGGAACATTTATTTACATTTATCAATGGTACTCTCAATTTCATATTTTAGAATATTCCAACATTCAATTGCGGTCTTATTCATCAGCATGTTATTCCAATCTAGCCTTGCTAAGTATTTTCTCGATTCTTTATAGTTACCTCAGTGGAAGTTTCTCCTATACGTTTTTTTATTTTTACTTTCTGATTTTACATTGATTTCAAAATGTATTTGATTGTGGTCACTGTTACCCAATGGTTCATGTATTTTTACATTGTCTACCAATTCTTTTTGTGATGATAAAACTATATCTAATACATTTTCTCCCCTCGTTGGTTCTAGCACGTGCTGAGTAAGGAAGCTATCCTCAATTAAAAATATAAATTGTTGGTCCTCACCCCCTGTACTCTCTAGAGATTTCCATTGTATGTGTCCATGGTTAAAATCTCCCATTATGATACATTCCCCTTTACTAACTTCCTTTATAGCATTTTGTATTATCCTCTTACTTTATATTTGGACTTTGGTAAACTAATCCGATAGTTAATTTTGAATTTCCTGAAACTATTTTGCACCAAACAGCTTTATCGTAATCTGCTTCGCTTTCTAATTTTATTTCATAAGCCTGATTAGATTCTTTAACATATAAAATAATTCCCCCTCCCCTTCTTCCTATTCGATCTCTCCAAATCTCTCTTACATTGTTCTTTGAAATCCTCGATGAACTTGCAAACAAAGTAAAGAGAGCGTCTTATCTCTGACATCTCGGGTTCTGCTTCGGACCGTTTCGGTGTTTTAGGCGTGCTTGGTTCTTGAGGCTTAACGTTAATCTCACAGGATGTTGGATTTCCCGTTTCTTTTCGTCGAATTGGGCGATATTCCCAGAAATTCACGAAGGCAGCAACAACAAAAGCCCATTTAAGGATGTCACACACGAGCGAATGCAAATGTTTTACATTCTGGTGGCAGTCCGCTTACTCGTCTTGGCCGTATATGTTCATCTCGTTGATCGCATATGCACGGTTTAGCGAACAATTGATTTACCATTAAAACCACTTAGAAGGGTTCTAAGTTAGAACCCTTGATATATGGGGTATTTCGAAAAAATAAAGGCGTTACCTTTCATTCGTGGGGCGCCCGAGGTGCAAGCCGTCTAGGTGGAAAACGTTAACATACATACAAACATACGCTAGTTCGATACATTACAGTATATATATATATATATATATATATATATATATATATATATATATATATATATATATATATATATATATATATATATATATATATATATATATATACATACATACATACATACATACATACATACATACATACATACATACATACATACATACATACATATACATACACACACAAACGCGCGCGCAAGCACACCCGGAAACACACTTGCAAAAACGTGTGTGTGCGTGCGTGCGTGCGTGCGTGCGTGCGTGTGTGTGTGTGTATGCGTGATTGTTAGCGCGTACTTGTGTGTACGGGTGTGTGTACCTGCGTGTGTACGTGTGTACTGTGAGCGTACGTGTGTGTTCCTGCGTGTGTGTGCGTGTGTGTTTGTGCGTGGGTGTGTGTATGCGTGATTGTTTGCGAGTGTGTATCTGTGAATGTACGTGCGTGCGTGCGTGCGTGCGTGCGAGCGTGCGTGCGTGCGTGCGTGCGTGCGTGCGTGCGTGCGTGCGTGCGTGCGTGTGTGTGTCGTAACCACAACATATTGCTTTTTGAAGTGTGTGTTATTCATTTGACATGTAAAAGGAAAATATGTGAAAGGTCTGTTAGATATTGCATTGAAAATGTGACACTACCATATTAGAATATATTCCTGTGAATGCCAACTGATCACAAAGTTTAGGTTTGTTTCAGCGACCCAGCAGACGTGGTTGACCAGAAACACCATCGCGTGCATAATTCTGACGTTAATCTTAATCATAACATCGATTGTCTACATTGCCCCCACCGTGCGAGTTATATTGCCGCAACCATCACAACTATTGCGTATGTCGTACCACTTTCCAATCGGCGTGACGGAACTGAAACAGTGCCAGCGAGCGTTCCGTCTCTTCCCCAATAAGGTTGCAAAGAAACCCATCTACAAGGAATTCAACTACAATGTTTCGTTGATAAGCGTTGATGCTGTCGCCTTGATGTTGACGCCGTCAAAAGACAGCTGTGTTTCTACGAAGACTTCTTTAATGGTGTCTACGCCATATGGTGTCCACCGCCGGTGCGGGGGCAATGCACTCGGGTGAACATCAAACTCAAGTACGCCAACTTCACGGCCTACACAATCGGCGGCTACTATCCTCTCCTAGACCGACGACTGTGGCAGAGCACCGTCTGTTGGAAGGCGACCGCGAGGAGGCGGACCCTTCCCGGACTTGACCTTCCACGTGCACTGACTCCGCCGTGGAAGAATACCTACCCCGAGGCGCCGCACACGTGTTGCATCGACTGGTTCCGCGACGCCGGCGACTGGTCGGTGACGGGCGATGATGGGGTGAAGATACCGGTTCTCGCCGACAATGATTTCTACCGACGCGTGCGCAGTTTCCACAGGATCATTATGGTTGGCGCGTCGCACATGCGCTACAAGTTCAACTATATAGCGCTGACGTGCAACAAGGCGTTTGGATCGAAGAAACGCAAACATGGCTCGGCGAGAGTAAACGGAACGATCTTTCTATCAAAGAACTACATGGCCGACATTGCCGATCTGTGGACGACGCATCTAGAACCCATGAAGCTGACGAAACACGACGCGGTTCTCGTCCAGCACGGCTCCCACGATATTTGCAACAACGGCACCCGCTTCACTCTGTCGACCTCGCTGCAGAAATACGTTGGTCACCTGAAGGCTATCCAACGCCACAGCGAGCGGCTCGGGTTCCGCCTGGTCGCGTTGACGTCGCCGCCATTCGGGGACAAGATCGGACGATCGACAATTGACAACCGCAACAACTTCTCCCTGGCGGCGCTCGCGCGGCTCGTGCACACGCAGCTGGCAGCGTCTCGCGTCGACGTCTTCGACGAGTTCGCAGTCCTGTTGCCGCAGTACAACAACGATGCGCGACCGTGTGTTGGACATTACCTATGCCCAGACCGCGCGAGAGGCATATTTCGAGGACACAACGGCATCGTCGCTATGCATTTGCTTGTGCGCCACCTGGCGGGCGAGTTACTCACCACCACATGTTGACGTGACCCGGATGTGCATGTAACAGTTCCGTGGCTCCTCTCCGCGACCGAAGAAACCTGCACATCACGTACTCACCGTTTTGTCAATTCTTTGGAGTTTTCGGTCAGGTTTTCTCGAAAAATAGCTGGAATCTTTACAGCGAAATACTGCACGGTATAGCTTCTGACTACCTTCAACGAATGTCGTATAAAACATTTGAATTTTCACGATTAATAAACGTTCTCAAATATAAGTTCATGTGCCACCACGTTCAAAGAAAACTTTCTACGTTACAGATTTAATTAATACAGCATCGTGATTTAATTTCTAGGTTGCAGAGTGGGTTATTTACATTGGTGATAATGTGATAATTATCCAACTTGTCTATATAAAGTGCATACGCATTTCATAAGACATTAGTTCTGAAAGGGTTAGTATTAAGAAATTGTGAGCACATCTCTACTATGTTGCCAGGGCCATATCACACTTCCTAAGAACAACGACAATGTTTAATAGTTACACTTAAAATGTATTGTGATTTCATTCGCACATGTGCCACTATGTTCAAAGATAACTTATTTATTACGTAACAGGCCATCCGTGCTTCCGAAAACACAGACACACATATCACGAACACACACACGCACACACGCACACGCAAAGACACAGACATACACACGCGCGTACACACACACACACACACACACACACACACACACACACACACACACACACACACACACACAGATTCTATAATAATGTCCCTTTAAACAATTTCATATAACAAAGTTGACAAACACTCTGAATGCTTGGTAGCCAATTAATCATTGTGCAAATCAAACTGAAGTCGTCACACAGTCCTGAGCGGCTTTCCCAACTTGCCAGAAGTCCGTACGAACAGTTGCATTGTTTGCGTAGGAGCTGTCGAACCATGTCCCGGTGTGCGAATGCTCAATATCCATAGTTTGGGCGACTGAAAGACGCAAATACCTTAAAATTCGGCGAAAGTTACGAGCGATGAATCCAGCAACGACATGTTTGAGAAATATGTTATCTAAAACAGATTTGGTGTAAAGGGTTGTGCGTTGAAGTGCTGGCGAGATATTCCAGCTCAGGATAAGTTAAGGGAAATATTACTCAAATTATCTGCTTCTGTGTATCAATATTAAAGAACTTCTTCTCAACGTTTAGCTTTAATCTGCTTTCGAACATCCAGTGGAAATTGTCGAATGCTATGTACAGTTTGAGTTTATTATGCCGTAAAGAAGTATGCCAACAATTTGGGCGTCGGCCGCCGGGAAATCTGACATCTCACCAGAATCTCACATTCCCCAGTAAACAACTGGCGTAAAGTTGTGACTGTAGTTGGACTTTTGTTTCTCTTTAATTTGATGGACTTCGCAATACTGTTAAATAACCCTACATCATGGGTGTCTGTAATCTGGCAATATTGGCCCACCAAATGAAACCGTATTTGTAAACACCTTGTACTATGCTTGCCGATAGAGCATTGTCAAGCTGTTTGCGTCTAAACTCAGCATATGCAACATATGTTGGCCTTTGTGTACTAAACTTTTCCCGTTCTGACTTAGCAGCTCGCTTGATTAAGAGTTTGCGTTGCTTCGGTGTATACCCCTCGGCCCTTCGTTTTCGGTCGAAAACACTTAACTCACGCAGGGGACTTCTAGCTACATCGATTTCCTTAATAGCAATAATAATAATGAAGTCTCATATAGCGTTGTTTCAGTCCTTTGGTCTGTTCAAGGTGCTTTACATTACAATAGCTCTCTGCCGATAGAGTCCCCATTAATTAATGTATGCAGTTTTGAAAAGGTACATGTCTTCAGTGCTTCTTTAAAAGATGCGGTGATATTAGATTGTCACTTGACGTAGGCAGTTATTGACGACAGTGAACTGCTGCTTGAACATTTGCCGGTGGAACTCAAGTTCAGACTGTCTCCTCTATACGCTTACACACATTTACGCATAATAATAATAATTAACTTCTATGGCGCCTATATCCTCAGGAACCTGAGCTCAGAGGCGCAACAAAACAGAATCAGTAAGCATAATCGTGAACAGGGACGCGCAAAAGTTAGTATCAGAACGAGGGACAACCGAACATTTATGGTGGAAATGCAATTTGGAATAGATATGTTTTGAGTTTTTTTTCGGAAAATAGCAATAGTTTCAGATGTTTTCAAAGTGATAGGGAGTTTTTTCCGGACCCTAGGCGCAGCAACAGAGAAAGCACGTTTACCCAAGTTAAGTTTTGTTTTAGGTACAATAAGTTGTTGTGAAATTGATGATCTTAGCTGCCTAGGGATATTTGAAAGATGCAGGAGACTAGTCAAGTAGGGTGGTTGTTGTGTAGATAGAGCACGATATGTAAGAGTGGACAGCTTAAAATTAATTCGATAAGAAACTGGAAGCTAGTGTAACTGTTTAAGTAGTGGTAGTGACGGTGAAAACCGAGGCGCCCTGAGAACCACACGTGCCAGACAATTTTATACTCGGAGTTTAGCCAAGTCTCTTTTAGCAATGTTATTTAGTAGTGAATTACAATAGTCAAGGCGGCTACTAATTAATGCCGTTGATATTGTTTTGGCAGTAGATATATATATATATATATATATATATATGTGTGTGTGTGTGTGTGTGTGTGTGTGTGTGTGTGTGTGTGTGTGTGTGTGTGTGTGTGTGTGTGTGTGTGTGTGTGTGTGTGCGCGTGCGTGCGTGCGTGCGTGCGTGCGTGCGTGCGTGCGTGCGTGCGTGCGTGCGTGCGTGCGTGTATAATGTGACGCCGAATTCGACGGAGATCACGAATATGATAGAAACAGGATTTACATACTTGAGAAATATGCTGGCGAAAGATGAAGTCACTATCAAAGACAACACCTAGATTACGAACAGTATCTGATGGGAATGTATCACTTCCAAGCAGTTAAACTGGAAAATGGTTGATGACTCTATTTCGTTGCTGTTTAGTGCCAATAATAATAAGGTCTGTTTTATCTGGATTAAGCTTTAGCTTACTTGATTCCATCCACAACAAGATATCAGTAAGAAAATCACTTAAAGTAGAAACAGATTCTTGTGCATTTGATTGTGAAAGAGATATGTAAACCTGTGTGTCATCAGCATACATGTGATAACTGAAGAGTTAGTAGTACGAGAGTCAATTTCAGTGGTTACGCAGATTCCGGGTAAGCAGTGACATTCGTCCAAATGAAAAGTGATAAGTAATTCCAGGCTCTCGTATGATCGATGAACAGTGGCGCCACACCGCGGATGTTACGCTGAAATGCCAATATTGTTGTTCAATGGAACGCATAGAACAAATTGCAATTATGCGACCAGTGGCTCAGTCTGGTGACCATCATATAAAAATAGACTGATAATTTTATGCAAACGTATTGTGCTTTCTCTCTACACCGACCCATGATTGATATACCCGATGGCCAGCAACTGTCTGAGGACACTCCTCGTCATTAGCATGCCAAGACACAATTGTGACATCTGATTTGCCATCCTCAATCTAAGGCGTTTTTTGAATTTCCAAAGGCACTTTAATGGGCACACTTTAGAAGAAGGCAAACACACGCACGCACGCACGCACGCACGCACGCACGCACGCACGCACGCACGCACGCACGGACGCACGGACGCACGCACGCACGCACACAAGCACGCACGCACGCGATACACACCACCACCACCAACATCACCATCACCACCACCAACAACAACAACACCACCACCATCACCACCAACAACAACACCATCACCACCACCAACACCACCACAACCCCTACATACACCACTACCACCAGCTCCACCATCACCGCCGCCGCCACCGCCGCCGCCGCCACCACCACCACCAATAACCGAGGTTGTTAACGGGGCTAAGAAGGCCGCTAGGAAAGGACCACATCCCGTTTGCAGGACTTTTCTCTTACGCTTCACGCTGAATCGCTTGTCCGACAACTCACTCAGTTGTATCTTGTACCGTCGTAACTTCACATTCTCACGCGACCTCATACAGGCGTCCCCTTGTGCACTCGCACAAAGCGAAAATGAGATCAGTGCTGGCGTTGGCGACGACAGTCTTCGTCAATTCCCGATCCTTCTCGCTCTTCGCCAGCAGCTGCAGGCATAAAACGTTCCTTTTCACGACATCTCGTCAATGACGAGGCGCGCGAACTACCCGACCTTTTATCACCTCGGCAAATAGGTGTAACGAACGGAGTCGTCTGGAAAAGCATTCGTGCGCAATCGCAATTGTTCGGATGATTCCTGTTTCAGATCAACAAACGGGTAACCTTACCGAAGCGACGTCGCGTCTATAAAGGCCTCCGATCCAGATACATCTGCTTGAATAGATGAGACACTCGAGATGCGTCACGCAGATGTATTGCGCGTTCAAACTCATAGTCCGGTTTTCTTTCCTTTTAGGGAACAGGTTCTGCACGAGATAGACGACGGGCGTGTTACAGTGTTAACTCTTTTTGGTGAACAACTTTGTCACTCTGTCATCCCCCGCCGCCATCAGGTCGTCGATGATCACCAAGTTCCTCGTTTTTGCATCGGACGACGACAGGTCGGATAACCTTTCTACAAACTCCGCGTTCGGGGTCGTCTGCATCAGCGTCGTGTATATCGGTTGTCATTCACCGTAACACCACACCAAAAGACAGCGATGACGAATGAGACGGTACTAGTGAAACACATCGCATTGTTGTAGCGGTGGCTGTTTCTGACCTAAAACAAACAATTACGACGTGTTCGTTGCGAATTCAAAACGGCCATGTACCGAGAGGAGAGTAGTTCGTTGTTGTTGCTGTTGTCGCTGCTGCTGCTGCTGCTGTATTCGATGTCTCTTCTTATAATGTCACAGCCACGACTGACGTTGAATGGTCTCCTACGTGGAAACAGAAAACGTGGTTATTAATTGAACTGAAGCACTAATAACATCAGATATTCATGTTCTTGCTTTACCTTCAAAGTGTCAGTTGGAGCAGGGACGAACCAACACTCGACTTCATACATCTTAATCCAACCTACTGACCTAAAATCTCAAAGGCAATATACCAAACAAGCATAATAATAAAACAGATGTAACTATCGATTTACGTGTTTCTCGATATTCCAACGTATGTTGTCAGCTGATGTCACGGGTTTTGTTTTGCACATGAAAACAGAAAGCTGGAAACGTTAACCGAGCAAGGAATAACCTGGCCAGTGACCATGTGTTGGGACCCTTTCCAGGTACTTACAGTCGTCTGCGCCCGGGGCTAACTAAGGGCAGGGAAGGACGACCACACCCCAGCAGCAGCACCCTGGACTGAATAACTTTGTGCAGCCTGCTACCACGATTTTCTAATTTCAGTTGTAGCTAGGTTATGTGCCTCTTTGTAATTTGCATAGTTTTCATCCTTTCTGGTACGCCTATAAACCCTCCACATAGTTTGCTTAAACACTATTTTTCTAATAGCTTCTTTTAACAAGTGTTTCTTTCTAGACCGTTTTCCTTGTTTTTTCAAGGGAACAAATTTATCGATGATACTCTCAATTTCATATTTTAGAATATTCCAACATTCAGTTGCGGTCTTATTCATCAGCATGTTATTCCAATCTAGCTTTGCTAAATATTTTCTTATATCTTTAAAGTGACTTTTGTGGAAGTTTCTCCTATACGTTTTTTAATTTTTACTTTCTGATTTTACATTGATGTCAAAATGTATTTGATTGTGGTCACTGTTACCCAATGGTTCATGTATTTTTTACATTGTCCACTAATTCTTTTTGTGGTGATAAAACTATATCTAATACATTTTCTCCCCTGGTTGGTTCTAGCACGTGCTGAGTAAGGAAGCTATCCTCAATTAAAAATAGAAATTGTTGGTCCTCACCCCCTGTACTCTCTAGAGATTTCCATCGTATGTGTCCATGGTTAAAATCTCCCATTATGATACATTCCCCTTTACTAACTTCCTTTATAGCATTTTGTATTTTTGTGTTATCCTCTTCGTTTATGTTTGGACTTCGGTAAGCTAATCCAATAGTTAATTCTGAATTTCCTGAAACTATTTCGCACCAAACAGCTTCATCGTAATCTGCTTTCCTTTGTAATTTTATTTCATAAGCCTGAATAGATTCTTTAACATATAAAATAACTCCCCCTCCCCTTCTTCCTATTCGATCTCTCCTAAACATTATGTATCCTGTCAATCCTAATTCAGCATCTGTTATGTCTGTGTTGGCCCATGATTCGGTAATACCAATTATGTGAGGGTCAATATCTTCTACCATAATGTTTAATTCTTTTTTCTTATTTACTATACTCCTAGCATTTAAACACACGCATCTATAACCTGCTTCAGACATGTTTTTCGGACATTTTGTTATTGGTTTGTTTGTACTAGTGGCCTCTTGTCCTGCTTGAGGCATCTCTACGTAACCCCCCCCCTGCGCTTCTAGTTTAAATAGTGTTTACTACCAAAAATATTAGTTATGCTACCCATGGCACTGTCTACTGCTACTGTGAGTGCATCCGCAAATACTGCTGCCCCCTTTCCACTTAGATGTAGCCCGTCCTTCATGTACATATCAGCCCTTCCAACAAAACTTCCCCACAAATCCACAAAACCAACTTCCTCTTCCCTACATAGCTTCTTGACTAGCATGTTAATTGCCATCCCCCGGCAATTTCGATATCTATGTCCCCTCCATCCTATTATTGGTAAAATCCCTGACAGTATTACCTGCTCAACCCGCGTCTGCTTTAGTGTTCTGACCAAATTCCTGTATTTCCTAATTACCACGTCATCTCCCTTTTAAAGACTCTGTCGGTCTTCCTAACTATTGAGTCCCCAACAAACACCCTCGCTCTGTTTCTCACTCCCTCTATCACTGCCTCGGAATAGCTCTTCCGATGGATCCCCTCCATCACATTCTGTCCTGCAGTCTTGTCACTTGGTGGCAGACTGTTATCAGGCTCTCTCTCTCACTCATCAACCTGTCACCTTTCCCTCCCGTCTCCTGGCTAACTTGCGGTCCCGTCGCCTTCCCTCCCGTCTCCCTCACTCCAATCGCCTTAACTATCGTCTCCCCCCGACTCCTTCGCTACTGTCTCCCCCACTCCCCTTTCCTTCGATCCATTTGTCTTCCCTCCCATTTCTTTCCTTCTCGTCTCCTTTCGTCCTGTCTCCCTACGCCCCGTCTCCTTACGTCCTGTCTCCCTTCGACATGTCACCTTACCTCCTCTCAGCCTCCTCCCAGGCTGAGGTGAGTTCTCCCTAGCATCTCTCTCTCGTCTTCCCCCACTTTGTCATCTACTGTCCCCCCCCACCAGAACCACTGGCACAACCCACCTGCTCCCTTCCCACCACTGCCACAACGAGCAGCCTCAACTGTTCTAACTCCACCTCAAGTTCCTTCATCCTCGTACATCCCCTAAATTAAAAACTAAACCTATCCGCCTGAACCTCAGTCCAAGACTTCTCACACCCGGACTTGACGAAGTCCACCCAGTTGCTACAACTGCTGCATATTAAATCCCTGGTGGCCTTTACCTGTCGTTTGGACGGCGCCATCACAAAATTTAGACTTAATATGATTTCTACGTTAGCCTTGAATAAGGCTGTTTTTGTGTTCAAAAGAACACTTTCGGCTAATATACTTGCTAACTATGTCTTTTCTACTAAGCTCGCACGAGCAAAGAAAAACTGTTTTCTAATATATGTCTACAATACGTTTATGTATAATATATATGCAATAGTAATACTTATTCTATTTGATATTCCACTTTTTTCTGTAAATTCTCTTCACCAATTTCAAGCCGCTGCTGCACCAAGATTTCCGGAAGTCACCAATGTCCTTAGCAAACAACAACCTCACAACATTTGAACCGTTATCCTACCAGAATAAGTTGCGACGTTAAATGTGAACAAACTGGCCTGGGTATGGACGCTTTCCGGATACAGGGGTCAGATGCGCTGTGGCTAGGCTAGGGCAGGGACGACCATAACCTGGACTACATACCTTGATGCGGCCTGCTATCCTAAAAACTGAAAGGCAATTCACAAAGCGAGTTCAGTGCGCTACATCCTGGATCTGCCCTTGACAACAGGCCAACGTCATATCAGTTACTGTATTGTCATTTGCCACAAGAAAAGTGGAAAATCTTCACAATAATGTTACAATACAAAACGTGTCTGCTTCAGTGCAACCGCCATTATTCTCCCATAACTAAAACATATTATTATGCCTACATTTCAAACCCAGCGTAAACCATTTAAAAATCATATATAAGTGGGGAAATATATGCAACAACATTGTGATATATGAATCGCATTGATTCTTTCCTGCGGGTCTTATTCTTCGGCTCCTTTAGTGCAAACGGATACATTTCTACGCTGGATTTGAATGCTTTCTTTGTTGAACTGGAGCAAATATTGCAGTGAATGTTATATTAAGCTTACAAGAGAAGCGCGAAAAATGCTATCAACTGCCGAGCAGAAGATGTTTGTACTGAAACAAAATGGCGTCCGGTGTAACGGGCACAGAGTAGTCCCGTGCCGAAAGCCTGCAGAAGTATGTCTTTTGTGTATTGCATATACGCGCAGAAAGCGCCTAGTTTCCAGGGCCCAGAGGAGTCCCATGCCGAAAGCCTGCAGAATTATGTCTTTTGTGTATTGCATATGCGCGCAGAAAGCGCCTAGTTTCCAGGGCCCAGAGTAGACCCCATGCTAAAAGCATGTGTGAGCCATTATTTTTAAGACAGCTTGCGCTAATAGTACATTTAAGTTTACGATTGTAAGTGTTAGTATACATAACATAACCACATAAATTGCATAACTTGTGTAATGATTTACAACTTTTTTATTTTGAACACGTGTTTTCAGAGTGTTGTATACGGCTAACGGCTACGTCACACAGTGACGCAGTCTTCAGCGCTGTTTATGCGCACAGCCGGTGTCTCCCCCCGATTTATATGATAAACATTTGTAATAATACAGTTAGAGAAATGATTCATGCAGTCATTATTAACTTGCATATATAACATAACAGTTCCAATAATATTACTAAATTAGATATGAAATGCAAAATGGGAAGATTGACGAACTTGCTGGCGTCGCTTCTGGTGTATATAGTTCCATCGAGGGTGATGCGAAGTTAGTCACAGCGAGTGCAGTCAAACGTAACACGTGTCCAGGCGAGTGCAGTCAAGCATAGATGGTGGCTGATGGAGGAATCATAAGATGCTGCAGCGCGTCTTGTTTGCCGGCAATCGTCGCCCAGTTCGGACAACGAATAGTTTTCAAAGAGGTAATCGGTGTATTGATGTTCACCGAGGCATAATCGACGACGTAATAAATAGGTCAAGTCATTACATATATGGTCGCTAGACGCACTTCTTCGGTTAAACATAGGGCAAAGTATTGCGTTTGTGCTCACTAGGGGCGCTGCTTGGAAGGAACATAGGTCAAGTTATTGCGTTTGTGTTTCTGGGAGGAGATTCTTAGGAAAAATACAGGTCAAGTTATTGCGTTTGTGCTCACTAGGAGGCAGTTGTTTGGGATAAATATAAATCACGTTATTACACATTTGGTCGATACAAGCGCTTCTTGGACGGAATGGAATGTAAGCCAAGGGGCGCTGTTTCTTTTGCAAAGTCATGCGTCTAAGGGTAGCAATCTCAGCACGTCTAAGCTATGCTTTCATTAAAATACGCCACCTACATTTCCTCCAGATGTCGCCATGTTCATGTTTAATAATTATAATAATAATATATAATTCGATAATTCTTGGACATAGTCTCATAAATTGCCACTGGCCATGCACTGGCAAAATTATATACATCGATTAGGACAAACAAAATTTATTTCACAAATTGATTCTCGACAACTACGACGAATAATGGCGGCGATGTTTTACGAAAATTGGTTCACACGCTATCCCCTACAAGATGCCGTCCTCGGAAGTCACCTTGCGCATGCGAAACTGGAAGTGGCGCGCCATCAACAACATGCAGAGCATTTTTGGTCTAACGGTAGAAATTTTTATGCGATGGCGTCTCAGCACTTTTTTACCCATTCATTAAAATAGGCCACATACGTTTCCCCTAGATGTTGTCGCTTTAGGAAGCGGGTGTTTGTGCATGCGCAACCGGAAACACGCGGTGGGCAATAATTGACGTTTTCGATACGCAAATTGTTTCGGTTACTAGGCGTTAGTTAGGAGAAAATAGTTAATTCACTAGCCGCCATGGGCTCTACTAGCGTCATAGTTGTCCACCAAGGGCCGCTCCATTAGTGCGATTTGATAAGGGCGGGCTACACATAGATGAGAAAATTGTTGGACTCTCGATAAGCCAATGGCTTCCTTGTCCACTTGCCATCTGCAACTTGTTGTTTGGGATGGCAATCTTGTTAAATCTTGTTAATTCTCACTATGCAACATGTGGCGCACGCAAACTGGTTTGGTTACTAGGCACTAGGGGCGCTGTTTTACGAAGAATAGTTAATAGACTATCCGCCAGGAACGACACCAGTACTCAAACTGGTCACCAGGGGTGCTCAGTAGCGTCGTTGCCATCCGCTAGGTGACGCCACGTACGGTGGCGTCATATGGCGGTGTGTCGACAGTGGCGGCGGCAACCTCCTCCAGAACATTTGTTTGTACCTCCTAACTACTCTCGATTATCCAACATCCAAGATGTGGCGCCACCGTTTGTCGCACTCACCAGAGCTTGGAATCACAGCGTAGGTTCCATTGATTCTGGTCAATATTGTATAATTTGGCTCTCATAGGGGATTTGGCTAATTCATCAAATAAGAGTAAACTTTTATGAATTGATACGATGCTTTCGAATTAACAAAATTTTGCTTATAATATTGACACAACTGCCACACTGAAATCACGCAACAAAATACGTGTAGTGTATAATCTAGATAATGACGCTGTTAGCTGCTAGCGCTTCACGGTGACGCCTACACAAGTGTAGTCGGTCACAGTCAAACCGTGGCTCTGATGACAGACTCTCTTCTCGGCTAGTTCACGAAGGTGAGCGAGAGTCGGATAAGTTAGCCAGGGGTGGTAGTAGTATTACACTATCTCTGGCAGATTGCCCTTTTGAAACGCGAATATCTCCGTGTACGGAATCGTAATCGGAAGTGTTTATTTGACCGATAGATTAAACAGTACGGTTGTCAATACAGTGAAAATCTACAGCTCCAGTAATATGTGTTAATAAATAACAAGTAATACATTAATGTAAACCAAAATGTACGGCACAAATATAATAAAACGAAAGTATAATGACATTACAATAGCCTAGACATGGACTATCAGTTTGTTGTAGAAAAAAGGGGTCAGGGAGACTGCCACTAAGACCATTGTTGGTCGCTCTCATGGCAGCCATACCAGTATTATAATTTTCAACACATTTCAATTAGCTTACTTAAGTACTTTCGAAAAATAATAATAACACAAGTGCATAACTTCCAAAGCACGTTTGACAAATATTTCAGTTATTTGATCATTAAATGATGACAAAATCTCAAAGGATAAATAAATTGACTTAATTTAGAATCTGACAAATATATACGTTTACATCTGACATACTAATTACAGTACATTTAATACATAAATTTACAGAAGTAACGAAATATAAAAACGTTTATAATGTAATTATTAAGTCTGTCCATAAATGTAACAATGTAACAACTGTTCTCTGTATTTTTGTAGAAAGCACCTAGTAAATCCATGTAAGCTATGTGTTAAAATTGTGTTCCTTGTGTGATTCGAAGTATTATTTATTAGTAATGGAATATACCTGATGTATCGTTTGGCAAAATCATGTTTTGCCGTATTTGTATGGATATTTTCATGTATTCATGTATTAATGTTGTGAAAATTTCTATTTAGAAAAAAATTTTAAGTTTTGCAAATATGCTGGTAATTTCTTGTTCATATATTTATAATAAAACTTAAATTCCTGTAATTGCAACATATATGTTACATTAAGAATGTTTAATTCCTTAAACAGTGTCTCAGTATGTGAATTATATTTACTTAAACATATTATTCTAATTGTTTTTTCTGTAGTTTCATAATTATGTTACATTTAAAACCCCATATCATTAGGCCATAATTTATTTATGGCAACATTAAGGAGTTATACAAAGTGACTTTTATATTTTATTTCAAAAAGCGTTTTAATTTGTTTAATATACCTATAATTGTTGAACATTTGATAGAAATATTTTTATATGACTGTCCCAGCTCAGATTTTCTTGTAATGTCACACCTAAAAGATTAAAGTGTTGGACTCTTTCGATTCTTGTTTCAACTATCTTGAGTAGGAAAGGAATACATTTTTGTTCTCAATTTGTGCATTGTGTTCTTAGATTTATTAACATTTAAAGACAGTTTATTAATTTTCAGCCATTCGTTTACTTTATTTAATTCTGTATTTAAATGTTGTTAGATATCTTTAGTACATGAGACTGGATTGTAGTAAATAGAGTTGTATCATCTGCATACATTACATATTTAAATGTCTTATTTGACTTTGGTAAATCGTTTATGTATATTACAAAAATAAGTGGGCCTATTATGGAGCCTTGTGGCACACCTGTAGTAATAGGCGGAGTTTCAGAAATGTTATCTTCATATGTAAGATATTTTTTTATATTTTTCAGTCTTTCCATTATAGTTCTAGAACGATGTCGCATATTCCATATATGTGTAATTTGTTTATAATATAATTTTATGGTCTAAAGTGTCAAATGCTTTTGATAAATAAAACAATATATTGATAGGTGTTTCATTTGAATTTAGTACGGTTATAATTCTGTCAACAACTTCCATGATGGCATATTCACTTGAGTGACCAGATTTGAAGCCGTATTGATTAGCATTGAAAAGTGATTGGTCTGTAAAAAATGAATATATCTATTTATGCATAACTTTTTCAACAACTTTGCAAATTACAGGTAATAGTGATATCGGTATGTGGTTACAGAACAGTGTTTCGTCATCATGTTTAAAGGTAGGAATGACTTTTGCAATTTTCATCCTGTCTGGGAAGATTCCAATATTAAATATTTGATTAAGGAGTAATGTTAAGGGTTTAATTAAAACGAGTTTTATATATTTTATTGCTACAATGTAATAACATCATGACCATTACTGGTTTTTGCAGGGAATTTGTCAGTTATTTTGATTATTGACTCTTCCTTTATTTCTTGGATTGAAAAAACAATTAAGGATTTCCTGTCAGATAGAAACTATGATTTTTATTACTTGTTGGTTTGATTTTGTTGGCAAGGTGTTGTCCTATGTTTGTAAAGAATAAATACAATTTATTAGCAATTTCTGCAGTGTCTTTGCAGTCTCCTTTTCTAAAATATATAGGTAATGACCTCTTTTTGTTGGATCTTTGCTAAATTTCATTTATAGTTTTCCAAGTTTTTCTTGTGTCATTTTTATATTTGTTAAACAATGGTTCATGATATATCAGTTTGGCTGTTCTGATACTTCTTTTTAAAATACATTTATAGGTTTTTAAGTTTATCTTTTTTAATGGAATATTCAATTGATGTGGGATTTGTCAACTTGATCTGCTTATGTAAGTTGTCCCTGTATTTAACAGATTGAAGTATGCCATTTGTTAACTATAATGAGTTTTTGTGTTTATACTTGATACATATGACTAATTTATATGGCATATATTTAACATTTGCATTTTCAAGTACATCCATGAGTATGTTGTAATTATTATTGGGATCAAGCGAAGGATTTCGATGTAATTAATCCATAATATTTAATAATTAATTATTTCATTTGCAAAATTTGACATAGCTTTTCATTTTGTTAATGTATTTTGACTAATTTAGGGGGACGGTTTTAGCTGGAACAGTTTCGATAAATATAAAATATGGCTGGTGGTCTGAAAATTAAATTACCTGCTGTTGATTGTAGCATAATTGGGCTTAGTTTACAAAATACATTGTAAATTAATGTGCAACTTTTATTCGAAATAGTGCAACAAAGCAGATTAATTATTTTTGTCCCACATCACGCCATGTCGTATCAAGCGCCAACCATACACAAATCATGATCATTCTAGCAGGAAGACGTGAGGCTGTCACACGTGCTATCTGTCGATAATTACGTATAAGTTTATAACTTATATAAGTGCCGCTTACGCGCGACGTCACCGCCATAGCTCTGCGCTATCAGCGTTTGAATTATTCATTGAAACAGCCAACGGAGGTTTACAGGTAGTTGTATGGGAGCTTGATTACCTGTAATTTTAGTAACTTCACCTAATTTTCTCTGTATTTGTAATTTAGCCTGATTGTTAGTTGAGCAACTTATTATTTTTCATTATAAAACTATAATTACCGGGGGTTGACAGCGACCAGTTATATATATATTCAAACGTAATTGTTTTTTCGTTATAATTGCTTTTTCCTTCCGCTGTTAACCAGAAACTGTATTTCTAAGTAGGGGAAGGCAGTGTTAGTTGAGCCACTGGGTTAGTTGAGCCAACCATGTTTCCGTAAAGCTACAGCAGCGACAGTTAAATGGTACCACCCAATGATTGAATGTATTATTAGAACACGATTCACGTATATTAGGTTACATTTGTCTCAACGGTCAGAACATGTGAGCTAAAAGTGTTTCCGGACTAACAAATGGTTTAACTATGCACAGAGAAAAGATTATTTACATAACTTCGCGCATTAATGAGAAGTTAATTAAACAAGCTTAATTGTCGAAACGGGGTTAGTTGAGCCACCCAAGGCGAAAGGGAGGGTTAGTTGAGCCACCCAAGGCCCAAGGGAGGGTTAGTTGAGCCACCCAAGGCGAAAGGGAGGGTTAGTTGAGCAGCGGATAAAGAACGAAGACGAATGTTCTTTACCCCAAAATACATAAAAAAATTCATTTTTCCGAGCAAATTGGGACATCGGATAGCTACAGGGCAACACATTAGTAGTTAGTTACACTGGTTGTGATTTACCTATAAATATACATTAATTAAGTGTGTTGACTTATTAATTAAGAGGGTAGACTTATCAGAGACATGTTATGCCCATTGGGTAGATGTGTTGGCTGAGTTGTTATGAATTTTTTTTACAAGGCCTACGTAAATTATACAAATAAAGCATTTACGCAACTTACGTTACACTGTGGCTAAACTTACCCCACACCAAGTGTTAGTTGAGCCAGCTTACCAACCCTATTTGAATCAGCTATATATAATTATCTATGCATGCTAAATATATTATCTTCGTATAAAATGATCTATTAATAATCATTGTTAATGTGAGTAAAAACAAGTTTGACTTATTAATATGATTGCGCAATGGACATCAAAAATAATGAAAAATGGCTCAACTAACATTGTCTTCCCCTACCTGTTTGTAGTAGTTTCGTTTTGTATATTTGGTACAGTTTCGGAAAAGTAAACACACACACACACACACACACACACACACACACACACACACACACACACACACACACACACACACACACACACACACACACACACACACACACACACACACACACACACACACACACACACACACACACACACACACACACACACACACACACACACACACACACACACACACACACACACACACACACACACACACACACACACACACACACACACACACACACACACACACACACACACACCGGATACGTTGGTACACCGGATACGTTGGGATTTTGTCGAATTACACACAGCATGTGTGTTAATAGGGCATCAATGGGCTGTGAACTGTTTTACAAAATCAAATCATAGGAAATAATTTGCAGGAATCCTAAGAAACATTATAATCATATGGCAGCCTATTTGAAAATAAAATGTTTTTTCACCCATTTTGCCAAATGGACTGGTGTACGCTTAGTTTGTTGATTTCACACAAAAAAACGACATGTAAAAGTTGCACAAACGAGCTAGCATGTTGCACTGGATACTAGGTAGGTTTCATTTTTTTACAAAATTAATTTGAAATGAGGCCAGCGAAAAAATTTTATTGACGAGAGACCTTTAAATATTTAAAATCAGGTAAATCGGGTATAAAGAGTGAGAATATTGCAATATATGCCAGTTTACACAAACAAGCTGCCCACATACTCATAATTTACTTCTGCTCCTCAAAACTAGTATACTCTGCATAATGAGCATTGACAATAACAGCATGTAAGATTTTTCAGTGTTTTTTAATTTGACTTGATGAGTGCAAACAGTCAGACATTTCTACGTGCGTATTTTCAATTAAAGTTAACAGCAGCAGAGTACAGCACACAACTAGATGTATCACGTAACAACGAAACACAACATAAAAAGAACCAGTGTTTTGAACAAAACCTCAAACTGTTACAGAGAAGCAACATTGGTGAGCTAAAGCTTCGTTACAACAGCTCAAAACCGACGTTTATCATCCAGATGCAGATGCAAAGACAGTCATAGAGTGTCTGAAACACGAGCTGCACACTAACGCGAAGGAGAATGTCAACTGCATGACACAGCCAGAAAAGAAGGCACAAATGTCGACAGTGAGCTAGACTCAGAAAAGATAGTCTTGAAGTGTTGTAACGGTGAGCTAGACACGGAAAAAGACAGTATTGGCCTGTCTTGATTGTGAGCTAGACACGGAAAAGACAGTGTTAGAGTGTCTTGGTTGTGAGTTAAACACAGAAAAGACAGTGTTATAGTGTCTTGATTCTAAGTTAGACAGAGAAAAGACAGTCTTTGAGTGTCTTGCTTGTGAGCTAGATACAGAAAAGACAATCTTGGAGTGTCTTGACAAACCATAGACACATAAAAATTGATTGTGGAAAGCAAGCAAAAGAGAAACAGACAAAAGACACGGACAATGTTGGGCAACTACGAGCTCAGATTCAGACATTCTACAGATGTGAACAATGCACAGCTAGAGATAGTCGCATGCAGAGCTGGTCATCACTCTAAGCTGAACACGCTCACACACGAGAGACTGATGCAGAATTAGCATAAAGAATCATGTAACCAAGTATTATTCGCTAAGTGGTTACAGTAAGCACACCATCTACCAGCAACTCTCGTGAATGGTGTGGTAGCAGTGCGGCTTGGGCATGCCGTTGAACTCGGATGCAAAACACGTTGTGTAGGCGCCCATGTTTCTGAAGAAGAGCCAGTCTCCAGTGTTCAACTCAGGCAGCAGGCACTGTTTCTTGATGCAGTCGTCTCCGTCGCAGGTCGGCCCCCAGATACTGCTCGAGTAACTGGGAACGCCTGGTTCGGGCACCTGGGGGAGCCACACCACGGATGTTAGCATCATCGGCGTCCCAATGTGGGGGCACTGGATTTTTTTTATTAACTCTATGTATTTCATAGCTAGCAGATAACTAATTATACACAATGATATCATATTGAAAGTGGATATTTTGGTAAATCTTAAGATTTCTGGTCGACGAATTAATTATACACAAGTGGGAAAAAAACTAGGCCAGGTAACAAACGTATATAGTGCTGAATTGTACGATAACAAATTTGACAAATGGGAATAGAAATGTGACACCCCACGAGTGTATTCCAAGATTCTGGCAGCTGCTAATAACTCTATCGGTTTAAGCCATTCCAAGTGCTATCATTCTACGTAGTTTGCTAATGAAAGAAACATTTCTGTTACAAAGTGAGATGCTTTTAAATATCTTTAACATGAGAACACTAAACCTTTAGTTACCCAATGTATCTCCGATGACCGATCAACCAGAAACCAACATTTGCTGCAACCAATAGTATGACACGTAAGCGTACCTCGAGAAGATTGGGTTCGACCTCGGCATGACCGTTGGTGTACATGAGGTAGTTGAACGAGCCAAACACGCCATCGTTGACATAGTACATGTAGTGTGACTCGCTCCCAGACAGCCCCTCTACAACCGTAGTCTGTACACTTTTGAACATATAAAATCTAAAGCCATTTCAAGACTTAAGAAGGCTACTGAGAAGAACAATCAAGGCTCGATTTTATAGTTCATTATGGTACGCAATCACACAGAACAACTGATAGTCTGATATCGGCAGAAAAAATTACAGAATTCCGAAAGAATGACGGTATCAGATTCGACATTTTATCACTTTATGCTTTTTTCCCATGACCACACGAGTTTTTTTTGTGTTGCTGATATTGACACAGGGAAGCAGATTTAATGCCCGCCAATGGCTGCTACTCATCCAAAATAATTAAACTTATAAATATAAAATCCAAGGAGTTTCAAGACTACTTGACAAAATTCATGTATTTCAAATGAAATTGAAAACTTTTCAAGCCTTCGAAGGCCTCGTATGGACTTTGTGCAGTGCACATCTACAACTAGTATATAATACCCGGCATATCAACACACACATGCACCAAGTACCACCGTACAACAATAACATATCAACACACACATGCACCAAGTAGCACCGTACAACAATAATATATCAACACACACATGGATCAAGTACCACCGTACAACAATAACATATCAACACACTCATGCACCAAGTACCACCGTACAACAATAACATATCAACAAACACATGCACCAAATACAACCGTACAACAATAACACATCAACACACACATGCACCAAGTACCACCATACAACAATACCACAACTATTTAAAGCAAACACAGGTTTTATGAATGCTAAAACCAGGTTCAAGGCCCCCGTATCAACAGGGTAATTACTCCTGAACCAGTGAACAGCTTTAAACGTCGTGGTCTTGTACTTTAACAAACGAATCACGTATTATCCAGGGAGTCTCTCTAACTTCACTTGGAATAACCCACAACGGGTATTATTAATACCAAGTATTTCTAGCCCAGCCCGTTGGTACGATATTTTAGGCAGTCACCTAAGCAATCCACTAACCGGTGTAGTCGACGGGTCTGTCACGGGCGTCACGGCGCAGTGTCCTCTTGGCAATGATGTTCACTGCAAGGGTGAAAGCGGTTTCGACAAAGTATCGGCCTGGCTCAGCAATCACGCGTACACCCGAGCTCTCTGGGAAGTATCGGTCGAGCGCCGGCGTCAACTCATCACATATCTAAACAGTAAAAGAGAAAACACGATAAATAAATCAGCGACTTTATCATATCAGGGGTCACAACCAAACGTTGTGACCCCCGAAGTGCCTCAAATGAACTGGGAGTAAAACTAACTTGATTGACAACTAAGTGTGTCTGTCTGTTCACTCAATTTGATGGATGTCACCAGCACCAAATGGGCAAGTAAGCCAGTTTTTCCAACAGTTTTTCATTTACGATCAGTGCTTCAAATCATAAATGAAACAATTGCTGCAAATTTGACCACAGACTCGTCAACCATATATACCAAATACCATTGTGGAAAACACCAGTATTTACATACAACAGTGCACCAGTTGCTTGAAAGCACCAGTATCTAATACACCAATTCACCAGTTGATGACATTAACTCACCTCCTTGAAGGTGATCTTGCCCGACCAATGGTCAGGAAAGCCTCCACCGATGTCGAGAAGGTCGACGTGAAAGCCGATTTTATCGGCCACCTGGAACACTGAGTGGGCAGACGCAACGGCCCCGGAGAAGGCAGTCGCATCGTAACACCCACTGCCCACGTGGAAGCTGTCAACAGACACAAGACGAATGTGACGATTGCGGTAATGAGTGAAGTGAATGCGTGATACTACTGACTGACAAATTACCTTCCAAAATGTTGCCACCAAACAGTCGCATGACAAACAAGATTGCCACTGCGACATCTGTAAAGGTCATTTTAAATATCAATTACCATAGCTAATAGATATAGGATGAGCAACCATGTGTCCAGCACCCTTCTGTGTGGACAGAACATTTTACATGCTAGCTTACAAACGTTCATTCACTGCTGCTGCCAGAAATAAAGGATGGATACTTGTTGACTTAAGCACACCAGTATTTGAGAAAGAAACACTGTAGGCATGACTTAATATATTTGAAAATTGAAGGCCCACAGATAATCAATATTTATCTTATTAGTATGTGTTTGATAATTACCACATAATGACAGATAATAAGTCCAAAGTAGTATTTATCACTTTTGTGTCCACTGTTCGACAATGCCCTTGAAGTATAAGAACTAGTTTCACAGAGTGTTTGAAGGTACAGAAAGTCCTATTTTTTACAAGTCAATCAGCTTAATAATTGTTAATCCCCACTCGCCTAATATAAACAGGTTGAACCGGAACATGACCAATATTCAAAACTCAAAAATATCATCACTTAAAAAAATAGTTATTACGACACGTAAACAGCAGCATGGCTACTGTACCTGACACCGATGACATTGAGGTCAAGGTCCTTGGCGACCCGCAGCAGGTGACCTGCGTCGATGGGGTCACAACCGAATTTGATGCCTAGTGGAAACTGCGACTTAGAGTCGTCTGGCGGCATGATGCGAATCACTAACCTGCAACAGATATATCCCACAGTGCAACAGGCCAGATACATCCCACAGTGTAACAGGCCAGATACATCCCACAATGCAATAGTTCAGATACATCCCACAGTGGAACAGTTCAGATACATCCCACAGTGCAACAGGCCATATACATCCCACAGTGCAACACGCCAGATGCATCCTACAGTGCAACAGGCCAAATACACCCCACAGTGCAACAGGCCAAATGCATCCCACAGTGCAACAGGATACGAATAATCAAACACCAATCTTGTACAATATTGTCTACACAACAAGACTTTTATGAAGATCACTGAGAGGGTTCAGGGTTTTGGTTTCACTTCACTACCAGTATACTGTATATTATTAACCACAATGAGTGTCATGGGCCAACTAATCAGCCTGGGTTTTCAGTGCAATGAGTGTCGCAGGCCTAATAACCGAAACAGATAGAAACCTGAGAATTGACTGGAACTATGTACACATGTCAACAATTCTGTCATTTTCTCATAATCTTGTCCAACTAATGAAATGCCACGTTTCTGGGAAAATTAACTAATTAAGTTTGCTTTCGGGTGGTCACAAGTTTTGCTACGATGTTCAACAATCAAGCGACACAGGCGGTGGAATGAAGGATTAGCTCCCATGTTTGACAGTGATTAAAGGGAAGAAGGCCATGGTTTTTTAACGATTGGATAAATGTTCTGCGAGTTATCTGAAACTGCCATATGTACAGTGAACTCGTCAGAACATAAGTTGCTGGGAACTGACGCACAATGCTGAATGGCAGTATCCTTACTTAGAGTTGGGGAATGTCGACTTGATCTTGTACAGTTCAGCCTCATTGTCGAACGTCATCATTGAAACACCGTGCGTCGCTGCATACTTGATGTATGAAGTCTGCTTGCAAGGGTTCGCGTAGACGATACGATTCGGGTTAATCTTCATGTCAAGAACACGTTCGATCTCCGCCTGCAAACATAGGATTACAGATATAATCTATATTTTTACACACACAGGAATAAAACAAATTCAAGGTTCATGTCTTGTTTTTTTTTGTATGACTTGCCCATCAAAACGCGGGGACGAGAGAAGCTCTTTCCACATAGTGTTCCTAGATGGAAATATATTTATGACTCAACGTGGATACCAGTGACTGCATGTTTCATTAGCCGAGTTGCCGGGCGTTGCACGGGAGAAAAGGCAGCCACTGCAAGAGCTTATCATTCTTTGCACTACCCAGTCAAGTTTTGGTAGGGCAATGCCAGTGGCACTGACATCATGTCCAACTGCCTTGCCAGTTTCACGAAGTTTTGGTTTACCGTACGAAGGAACTTATGATGACGTTTTGACGTTGATCACGTAACTCTGCGAAGTCCTGCTGTTCTGAGTTACGTAATCTACGTCAATCTAACTATAATCGAGCTAGCGTATGTTTGTTAACTTTTTTCCTCCTAGACGGCTTACACCTCAGGCGCCAAACTTTCAGGGATTAATGTACGACACCACGAATGAAGCGTAACGCCTTTATTTTTTCTCGGTCTTCGACCTCGGGCCAATACACAATTAAAAATATAGTAGAAAGCACGCACCCGAGGTCTTCGACCGAGGGCCAATAAACAATAAAAAGATATACTACTATTATACAATCAACATAAGTATCCATGGCCGGGTGTAAATTCACGCGGCCTTCATTTCGAACATGCAACGAGTATTGCATCACGTGCGTAACGCGGTTTTTTCTGGTAATACCTGTGACGTTCCCTTAAACAATCTTAAGCGTATTGATGGCATATTGGCCTGAGGCATTTGGTAAACATTGCTATCGTGACTGTCACGTGCGAATTACCAAGTTATCCCGTCCTGGGGACGGGCATTTTTGCTAGTTGTTTAATGTACCAACCTTCCCCATAGCCCCGAGCACGCCTACAACATTTCAACTCCATACAAGTGAAACACACAGATTCACAAACTACTTTATGATATAGATATTCATACATGTACGTGGTAAACCAACCTTGCTGGCACAGTCGAAGCCGGTGCCGAGCTGGGCAAGGAGTCGAAGCACGCACGGGTCGTCATTGCACTTCACAGCTGCAACAGGACCATCAAGTTAATCATCTTAGGCGAAGTAATCAAATAATAACAGCAATGACTATCTTATCCACCCAACTGATGTGCAGTTAAAGCTTACGATCCTCGTTGTTTATCATCTACTTATCTATCATCTGCTTAAAATCCACGTCGTTGTTTTGTGCCTCAGTTTTGTTCATTACTGTACAGCCCACTTTATTGTGAACTAGTTCCACCGTTCTCAAGGAATGCAAATGCATGTGTTGTGCAATGCACGTGTTGTGTGATAACTATGCCATATGCTGCATGCACGTAACCAAAATAAAATTCACATTTATGGTACAAAGCATACATTTGCAAAACAATGTCTTAATTACAGTTTACCGAATTCTATCAATAATACTTGAAAGTGTGAAAGACAAACTTTATACACACAGTTTACAGGGTCTCATAAATTATGCAAAGTATCACACCATACAGAATTACAAAAACACGATCATCAACGACCATCAACTGTTATACCTGTACATATATGCGCGATCAACAACTATGATGTTAGCTACACTCAAACATATAAATACCTTCTCACTTCACTGCATACTATGAACATACATCACAGCTGTATAATAAAACACAGCCATCCAGGTTTTCATAGGTGGTAGACTTTACTATATTTTAATGTTGATAACTTTATATATATATATATATATATATATATATATATATATATATATATATATATATATATATGTATATATATATATATGTATGTATATATATATATATATATATATATATATATATGCATATATATATATATATATATATATATATATATATATATATGTATATATATATATATATATATATATATATATATACATATATATATATATATGTATATGTATGTATATATGTATATATATGTATATATATATATATATATATATATATATATATATATATATATATATATATATATATATATTTACACAAATCCATGGGTTAAGCGACTTTCTGGCAAGGAGCCGCCTTAGCCCTGATATTTGGTGTCGCCCTAATATATCTGGTCCTGCGTTATCATACATCTGACTAGAAACCATTTGAAAGTTGTAAATCAATAACAGCACGTTGCCCTAAGGTTGTATTAATGCATTTAATTTATGGAAATATACAAATTCAAATATAAAGAAGCAAATGGGATGTATACATTCATTTCAATAATCGTCACTGTTAGGCGACATGGCATATTTATTTGAATAAAACACAAACTGTTATATGTATGTTGTATGTTTATTTAGCGGGGATGTTCTATTACGCAACAAACTACCATACAACTGAATTTGTCTTGTGATTATACACTAACAACATATGTTATTTCATCGGTGAAAACTACGACAGCACACAGAAAACCTTTGGCCGTTTGCCGGGTCTTGTCATGCGCACTGTCTATATGTCAAGTTCCGCCCACTCGGTCGGTCCGTGCGTGTTAAATTACGATGTTGTTTAATTGCTGGATTTTAGCTATACCTCAGCCTAAGCTGTACACGGCGATGTAATGATTACGTAATCACTCAGGAATAAATCATTCAGGCACCAATACCTTCTTTATGAACAGTAGTTTCTATGTTTTACAATTAACTCGTCTACTTCTACTGTATGTGTAGCAGTTTCCTAATATCGCCCACAACGGGGTGTCAACGGCAACGCCTTCGATTACGATTTCATATTTTGCAGTTGTCAAACTCAAAGCAAAATAGTTTCGATGTTTTTAATGTTGTAGGGATATAATGATGTCGTTGTGACACTGCCTATTTGAAGAATAGAAGAATTTACATGATTAATGAAGTAAACAGAGCAACAAGTCAAATATGACAAAATAATCTGTCTACAGAACTCTTCAGTTTTTATACAAAAACACATTCTTGCCATTGCACATTGTAGATTATGTCACAGATGTAGGCATGTGGTAACTGTATAAAAAGAAACATCAAATTGCAACATAACATGTCCATAGAAGAGCTACGAAAGAATTACCAGATACAGGTATGTAGAACGAATAAAATAACTTAAGTTACCTTCATGACATTCGCATACAAGTGTCTGAGAGGGGATATGATTGAAGAATTTTAGAATGTTGCTTGAAATATATTAGGAATCCAATATATTACAATGAATCCTCGCAAAATCTTTGAAATAATAAACATCTATTGCACCTTATTCCTTAGGCACCTAAGCTCACATGTGCAACAAACCATAATCGTCTTAAACAGTATAACACAGAACCGGTTATAGGCTTCAAATCTGACCAATGCTATATTTCTGTTCAGGCTATAGGCTATGAAATATATAAAAACAAAATGACGTCACATTTGCATCTGACCAATGTCTTTATAATTTGACCAATACAGTTGTATCTGAGTTGAATTGGAATTGATGAAAAGTTGTGTGAATTGGATTGAAAAAAAAAACAGATTGCATTAGAAATTGAATTGGAACTGAAATATGCAAAGTGGGGTGAATTGAGCTGAATATTTACTCGTATTCACCAGGATAAACTGTCATAAACCGGGACAAACTGTCCAAAACTGAAATTAACATATCATCTAGTCATTGTAGCAAGATCTAGTCCAATGAGACACATATTGTGTTTAGGGCTGCCATGCAGATTACCGAATTACTGCTGCACTTTCTGAATGTAATTTTTTTTATTTATAGTCAACTATTATATATGAATTTTTGCACTACTTTTCATTGCCATTAAAATAAGTCTACATATTATTGAGAATACTCATCCGTTCATAATTGAGCTATTCTTAAATACATTGACTGGACCTCGGCTCAGAGTGGGCTGTTTACTCGATTCTGAGTGGGCCTATGCCCACCAACTCTAGCTTTATGAAACAGGTTCTCTGTCGTTCAGTTTGATGTTATAATATAACATTTGGTAGACAGTGACTAAAAATCCACATGTCATTCCATTTCTATGTGTTAATCATCACCATCTGTGTCCAAACAGTGCCCATTCAATGGACACTGGTTTTCCTCTGGATTGTTGACCTTAATTAATTATAGACTTTGCTCCTACCCCTGATGTAATCAGTGCAATCTACTAGTGAGAGATTGACTGCTGGCCACCCCTATATTACCGAATGGCCTTATAGTAAAGGATTACAAAGTCAAAATTGAATAAAGTATGGTAAAAAGTGACACGCTTTTTTAAGTGTACAAAACGTTGCTGCACCGGATTAAGGCAGGTTGAAACGTTCACTAATGTAAACTTGCAGTGAAATGTAGATGTAAATTTCTTGGTGTTTTGAGCGGGCTCTAATCCTGCTGTGTTGCAATTACTGCACAAAACATTCCTACTTGTGAGCAAAATCACCAGAATATTGCACTACTTTTTACTGCCATTAAAACATGTCTACTTATTATTGCGAATACTCATCAGTTCATAATTTAGCCATTAGGGTTGGGTTTTCCCCATGAAAAACGGTTTTGGACAAGGCAGCGAGAAAAACCCAGGATATTCTGGTAAATACCAGTATTTACTGGGAAAAACTGACAGTAACATGGCTTGTCACAGTAGAAAAACCTAGTTCGCTTAGAAAGATAATGTGTTTAGGCCTGCTGTGCAGAGTTCCACATGTTTAATATAACATATTTTTTATTTATTTAAATTTGAAGTTTTAAATGTTTATATTCAAACAGTGACATTAGGAATGTTTCAATTGTTACCTTTCTGGCTATAAGACCTTCACATATGGGGTGGAAATAATGGGATTTTACATTTTGGGTCACCATTCTGCACATTAAAAGAAATGAAGCCAAGCAGGCTTCCTTCAGTAGGCATTCTTTCACAGTCAGGCTGCAGTCTGGCTAAAGTGGGAAAGATATTGAGACAGCAATTGTGGTCCCAGTGCATCTCATTGTGTGGTCACTGCCTGCTACAACACGGCTTCTAAGATAGGCTAATGACTGATGTCATGTTACTGTGCACTTTGTGGCAGCACATAATTGGACTGTAATCATTGCCATTATTTTTTGTTGGCATTATGACAATAAAGTTTGATGATAAATGCAACTCATGTATAACACTGTCTTATGTTATTATTCTTGTGTTGTAGAACTAACAGAATCTTCATTTTATATAATGTGGTAATTTTGTTACTTAAGAATTTCAAGGGATTGTATTAGCATCATGACTCCATGAGCCATGTAGAGACTAGTCCGCAATGGCTGCAACACAATATATGAATCCTGGTCTTATGAAATTGGGCTGTCGAGTTTGTCCTCCACATGATGCCTTTGCGAGACTGGTTTCTCTACACTCTACATCAAGACCAAGTGCCGCAACTGACCGCAACAGAAGTGCTCAGACATCTGACTAAAGTTTTCTTTAATTGTTCCTGCCATCACCGAAACGCGTGAAAAAAAAACAAGTTCGTGATTAGATTGGGTAACCGGACATAACCCCCCCCTAGGCATAACCCCCTCGGACAAAAAATCCTCCCTGGACAAAACCCCCTTCAGACAAAAACCCATCTGGACAAATCCCCTCCGGACATAACCCCCTTCCTGACAAAAAACCCTCCGGAAAAACCTTCATTTCAGATATATATATATATATATATAATGCTAAAATATGTCATCTGTTTTAATAATATCCTTCTGTTCAATCTGTCATGTCATGTCATGATGCCAGTCATATAAGCCATTTAGCAACGTATTTTCTTTTTCTTCTCTTTGCCTTAACCGAATGTTTGTTTTGTTTTGGAACTGACCACCCGTATCAATAAGTAGGGGAGACCGGGGCTAGTTGTTACAATTTTCAGTTAAAGGAACTTTTTTGTGAAAAGTATATTAGATGCATTATTTATCTCAATGTGCACATTAAATTTATTATTCGTATTAAAAAAATACACCATATCAATGATATTCCATATAATAGTTAGGTAGATATGTGAAGTTTTCCAGGCACGGTCGACTGTAACAAGTAGTCCCGTAAGCGGGGCAAGTTGTTACAACATACAGGGCACGTTGTTACAGCAAAGAACGTGTGGATCGCAAGGCAAGTGTCATTCGTACAGGTTACTGTTAATACATTAATTTGATTATACATATTATACACAGTGTGCATAACAATGTAGGTGTTGACAGCTTCATATACTAAGCATGTCTTGTTTAGTTACCAAAGCGGACACATTCCCCGGATTCTCACAGAACAAATGGAATATAAATTATTGAATGGAGTATGAAATAGTGAATGGCAATATATCTACAATGCGATTCCTATTTGATTGAATTATACACACACTCACGCACGTATGCACGCGCGCGTGCACACACACACACACACACACACACACACGTAAGAACATCCACATTTCAATTAATCGTGCAATATTTCTTAATTGTTCAAAGAGGGCTGTGGCATAAACCAATAAGCTATAATGTTATGTTACATAAGGCGTTCACACATCGTTGTTAGATACGTTTAGTTCTTTCAGTCACTGTCAGCACACAACTCCCCGTATGAGCGTCTTAGGGGTGTTACAGTCGCAATACAGTTATAACAACTTACCCCAAACACATTGTTTTGCAGTTGAATATACCTGGACGATAATAAATCCATAATTTCAGTTTAATTTCTACTTGGCGCACCACCTTATACTATTTAGTATGTGTTTCAAGTTTCATTCATTCACGAAACATCAACAGTGGCTGCGTGAGATGATATTATGTGTATATAGCTAAACGAAGTTTTAGGTGGTTAAGTCGTTTTTACCCACACCTCATTCATTTCGTCTTCTTGACTCACAATATTTGGACAGTGTGTCCGCTGGTGGACTGTCAACCAACTGTTGTGAAAAACAACACAATTGGTGTATGAAAGCGATGGCACCAGACTGGCCACCCGACTAAGTAATAGTATTAAATGTATGATTGGTTCCCTCCACACACATTTGTCTAACAATTCCACATGCTGGCATTCTGCATGAAATCACAGTCTAAAACATCCAAGAACACTGGGCGCATTTTGGACCATACCTGGTCCGACTGCTCACAACCGCCAAAACAAGAACTGTGAATTATATGAAATGCAGTCAATTAAGGCAAAAGTCAAGTTCTAATCTGGCTGTCAGCAGCCTCCTGGAGTGCGATGTAGGCTGTAACAACACTAACCAGGCCAGTTGATACATTCGATCTAGGGATTTGACAGTGATGAGAGTATGGCAATCAGTAATTATGTGGACATGAATACTCAGCTTGTTTTGACTGCCAGTGTTGGGGAACCAGTAAGACTTTGGTGTATGTTATGTTTTTAACTCTGGTGGTTCAAGTTTACAAATGTTACATAATATGGGTGTATGTGGTGGTAAAGTAAATACACAACCATTGTAATGTTTTAACATTTGCGGAATGTCACGATTTCGAAAACTAATCATTTGCGCGACATCATACCTAACTTTGAAGGTGGAGACATTCAGGTTTCTAATGATACATTATGTGGGTGGGTCTATAGTTCAGATGAAATCGGAACATTTTTTGGGTCAAAACCTAACATTTAGTTTAAAAAGCAAATTTTAGTTGTAAAATGATGAGTAGCGTTTCCTGGACTTGTAGAAAACATGCAGCCTAAATCAACCTAAATCAACCATGGGAACATCGATTTTTCCCACGAACATTACATACACCTTGCCTATTGAATGTATTCATTCTTTGTCAGAGTTTGGTTATCCATACATAAATGCAATATGAGGTTTTCACACAAATTTGGACAAGTTATTATAATAACACACGACCATGACATCCAATTACTCTTGTTACTTGTATATAAGTGTCACCCGCTTTATAGAATGCATAGTATAGCCGATATAACGTTAGCCAAAAATCACGAAGCTGAAATAATTTGGGACATGATTCTGCACCATTGGCCTACCGGAGACCACTATTTGATCAAATTGTCTCATGTTTCGTCCACAGCTTGAAAGAAGTTTGGCTGAAAACGGCGGGCCACAGGTGAGTGACTTTCGTCCGTTTTGGAACCTAAAGCGGATGTTGGAATGTAAATTTCTGAAGCCAACATGTTCAACAACTGTGCAGGGCCGCATGTATAAACCAATTAATTGTCCTAACCACGTGTACTCTGTTCGACATTGCTGGCAACTTGAGGGTGATGTTGCTGAAAAAACATAAAACTCAAACCTCCGGAAGAAATCACGCTCAGGGGGTGGTGAGTGTCTGGGCAAACGTTACGGAGCGTTACATGGGGTGGTGGGTGTCTTGACAATAGTTACTTAACGATTACAAATATGTTCGTGTAGCTGCCAACATCAGATTGCTGGCACTAATTGTTTGTGCTACTTTTGGTGTATATCTCAATTGAATTCCAACGGAAAAACTGCGCCTATGCAGACAAGCGTTATGAAACGTTACAAGGGATATGGGGTATCAAAAAGTCCACATATAGCGTGACGCATCTTATGGATGGCCCCTAAATACTTTGCATGTACACGTTATCAACTATAAATGATACTGATACCTTTTAAACAGTCAACATTATGTGGGTACGGCCAATGCATAGTTGATTAATGTTTTTTAGAAGAAAAAGTCGGCCAGGGAAAATTCCGTGTGGCGAATCAAAGTGGGTCTCGACAAAGACGGATTTAAACTAAAAAGTGGGTGTGTTTTATTGACTTTACATTGATTTAGTTATTACTGGACAAAATCATTACAGATGTACGATTTAAGAGTACATCAGCAGGTAAGTAGATCATCAGATCAAAATGTTTTGTGTCATAAACATATATATATTTTCTACGAAACTGGATGTCGCAATAAACGTTTCTAAAGTGGAAATGTTATTTTCAGCTTTCGGATGCAGCATCTGTGGTAAGACATTCAAGTATGACACGATAATAATGACTTGTAATAATGCTATGTATACCACGGGGTTCTGAATGTCATGGCATCGAAAATAATTGTTCTATCATTCCCATAAAAAATAATGGCTGGGACAGAATCATTACCTATTTACGTTGTTTTTTAATAGTCATCAAACGAGAATAATAAGGCATATGTTATGGACGAACACCATCAGCCGCCAGTCGAGAAGACGCTCGCAGCGAGACGACTCCGATAAGAGTACATCAGCAGGCCATAGGTAAGTATATCACCAGTTTCCCCAAAACAAATTTAAAACCAAATTAGCAACGCTTTGAGCGTTCCAAATTCACATTTACCTTTACCTTACCTCTATTTCCAGTACTTTAAGTATTTAAGATGAGCACAACCCTGGAAACCTTTCCAACCTAAGTAGTAATGTTCAGAAGAAACCGATAACATGTCTTCACTTACTACGCTGTATCCTCTTGACAATTATTGTAACAAACATTCGTTTTAAGCTTTAACTTCTCTACACTCGCTGCCATCAAGACCAAGTGCCGCAACAGACCGCAACATCTGACTAAAGTTTTCTTTAATTGTTCCTGCCATCACCGAAACGCGTGGAAAAAAACAAGTTCGTGATTAGATTGCGTAACCGGACATAACCCCCCTAGGCATAACCCCCTCGGACAAAAAAATCTCTCTGGACAAAAACTCCTCCGGACAAAAACCCACGTGGACAAAACCCCTCCGGACATAACCCCCTTCCGGACAAAAAACCCTCCTGAAAAACCTTCAATTCAGATGTCTATGTCTACAGTGCACAAAGCTGAGACACAAGGCACAGAAGCATTGGAACCTTCCAAAACGTCAGTATAGCAAATACACACATTTGAAGAGCTCTGGAAAGAATGCACATTCACAGAAAACATGTTCCAAGCTACACAGCATACCAAAAGGAAAGGGAAAGGTTCGACTGATATGTGCTGCTGTTCCAATTGTAAAGGCTTCTACAGCAAAAAGCAGCTCCACAAACATAACAAGATATGCATACCTAGCACTTCTGATGACACACTATCTTCGATTCCAGTGGATGTCTTTACATCCATGAAAACCATTGATGATGAATTTACCACAGAAATCTTGGCAAAATCCACAATGATGAGATTGGGAAAGTGTGCCGCTCTGATCCCACAATTGTCCTGATTGGCAGGAGCCGATTTCAGCGAAATCGAAGGAAGGTCGATAAGCTGATGGAGATCAAACAGTCTACGATGATGGCGATGAGGTTGCTGAGCAAGCAATTGATTGCTTTCTCAGAAGAAAACACTGCGGCAAATGCATCAGCTGAAAATATGTTTATCAGGACGAACTTCGCTGTTCTTGAAGCAGCCATAGAAAAAGTGACGACCGCAAATGGCACGAGTACTTTGAAGCACAGGGTAAAGAACGGTCTCTATTATCTTCTGCAAAATTCAGCAACCATTGTTTTGGCAAATCATCTGGGTTCAGGAGATGACAAAAATGCAGCAGAAATACATAAATTCATCCACTATCTCGACCTGAACCGAGACAGTATATTTGCAGACGCCGTGTATGCCGTTAACAAAAGTCGTTAAGAACGATTAAGGATGCCAGAGTGGATCAGGATCAGAGTGTTGTCACATCAGTACCGGGTGATCAATCGAGGGAGTTACATCGAACTGCAAGATGCCATTTGCAGCAGATTAACGCTTTTCAATGCTAGAAGGGGTGGAGAGCCCAGCCGACTGAAGATGAAGAACTGGTAGGATGCCGTCGGAGGAAGGTGGATTGACGAGAGCCGAATCGAGCAAATGGAAGAACTTCAAGTATATGATGATTGCCTACCAGACAGGCAAAAGAAATCAACTGGTTCCAGTCCTGATACCAAGATATTGTGATACAGGACTTGCAATACTAACGGATCCTCGAAACGATGAAACGATTGTTTGACACAATCTTGTATGAATAAATAGGGTGTTGAGATACTCCGTGATCTATTAGTCGTATATTGGTCATGTGCTATATATTGTAAGCCATGTAGTAGCTTATTAGCCACCGACATACGACAAGTATTACTAGTACTTATTAGCCCACCGACAAACGAAAAGCATCACTATTACATATTAGCCCACCAACATAAGAAAAGTATCACTATTACTTATTAGCCCACCGACATACGAAAAGTATCACTATTATTTATTAACCCACCGACATACAAAAAGTATCACTATTACTTATAAGCCCACCGACAAACGAAAAGTATCACTATTACTTATTAGCCCACCGACAAACGAAAAGCATCACTATTACGTATTAGCCCACCAACATAAGAAAAGTATCACTATTACTTATTAGCCCACCGACATACGAAAAGTATCACTATTATTTATTAACCCACCGACATACAAAAAGTATCACTATTACTTATAAGTCCACCGACATACGAAAAGTATCACTATTACTTATTAGCCACAGACATAAAAAAATTATCACTATTACTTAGTAGCCCACCGACGTACGAAAAGTATCACTATTACGTATTAGCCCACGGACATACGAAAAGTATCACTATTACTTATTAGCCCACCGACATACGAAACGTATGACTATTACTTATTAGCCCACCGACATACGAAAAGTATCACTATTACACAATGTATAAGCATATATTTTTGCATTCATCTTTAGGTGACGTATGCACTTATTCACCATTGAGCGACCCACACACGCACGCACGCACGCACGCACGCACGCACACATACACATTGACCTTTGGGCGACATATACTCTGTGTCACCTAAAGGTTGATTTTTTTTCACGAACCTGTTGAACTATACCTTAGGGCGACACACTTTGGGCGACACCAAATGTATATCTTTGTTATGTAAGTACAATTTAAAAAAGATCCCTAATATATTGTTTGGGGCAAACATATACCATATATAATAAAATAGTTTTTTTTAAACTTGCTTAATTAAATGTATGACAAGTGTCGCCCAAAGGTGGCAATTTAGTTGGTGTCGCCCTAAGATGGGATTTGTATATATATATATATATATATATATATATATATATATATATATATATATATATTTTCTTGCTTCAGAAACTAAAATAAAAGAAAACGACTGGTTGCTCCTACGGTAGCGACTTTTAATAAGTCTTTGTGGGAGTCTCCATGATCCTCTCTGTATACGGTAATATTTTATAACGTACAATAGACTGATATATTATTATTGAAAGCGTGTACCGTTCGGATTAAATAAATTTTCTTCAGATTCTGATTCTGCTACCGACGGAGTAACTGCTAATTGTGAAGCCGATAACATGACATCGTCGGCAATCCTAGTGCGTGTCTCGTGGTTGCCGCGATGCTACATTCGTTTGAGTGTAAATTGGTGTCGGTCTTGACCGTAACCAAGCAGCTAGAAACCAGCGAGATTGTGGACTCGCGGAAACTCTTAGAAACGTGCTAGGATTGTCAACGATGTCATGTTATGGGCTTCATAGCTATTGTTGGGCGAATAACTATATATGCGGGAATGCGCGCACAATGTTTGGGCGAATAGCCACTGTGACTAATAATATAATATAATTTGGGGTTAATTACATTACATACATGTAATTTAAAACCCAATTCCAAAATTTTAATTGATGTTTTGTTTTAAAATGTAATTGGCATTTTCAATTGCATCATGTCATTTTTAAACTCAAATTATTGTCGTATTATATTTAGTTGCCACTAAAGACCTTAATGTGCAGATCTTAACTAAAGCTGCTCTAACATAGATGCTATTTTTGGCGTTAAATATATCGGTTTGCTTTGTTAGTTCGGAATTTATCATAGGAATTAGCATTATTTATTGGAATTGGTATTTTTGAGGTGGAAATTGACCTTGTATGCGTAATTGTGTGTAACTGATATAATGTAATTGACGCCACGTCTAAATAATATTCAGGCCAAATTGACGAAAACCGTGATCTGACAATGCAACAATGACTGCATGAGACGTCTCACCATAGAATGGTTGCACACAAGGCAGAAGGCGTTTCCACACGCGGAACTTGTTGACGATGTCGTTGAGGTCTACCACAAAGAAGGCATCCTCCTTGATCTTGGAAATCTGGAATGAAGATTGGGATCGAGTAGTATTGATTTGAAAAGCTTCACAACATGGGACGATTTCAACCTTTTAAGCACAACAATTCCTCAATGCAATTGTTTGACTGCCTGTGTTTTAAACTGTATATACCATTCAGTTTTAGACCATACGACAAGAACACATACAGTGAGAATTAATATTATAGTGAGTCTACTTTGCAATTACCTCATACACGTTGGCACGAGTCTTCCATGATACAAGCTCTGGGGCAGCCACGTCGATGTGCGAATAATCCTGTTGGGTGAATAACCACTGTGAATAATAATAATATCTGATTTGGAGTCAATTCCAAAATTGTAATTTATGTTTTGTTTTAAAGTGCAATTGGTATTTTCAATATCATAATGTCATTTTTTAAACTCAAATTATTGTGTCATATTTATTTGCCACTATGGACCTTAATATGCAGACATTAAATAAAGTTGCTCTAACGTAGCTCTAACATATGCCTATGGTTGCTGTGTTATTTCGATATGGAATTTATTATTGGAATAAATATTGGATATTTTTATAATTGGTATTTTTGAGGTGGAAATGGAACTGGTATGCGTAATGGTGTGTAGTTGATATAATGTAATTTACGCCAAGTCTGAGTAATATTCAGGCCAAATTGACGAAACGCATGATCTGACAATGTAACAATGACTGCATGAGGCATCGCACCACAGAATGGCTGCACACGGGGCAGAAGACGTTTCCACACGCGGAACTTGTTGACGATGTCGCTGAGGTTTGCCACAAAGAAGGCATCCTCCTATAACAAAACAACGAGTGGGTAAGTACGCACTGTTGGCTGGCCACGACAGATTTCTACTGCATTCAGACTATTCTAAATGAGATGGTTTATAGACACCGAACGGACCTGGAATAGGACGGTCAATTCCGCTGAATCACACACACGACTGTGAATTGCAATTAATCAAAACTGTCATTTTCGTTACTTTGTGAATGGTAACAATATTACAGGATTTGAAAATCGGGAATGAAGACTGGGATCACGTAGTATTAATTTGAAGAGTGGTATGCCTCGTTCACAAGATGGGGCGATTTCAACCTTTTAAGCACAGCAATTCCTCAAAGCAATTGTTTGACTGCCTCTGTATAAATCTGTATATAATATATTAGTTGTATATAATATATTAGTTTTAGACCACATGACAAGAACACATGGAGTGAGAATTAACATTATAGCGAGTCTTCTTTGCAATCACCTCTTAAGCGTTGGCACGAGTGTTCCATGATGCAATCTCTGCGACAGTTTTGCCAATGTGAATTGCATCATTTCTTGTAGATGGGTAGTAGTGTTGGACACAATCAACGGAATACACACAGAACTGTTAGGAAATACGCAGTAGTCTGAAAATAACAGACAACGCGTTAACACATAAGTTTTATTTCATGGTTGCACTTTGAGTTTTTAATGACATTGCGCTCTGAAAGAGTGATATATTAATATGTTGTTATCTGATTAAGAAACATATATCTCCATCTTCAAGAGTTAAATGTGTAACTAACCACATAGAAAAAAAACAATGTTAACACTTTCAAGAAAATGCCACTAAAAATATGACATTTATCACAGGCTAATTTCAAGACAAGATATGAGGTACGTGTCAATTGTAAAAACATAAACCGAGAATTGTCATACTTACATGGCCAAGTGAAATGTCTGCTCTTCCAACCGGTACCAGCTTGAATCCAACGGCGGCTTCGCTTTGTAGCCAAGTTGCTGTCTGCACAGGCAGAGGCTCTCACAACGTGTGTAGACTGTGCTGGAGTTCCCGCCCTGGTGGCACAAACACATGTCACAACATGACAGCTCACACCAGGGCTATGCCAGGCCTTGTGTAGACCATGCTGGAGCACTCGCCCTGGTGGCACAAACACATCATGTCACAACATGACAGCTCACATCAGGGTTATGCCAGTCTTTGAATTTAGAGGAACGTGATCATGCTCACGCACCAACGTTTATTTTGGGAGCGTTTATTATCACGTTTCTAGAATTTAGAGAACATTCTTTTCAGTCGTAGCTAAGACGCCCAGACATTTCATTAGGGTTTCAGAAACTTCAACATATGTAAAATCTGATTTGATTATAAGAGGAAAGAAACTTTAAACGAAAAGCCAAGGCAGATGATTACAATTTAGAATTTAATAAACGTAGAAAATACATCAAGAAAACATGGGAAGCTATTGCCGATGTAATGAGCAAATAGAGCTGATTACTCAACTGAATTAGTATTAACTGAACTGATAGATCGAATTTATCTAGATCTAGATGAAAATAGGCTACCTATTGCGATATTTATAGACTTGTCAAAAGTATGTGACACTATAGACCATGCAATCCTTATCAGTAAGCTTAAACATTATCGAATAAAAAATGTAAAACTAGAATAGTTTAAAAGCTACATATACAACAGGCAGCAATATGTTGAATTTAACAACACCGAATCAGCCGCAGGAACAATAGCTATACGAGTCCCTCCAGGCTCAATTCTAAGACCTCTACTATTCTTAATATAATTATATTGATGATCTAGCAATGGCTAGTAACAAATTTACACCCATCATGTATGCTGATGATACCACCCTGCTCAGCATACTAGATAACTTCACGAGTAACCACACAAACAGCTCGATATCGAATCAAATAAATACACAATTTACCCAAATAACAGACTGGCTAGCAGTAAATAAGATTTCCCTGAATGCAAACAAAACAAAAATGATGGTTTTTCACAGTTAAAACAAAAACTAACGAAATCTCTAATATTGAAGCCAATCTCATGGCAATTGGAAATGTAACACACTTTACATTGTTTGGTGTTTTCATAGAACCTAATCAAACATGATATCCTCACATCAACTATATCGCGAACAAACTATCAAGGATATGTGGAATTATATCTAAATTAAAACACTATGTACCAATGTATATCTTGAAAATAATCTACAATTCAATATTTCTATCTGATATAAATTATGGAGTAATTACTTGGGGTAATAATTACTTGGGGTTTCAATGTAGGACCACGGTTAAATAAGTTGCAAAAAAGGCAATTAGACCTTTATCAAACAGTAAGTATAATTCGTATGCCACACCTTTATTTGATAATCTTGAACTACTAAAGGCAGAGAACACTGTTAAGCTCTCATGTTTAAAATGTTTATACAAATATGAAAACGGAAAAATCCAAAGTTATTTCAAAGACATGTTTCTATCACATACAATAATAATACAATAACGAGACCAAGAAGAACCAGATGGGCACCTGAACGTTTCAGTAACATCGAAAATAACCTGCCTAATTACAATAATTGTGACATTCAAGTGAAACATACTAATTCCATGTATTGCCGCCTTTGCATCAGACAAGAAATTCCAAAATTAATTCAAGATAACTATGTCCCAAAAATTGTACTCCAAAAAATAAACAGTCACTCATACCAAGGCTTATAAATTATGCATGAAAGTATATAATTAGCAAATATGAGGCAGAATTTGTTATTCCAAATTGTTATATATGTAAGAAAAACAGACATGTACTTAGAGTTTTTAACTAGAATTGAGTGTTTCATGCGTTTTTGTAAAAATGAAGACCAGTTATTTCAATAATTTTATATAGTGCAGATATTAAAAATAGTGATAATTTGAACTTTAAAAACGGTCGTGGTGAGAACCACTGTTTAGATTTTATGTCATATAACATATACTACAGTGTAAAATGTTTAAGTGTTATGTTGAAGCAATTTATGTTTAAGTAATGTAAATGTTAGTTAATGCAAGTTAGTTTAGTGTTTAGTGTTTGGCTAGTGTTAGTTAGTGTTAATTAGTGTTGATTATGCTTAGTACAAAGTGGTATGTGTAGTGTAAATTGTTGATGTTTGATTGTGGTAATCATTTATGATCTCGTAAATACGTGCTACTACTGTATGTTCACGTGTAACGATAAAACATTATTTATAGTATCAGTGTCGTGGTTGCCTGTAGACCAGCGATCTATCAGTATGGGGTTACACCTCGACGTGTCTCTGTCTTCATCTTTCACGCAATCAGTAGGTCCTCCATACACGCACAAATATGTACCAGGCCCCCCACATTGTTAACCCGAGAGTGTAAACTGGCCTAAAACACCGCCTATATGTTTATCCATGCACTATACTATTTTAGCTTAAACGTAATCCCTAAGAACTGTTTTAGTTTGTCAACAGTCGAAAACAAAGATCGTCAAACAAAAACGACCAACTGCAGGATGTTTGTAAACCAGGCGATCTTATTGTCAAGTACACCAAATGTAAAATGAATACATATTGCAACTTCGTCATCAATGTTTGTGTCCGGATCAACGATTTTTCATGCACGAATCATACAAATAACTGGGTATATTAGCGTTTGGAAATTCCTTTCCTGTGAAACGATATACGGAAGCCGAAGTTTCCGGATTAGCGACGTCCGAATTAACGAGGTTTCGCTGTATTTGAAAATCTCATTTTTATTGACACAGTGTACCGTGCTAAAAAACAATCCGAAAGGTATGAAATATATCAGTGTGTAATGTTGACGATATAAATAAGAAGCACATACATGTCGATGTTGGTGAGAGAGAGTGTGAACGTGTAAGTATGAACACATAGATCCGAATGCAGAGAGCTAGAAAACAAACAACTGACACGGGCGCGTTCTTGATTTGACGGTCGGTGCTGATAATGTGTTGTCACTCTGGCTGTTGCGGCAGCTGTAGCTGGTAGCTGGCAGCGGCAGCTGGCCGCACAGGTCCTATTACGTTTATGATTCACTCGACATTATGCACACACTCACGCACGCACGCACGCACGCTCGCAAACACGCACACACAGTGGGGAGATTTTTTTAAGAAAAAAGGAAATATGCATTTTCAATATTATTGGCTAATAATTATAATTTTAATGAGCTGTGAAAGGTTAAAGAAAATCTTTGAATAAGTTGTCCGAGAAGCCAAAGAAACGTCACAATGGCAGCTTAATTAAAACTAATTGTCGCCTCCCCCCAAGTTTGTATCCACGCGGTATTGTTAACAAGAAAAACTGCCCTCATTTGAATGTGGGCAGCACCAACAATACAAAATTAAATGTCTCGAATCTCGGCCAAATAAGCAAACGTAATTAGATATTCTGGTGTGAGGCTTCTGGTGGGCTCTCGCCATATACATAAATAGAACACCCGTTAGTAAAAGGGGTGATTAATGATGTAACTCTATGGCTCTCGCCCATACAAAGAGGCAGATGGGTGCAGCTGTAGGTAGATCTAGAGCTCCGCATTTTTACTTAGAGTTTAGGGCGTAATGACGTTATTGGTTGCGTTTGGCGCAAACCTTGCAAAGACACCTTTATTCTGTCGTATTTCAGAAACTCGCACATCAATCGCACGAGCGCACACACGCATGTATGTACGCATGCACGTTCGTTCGCGTTGTTTCCAGTACCACAACATAATCCACGCGCCTCAATGCGAAATCTAGCACCCACCGTTGAAAGGTGCTGACGTTCTACCAGCAGCCAGCGGCAACGACGAATACATAACTTGACTGACGGCTACACCGCGAACGTGGCAATCGCATGTGTCGGCAGCTGATCGTGAAGCAGTCTGTCGCACTATCGTATACACTCGTGCTGGTGACAATCCACAACCGTTAGAGACGTGTCACGCGATAGTCGTGGGCGTGGATGCTAACCGGCCTGTGCTAGGCTGGCCTGACCTCTAAATGCCGCAACACGGGCCATTGACCATGACGCATTGACAATACACACTCTATCGAAACTCACAAATGCAGTCATTGATAACGCATCAGGTTTGCAAAGTTTTGATTAATATTCGTCGCCTCTCGTTGAATGTTGTTGGCACAATGCCTAATTTGGAGGAAATTCTAGATGTGGTGGTACTATAATATCAAGAAAAATATAATTATTCTTGGCTGTAACAGTGACAATAATTGGGGTGTCAGGTGTGGATTTCTTGTAGCTTTAACACAAACCACATGAGTCAATTACTTGTCAAAACACTCTTATATATTACTCAACCGTGGTCGCTTAATATGAGTAATGCACCATGTAGATGGAGACAGCGTGCATTTCACATGGTTTTAAAGTTACAAGGCTAGAGGGAAATTGCTCTGCGTGAAGATAGCTCATTCAAATTTCTTTTATATCTGGAAAATATCTTATACACAGACTAAAAAGCAGTCTTTCAGTTGGGGAACAAGACAAGTATTGTTGATATGTCCTCTCATGTATACCTGAGGATGTGTCAGCCTGAATGCGCACTACTACGAGTGGAAAAGTATCACCACTGGCCGGACAGTCATCGAATGGAGCAACGCCGGAAAAGTGGGTCAACACCATGCGACAGTCTCACTTGGCTGTGTGCGTGCGTGCGTGCGTGCGTGCGTGCGTGCGTACGTGTCGATCAGTACCTGCGCCAGGTGATTGAGCCTCCCGGAACTCGTCATTATCAATCTAGCAGATGACCGAGTCACTCGGAACTCGTCACAGTTTCTAACAGATGACCGATTCACTCGGAACTCGTCACTTTCTCTAAGTGATGACCGAGTCACTCTGAACTCGTCACTATCTCTAACAGATGACCGAATCACTCGGAACTCGTCACAGGCTCTAACAGATGATCGAATTATTCGGAACTCGTCACAGTCTTTAACATATGACCGAGTCCATAGTTTGCTGTACTCTGTCCAGGCCATTGATGCCAAGTTTTCGAGTGGAATCTTTTGAACATTCCTTCAGGCAAAGAAGGCATAGGCTCCAGTCAGTAGTTGTGTCACTGCTCCTCCTCCTCAACTGTAGGCGTGCTGCTGCATCAATGGCATGTTATGTTAGTAGCTTAATTCTAGTTCTATTCTACTCTCAAGAGATGACAAGACCCGATTTTTTTCCAGGTGGGTTTTGTAGATACGATTTGTTTATTCATGTGTTTGGAAACACAATATAATGTTCACACTTTATAAAAGGTTACATTAACCTATAGTATAGCTATTGTATACACCACATGTGAAAATAACATCAAAGTACATGTTTGATCGTACCTTTCATGCGTACCGTCATAGGCGTAATTGAACCACCAGGAGATAAGGTGTCTCGAAGAATGTGTGTCCATCTATTAATCTTTCAGTTTCGACAATCCACAACTACAGCTAACACAGCCGATTATGTCTTATTTCGTTGGTTTGATTTCTTGGAATATACAGCTTTTATATGATGTATAGGTGAACGTTGGAATTGCATTCGATATATTTTGCATACACTGGCGAAACGTTGGTGCTTACTTCTGAAACGGGACCTGGTACATCTACATATACACTCACAACATTGTTTATGATATTGGGTACACAATTAATTGGTTATATTTCATAGGATTATGAAACTGACACCGTTGTAGCGGGGTCAGCTACATACAAAACAACAAATCATACAATGACACCAACTCTATATCAATCTGTCGGCAATGACAAATAAAGGGGTTAACGTTATATTTTGGGTTGTCACTGAATCTCATTACATTATTTATCGAACCATGTGGTGATATTTTGTTTGGACATGAACTGGCATTACTTCGTGATAAAAATAATTGGCATGTATCATGTACGTAAGAAGTTATATAAACTATTGTACACCTTTGGTTCAGAAACCAAAATAAAGTCTTGATATATTTTGGAACGTTTTATATTTTTTTGTCGAATATTGCTAGAATATTGAAATAATTATTTACACCCGACATAGTCCTCCTTATTATAGATATTTCGATACTAATTTAGATATATAGCTCTATGACTAGTATAGTTACAGTCGATTATGTATACATTGCAAAATCGCGACAAAATCTTAACACCATCTTCGCTAAATAGCTCACTACACTGTAAAAAATCACAATAGAAAGTGTCATCCGGGCTGGTTGTGACCGGTAAAGGTTTTAGATAAACTCTGGCATGGACGACAGCTTGTAACATTTAGGTACCCCTAACGTGATTTCTAGAGCCTTTTGAGATTATTTGCCTAGTCTACTAGAACTTGACGATGAAATGTTTACACTAACACTGGGAACTCTGCCCACCAATTAGCTTGCCTCACTTCAAGAATTGAAACATCACCAGGCAAACGGGTATAATAAAACATTAATTTATGACACGATGAATAGCTGATAAGTAATGACATGTATGCTTGCCTACGAATAAGCACACAATCATATCTAGTTATACTGCACAATCAACTAACATTTGTTGGAATTTAACAGCTGATATGCAGCTGGGAGTAGTGACCTACGCACTGGCCGAGCCACATATAAGCCGCACTGTAAGTATGACACTCTGACACACAGCTATTGCGGCTGTACTGTCCCAATCAAATATAACTCGGTAATATACTACGGTGTGTAGTGAGTGACAAGCAACATACACTTTCAAATATAACACGCTGGTAGACAGCCGTGTGAGTAACTGGTATACTGGCACATCCAAATAAAACCCGGTGATATCCCGCCCTGTGAAGTGATGAGTCTACGGCACATTCAAATATCCACGTGGATATACGGCTGTGTGTAGTGACTGCTATACTGGCACATTCGAATATCACACGCTGGTACACAGCGTGTTTAATGACAGGTATACTGGCCATTCAAATATATAACACGCTGATGGCAGCCGAGTGTGGTGACTGGCACATTCAAATATAACACGCAAATGACAGCCATGTGTAGCGACAAGTATACTGGCACAATCAAATGTAACACGCTGATGGCAGCCATATGCATAGTGTAACGTCACGTCCCAACAAAGACACAACATAACTTCTGTTTCGTGAAAGAAATTTAGCATTTGTTAACTTTTATATAACATTATTAAGAATTACTTGCCGCGTTTTTTCTTCAGAAAACACTATCATTCAAGCTAACCTTCTGTGTCGACTAAGTCCGGTTTGTGAAACTCTGGTGCATTCGACCTAATAGCCATGCTCGGAACTCGTCACTGTCTCCAACAGATGACCGCGTCACTCGCAACTTGTCACAGTCTCAAATAGATGACCGAGTCACTCGGAACTCGTCATTGTCTCCAACAGATGACCGCGTCACTCGCAACTTGTCACAGTCTCTAACATATGACCGAGTCATTCGGAACTCGTCAAGGTCTCTAACAGATAACGGGGTCACTCGGAATTCGTCACTGTCTCTATTGGATGACCGATTTACTCGGAACTCTTTATTGTCTCTAACATATGACCGAGTCACTCGGAACTCATCACTGTCTCTATCAGATGACCGAGTCACTCAGAACTCATCACTGTCTCTAACAGATGATCGAGTCACTCAGAACTCGTCGCGGTATCTGAAAGATGACCGAGCCACTCGGAACTAGTCACTGTCTCCAACAGATAACCGAGTCACTCAGAACTCGTCGCAGTCTCTGAAAGATGGCTGAATCACTCGGAACTCGTCACTGTCTCCAACAGATAACCGAGTCACTCAGAACTCGACGCGGTCTCTGAAAGATGGCCGAGTCACTCGGAACTCGTCACTCTCTCCAACAGATAACCGAGTCACTCAGAACTCGTTGCGGTCTCCAACTAGTGATAATTCTCGGAACTAGTGTTAATGTAAAAATTGAAGTATTAGCAGCCGGCTAATACAAACGATTCTTGAAGTTGAACGAAACACGTGTCGTCGCCCCCCCCCCCCCGGTTCGTAAGTAGAACGAAATATCGACATATGACTACGACTGACTGAGACCCCCTGCCAACAAGCCTAGAAACGGCACTGTATACACTATTTCACAGAATACGACGTAACGTTTCCGATAAACCATCTGGGCTTAATGATACAGTCTGACTGCTGTTAGGTATCGTAAAATCATGTTAGATAGAATAATCTACATTTATTCCAACATACTCCAACCAATGTGAAGTGTCACTACAATTCATTAATTATAAGTTTTGTCATTACGGCAGTTCTCTGGCTCCTTCAAAAAGTGTTCTGTGTATTTCACGAAACCTTTTGAGGCGCTCCTCGGCTCCGGCAGCCTGAATCAGCAAATGACGCATGTGTTGCCTCAGTTACAGCCCGCAGAGGTCTTGGTCGACGGCTGCGAAATAAGGTGCCTCGGGAGAAACACCGCAAATCCATACATATATGTATCATACACTCTCAGTTGCCGTGCGAAGTTCTGACGTGCCTCAAGTATATAATATATGTATGACGCACGTGAAAATGGCCTTGTGTAGACTAGAAATTATAGATTCATACGAAGTCGTGCGATTTGTGTTTGCAATTTCGCTCAAGAAAAACAACGGAATCCAACATGAAAAGAAAATATATCTAAGCTCTGTGAGTTGAGCTACAAAACGGTGCAAACTGCTGTTTGTAGGCCATGTTTATTTATTTCTACCCTAAGCAGGAAAGTAGTAACACCCAGTATGTTAATTGGCCGCAATCAAAACATAGAGCTATACCCAAGGAGTGAAGCATGTTTTCGTCATTGCTTGTATCAGTTGGCATTATGAAGGTGTGGTCCTTTCAGGACGGCGTGATCCTCATCTGCATCAGGAATGGAGCGTCTCGCCTCTTTCACGTGTTCGTCGCTGGAGCGACGGCTGGTAGCGCACATTATAACATATTCGCTATGTAAGTCCTCTACGAAGCTGGACCGACGGTTGGCGGCGCGCGGCTCCGGAGTGTGGAGCCACCTGGTGCTTACGGTGGCGCCACCTAGGGGATGATAACGGTACTCTTGGAGCGTCCCGGTTGATGGTTTTGGCATTAGTGGCACCCCTGACGAATAGTCTAATTTCCGTTAGGGGCGCTCCATAATGCCTAGTAATCCACCTAATTTGCTTACAAAAAAAGTTAATTATCGCCCATAACGTATTTCCTGTAGCGCATCCGCAATCACCCACATCATAAAGAGGCGACATCTAGGAGATAGCGCACGAACTACTTGATATTGACTAGAGACGGACTAAAACGTATGCTGAGAAGCGCCCCTATCGGATACGATGAAGCACCACCCTACTTCCGAAGTAGTTTTCTGATGATTAGCGTCCCGCAACGGATGCCGGTTGCATTGCAGACCTTTTCCGTCATCTAGCGGGTACACGACGTTAACGTATTCGTGGTTATCGAGATTTGTGAGGGGTCCAGAGGACCCCTGTAGCCAGTGACGTAATTTCATGTGGCAGGAGGTACACGGGGCCACATCCAGAACGACACCTAGGACAAAGACAAGTTGTGAACGTGTAATGTAAAGTCGGTGCTGCGGCAGTGCTGCCATTCTGTCTGTTTATACTTGAACGATTCCATATTGGGACATTTTTGCCCTTCTTAATGCGTATAAAGATACTTTTGCGCAATGCCTTTTTACTTGACATCATTAACAATTATTGTGTCGATTGAGTGCAGACAAAATGTTGGAAAACTGTTGATGAATTAAATAGTTACAACTGTCGAACGACGAAATCATGTTTTGAGAAAAGACGACGCCATCACACAACATTGCTACCATTAGACGAATGACTACAAAAAGTCGCCACGGCACAGCACTACTAAAGCTTTCGGACGCAACAGTTTGAAACAATATTGCAATATTTACGGTGCAATTAGTCAACATCAGCAATTGTTTTTGTTTATTCACACAGAACGAGTATCCACTCACATTTAGTAGCTGTAGCTGTAACTGTTTATTTTGTTAAGTAGTAACGTATTTTGTTAAGTATGTGCCGTTTTTAGCTAAGTACTTATCACTTTTAGTTGCATGTTAACGCTTTTAACTAAGTAATTATCACTTTCGCAGATGATCCCATAGTTGCGTAGCAGTTAATAGAACGGGATACCCTGCAGATTGATGATCAGACAAATATGCTTACCTCGAACAACTACCACGAAGTACTGACAGATACACAATCACAAGCTATCACTGGGTATGGACCATTCTTACCTGAACCGCCTGTGAAGCCTGATGTTGTTGAATATGCTCTTGGTTATATCATGGCAGCTACACAGAAACTCCATCAAACATATTGCATCCTCACATGTGATCAGGCAATATATGAAATCACCGTTGGCTTGCAGAAAACGAAACCACAAAAGTATCAATGCTTGATTCTACGAATGGGTGGCTTTTATATCGCCAACAAATACTATGGTGTCATTGGTGACCTATTCAGATCCTCAGGGATAGAAGTAGTCATCGTCGAAGCTGACATCTGTAGAGCTGGCACAATGAACAAGATAATGTCTGGCAAGGACTATTATAGCATGGCAGTTGTCATACTTTAATGATGTCTGCAAAGATGGAGCTTTACTGGGACGCATTTGAGGCTTCGACATTGGAGCAACCCGATATTGGTGCTATGGCTTCAGTAGCAGGCTCAATACAGGATCTGGCGGATGCATCGGGTCGCCAAGAAAGTGATGCCGCCTTACAAGCTCGTACAAACCTACTGGACGAAGGGAAGGACAATATATCAACAAGATGTTTTCTGAACTTGATGCAAACCTCGAGAGTAATCCAACAGGCAGACTTTGACTGATGTTTATCCACATGGTACTTATATTGAAAAGGAACATCGAAGCGGATAGAACTGGTTTGTGGCACCAACACTTGACAGAAGTATGTAACGTGCTGTCATACATGGTATCTACTGGGCACACAAAGTATGTAGCATGTATACCACATTACTTTCATGTTGGGAGACACCTACCACCAGATGTGGTGACAGCCTTCAACAATGGTCATTTCACAGTCCATGTGACGAGAGAAAAATTCAATGGAGTATGGACGGACATGGCCATAGAACAGACGTAAAACAAAGAGGCCAAGACGCAACTTTACAAGGTATTACACAACAACAAGCTGCCAGAGAGAAGTACCCGAGGACACCGCCTGCATTTACAGCTGTCTCGGAGCAGACTAAGGCAATGGTACATGTCAGTGATTGAACAGGTACTCCTAGATGACCATCGAAGACACAGGCATCTAAAGACAGAGATGCAGTCAACAACATAATGACGTTGCGTTTTGGTGGCCTGATCAATCCATTTACCTCATCCTCTTTTGATCTCTTGAATATCGCCAATGGAGAGAAGTGTGCCTCACTAAATATTTAGAAGCAAAAGAGAACGGACCTGAAGCACTCAGCAGAGCTGAAGAAACGCTCAACACTACTGTTACTACGTCTGCAGATTGTCCACGAGAAGCGACAGAAACAAGTCAAATCACTGAAAGCAATGATATACCAGGAAGACAGCTATACTTTCCGGGGCCTTCACTTTCTTCGTGATATTGACAATGAATCCTTCAGCTATGAGGATATTAAATACCCTGCTTTTCTCTTCGGTTACGTCATGAGTAAGGGTAATAAGGCAAATTATGTTGTAGCTATCAAGAGTCAACTTGGAGATTCCTGGGTAGAAGATGTAGAAGAAGACCACTTACCACCCACTGACGGTAATGTTGAGCTGCTGGTTGATGCCATGGCATTTATACATCAGCAGGACACCGGGTGTAAGAAGTTCCTCAATATGCCAACTCGTTATCTGCACAAGTTGCTTGGCTGGTGATCGGTATGGTGTACAATTAATCAGAAAGGAACCAAAAAGGGTCAGACCGCCGAAGACACAAGATGAAAGTGGCACATACGAGACTCAGGATCAACTTTCCATTCCAACCTGGAAGTCTTTTATCGCTAACGTTAAGAACAAAGACACAAGATGAAAGTGGCACAAACGAGGCTCAGGATCAACTTTCCATTCCAACCTGGAAGTCTTTTATCGCTAACGTTAAGAACAAAACAGTGCTGCAAAGGTACCTGAAATGGTCCCTAGATATATGCAACTTATCCTTGGAGGCCTCTCCAGTGAATATGTCATCATTCAATGAAATCACAAACCCTACCATATTTGTCGTGTGAATCTCACGAGGAAGCAGATAAACGTATCTTTGCACATCTAGTATACTATATGCCGCACTACGGCTACTCACATGCTGTGATACAAGCCATGGACACTGACATTCTGGTGATGGCCATCTACCACAGTGTGCGTATTCCTGGTCTGGAAGAACTCTGGGTGCAGAAAGGGGCGACAGGCACACCATATCACCGGATTGCGAGACAATTGGCTAAAAAGAATCACCCCTGTCGGTATCTTCAGCAACATCAGCTCTTCTGTGTGGTCATGTCATGAGTAGGTGTGAAATTCAAAATGGATTACTTAATTCGAGTTATTCATATTATACTCTTCTGTATACAATAGAATAAGTCTAAAAATATATAGCTGCTTATTTGGGTCCAAAATGTAGGATGGAATGTGGCTAGAGTATTTTCATATCACAATAGGTAATAATTATAATACAGCCACCAAAATAGTTTTAGCAGCTTATATAAAATTATGTTATGATTTGTGTAATTTTTGGAGTCTCGGTATAACAATAGGGTAATTGTCAACATAGAGTTCTCATTTCACAAGTTCTCAAGATATACTGACAAACCACATATCAACAAATACAGTGGATGTTTAGCTTTCATTCGGTAGTCCATTTGTCTACATATATTATATACAGAGATTTCCATGGAGTAATATGTGCAACAGTCAATATGTTTCCTGACGCAAGTCGCGGAAATTATCAATTTAGGGTACCCTTCTTAAAATAAATTTTTCGGAGTTTTCGCAAGAGTCATGGCAGAGCAGGCCCTGTGATTATTCATGCACCAATCTAACAAAACATTAGGTCTGCTTTCCACATTAAGCTATGTCTACTCCATCCCTAAATAGATGCCTTTTTGCTATTTGGATCCCATACTAGTAGTATCTTTTTAATATCTGAAGCGAGATCCGATGTTTAAATAATTATTTCAGGGACAATTCATTGGGAAATTACATGTCTGACTATTCTAGGTTGTCTGACACAGTTGTTCCTTCAGATTAACAAACATTGTGATTAGAATAAGTATTGTCTTAAGTTAAGTTGTTTGATTGTAGAAAAGTATTATATTTTTTCATTACTTACAATAATATTAAAAATGATACTGAAACATTTGTATCATATGAATTGCGAAAGTTCTGCTGTGACTGAATCTGATGGATTATAGTTACAGATGGAGACCGCCATTGCTAGAGTCCACAGTATATTACAGCATCAAAAACACGGAATAAAAAATAATTAAATATATAGTTTCAATGCTGTTTACTGTAAATTATGTAACATTGTAACATATTCTTCAAAAGGTAATGATATCATTCCCGTTGACTAGTACATATAAATTGTAATAAATGTGCCTTCCACACTGCTAAATGTCCAATCACTTACAAGGTAATATTTATGCACTTTATGCTCTTCCTCGATTTAGGCAATGAAGTTAATTGAACCTGTATTTTTACTGTAAAAATACACAAGACATAT
>OY759265.1:43592226-43938705 GCA_963662155.1 Lamellibrachia columna
AAGAGTTTTTCTGCTAGGTGTGTGCGTGTATGTGCGTGCATGCGTTCGGGCGTGAGTGCGCGTGTGCACACAAACATATAAAGAGTGCCCATTCATAAAATATATATACAATTTATTGCAAAGGTATTGATTCATTTAAGTAACATGTAAAGTCACATAATACTGTGTAAAGAAGGAGTTGAAGGTTGTAATTTTCGATGCATTCTGATTTGTATGTATATTATATTCACAGATGACACAGCACTTGTCCCAGGGCATCGGAGAACGAGGTATTCACGCAGCATATTAATACTACGACAATATGCTGCCCGTGTAGTACTAGCCAGAGAAGCTTTCATCAATTCACGCTCTAATGTAGCTCTGTCACAGGTAAGTGCGAAGAATCAAGAAGAGGTGTGGCAGCGCCTGTACGGTCACGATGGTAAGGGCGTGCCCAAGTTCCGTGTGTCGAATCGCGTGCGCATAAGCAAGGTTAAGAGACTGTTCGAAAAAGGCTACATGGCAAATTGGAGCGAAGAGATATTCACAATACACGAGGTTCATCCCTCCGATCCGCTCGTAAACCGATTGATCGACGATCTCGGTGAAGTGCTGGACGGAACCTTCTACCAACCGGAGCTGCAGAAGGTGTCGGTACCCGCCGATAAAATGTACCGCGTGGAATCAGTACTGCAGCGCCGCAAAGTGGGCAAACGAACGGAGGCTTTTGTGAAATGGTAAGGCTACCCTTCCAAATTCAACAGCTGGATCGGTGCCAAGGCCCTCGTCCACTATAAAGACTAGTCGCGCGTCTGTCGCGCTTCATTCGAACGATGACAGACCAGTCGACAACAAAGGCCTTCACCACCAGCACCGTCATAGAAGAAGAGGAGCAAGAGGACGTAGTAGCAGAAGACAGTACTGACGCTCAAAGCAACAACGACAACACTCCTTGGCATGTTTTCGGTACCGTGTGTCCCAAAGAGGAGATCGTCTTTCTGTGTCAAGTCATCGTATTGTACATGGTCTTCTTGATTAGCATTTACAATCTGACGACCGCTCACGACAACTCTTATCTGTAGACGGCCATGTTGAGTAGTTCTTTGGGTTACCTGCTGCCCAATCCTAATTTGAGACACCATGGCGAGTGATTTGTACTTGATGTTGTCTAGCAACGCTTCCATGATGATGCACCCCGATACCGCCTTGGCCCATTACATCACGGACTTGCGTCAACGTATCTCACTGTCTGGCGAGTGGGAATACGGGCTGGCAGAGACACAGTACCCGCACACTTGGTACAACGTTACAGAGGAAGATACCTGATTCTTCCTCAGTGATACACATCATGTGGTTTTTATCCCGAGTGCGAGGTTAGCCGCTGGGTATTACAAAGGTCATGTAACATTGAAGTACCATATAAACAAGGGGCTGAAAATTATGGAGACAGATAAGGTAAGAGCTAAATTGAGCTACTGCCCCATCACTCAAAAAATGAAGTTGCACATGTCATCCGACACCGTGTTTACCATGCTTCACCACAGTGCGATGGGATCTAAGTCGGTGGTCACCTATCCGCCGGCAGCAGCAGCAGCAACAGCAACAGTAAGCTGCACACGCGAGTACGTCCTCCCGAGACTACGTGGAACGGATATCGGTGTCACGCCATCGGGCAGAGTGGTTTTCCACCTAGGGAGACTCCCCATGTTTCATATTCCTTCCGTAAAAAGGCGCTAACGTGATGAGCACAGCTCGAGGGTTCGATACCATTTACATCTACACGAACGTTGTGGAGTCTCGCATCGTCGGCGAAAGTCTCGCACCTTTGTTGCGGTCCCTCAAGGTTCGCGGAACTCATGGCGCCACGGTATCTGAACGTTTCAAAAACGTCCACCACGTGCCTATTTTGCACAAAAACTTCAGGACCATAGAGATGGATATAAGACACGACACCGGACGGCGCGTGCCATTCTAGTACGTTAGAGTGACGGTGACCCTTCATTTTCGACGGCGTAGGACCGGACGGTTCTGAAGATGAATTACAACGACTATTACAGGCGTCAGGCGGATGGTGCACTGCCCTACTTCGCCGGTGCCCGATACCAGCGAGGTCACGGACTAGGAAGTCTGTTCGGAGGTCTGCTGCGCAGCGCCATGCCTCTCATCGAGAGAGGTGCCGTGGCATTGGGAAAGGGAGCGTTGAAGACCGGCGTGCGCATCGCTGACGACGTCTTGTCCGGACAAAGCATAAAAAGGCAGCCAAACGACGCGTCACGGATGCTGGTAAGCGCCTGATGAGTGGCCTTTTGACCCCTGGTGTTCGACCTCGTAAACGTATAAAACGCGCGTCTGCGAAGAAAGGAGTCACTACAGTGGCGAGACAGCGCAAGAGACAGACAACCAAGAAACGTGAGGCCGACATATTCGACGATGGCTTTCGTCAAAGACAATCGTTCGAAGGGGTCAAGAGCGAGCTGGATCTCTTTACCGTACCCCCCCCCCCACTCAGAACGGCATCGTCGACAGCAGTAGTAGGTGATATGTTCTGACCAAGCAATTCCGGTGCCCATGTGTCTGAACGACTTCCGGTTGCGCGCGCAGCCAATCAGAGCGCCCCCTGGTGGCTGTAACCGTGCGCAGCGCCCCCTAGCGACTGGAGCTTATTATTATTATTTTTTATTAATTTTTTTTTTTTATTATTATTATTATTTTAATTTTTTTTATTTTTATTTTAACTGCGCGCGCAGCCTCACAACCTTCTGGGTAGCCCGAGCGCCCCCTGGTCCGTAACCCTATCCATAACCCTAGAGCGTCCCCATTGGCAAGCCGTTACAACGAAGCAATAGAAAAGCTACGCAATATTGTCCACAAACGTTAGACAGAGGACTCTGAAGTCTCTTGCTATTATCATTAACAGGGTCATTAATAACTGAGATCAAAGGACCTAACGAGGAGACGAGAAACTAACAAATATCGTACTATATTTTCTTTATATGTAAATATTTAAAAATAATGCGCTCTTACACTTTATCCATAACTCCTACAGTTTACCCATAATTCCTACAATTTACCCATAATTCTCCTATTGAATAAGAGTACAAGGACATTTTATTAAATTTTTTGTTGTTGAAAATAATGACACAATATCGTCCACAAACGTTAGACAGAGGACTCTAAAGTCTCTTGCCATACGCATATTTTCGTTATATGTCAATATTGTTAAATAGTGCGCTCTTACACTTTAACCATACCTCCTACAGTTTACCCATAATTCCTACAATTTACCCATAATTCTCCTATTGAATAAGAGTACAAGGACATTTTATTAAATATTTGAAAATAATGACACAATATCGTCCACAAACGTTAGACAGAGGACTCTAAAGTCTCTTGCCATACGCATATTTTCGTTATATGTCAATATTGTTAAATAGTGCGCTCTTACACTTTACCCATAACTCCTACAGTTTACCCATAATTCCTAAAATTTACCCATAATTCCTACAATTTACCCATAATTCCTACAATTTACCCAGCACACATATGTAGTGAAGTGTGTTTGTTCGTTCACCTAGCTATAAAAAGAACGGGACTTTAGTTTTAATAGTCACTGTACCCACAGTACAGAGCTTGAATACTTAGTTGATGTACCCACAATACACAGCTACAGTACATAGTCACTGTACCAACAGAACACATCTAGAATACATAGTCACTGTATCCTGAGTACACAGCTAAAGTACATAGTCAATGTACCCACAGAACACAGCTAGAATGCCTAGTCACAGTTCCCACAGTACACAGCTAGAATACATAGTAACTGTACCCACAGTACACAGCTAGAATACATATTCACTGTACAAACAGTACACGGTTAGAATACATAGTCACTGTACCCACTGTACACATCTAGAATACATAACCACAGTAACCACAGTACACGGCTAGAAAACATAATCAATGTAACCACATTACACGGCTGGAACACATAATCACAGTAAATTCATAGTCACTGTACCCACAGTACACAGCTAGAAAACATAGTCACTGGACCCACAGTACACATCTAGAATACATAGTCACTGTACCCACAGTACACAGCTATAATACATATTCACTGTACCCACTGTACACAGCTAGAATACATAATCACAGTAACCACAATACACGGCTAGAATACTTTGTCACGGGTCCCAGAGTACACAGCTACAGTATATATTCACTGTACCCACAGTGCATAGCTAGAATAAATAGTTACTGTACCCACAGTACACAGCTACAATTCATAGTCACTGTACCCACAGTACACATCTAGAATACATTGTCACTGTATCCAGAGTACACAGCTAAAGTACATATTCACTGTACCTACAGTACACAGCTACAGTACATTGTCACTGTAAACACAGTACACAGCTAGAATACATAGTCACTGGACCCACAGTACACACCTACAATTCATAGTCACTGTACCCACAGTACACATCTAGAATACATTGTCACTGTATCCAGAGTACACAGCTAAAGTACATATTCACTGTACCTACAGTACACAGCTACAGTACATTGTCACTGTAAACACAGTACACAGCTAGAATACATAGTCACTGGACCCACAGTACACAGCTACAATTCATAGTCACTGTACCCACATTACTCAGCTAGCATACATAGTCACTGTATCCGCAGTGCACAGCTAGAATATAAAGTCACTGTACCACATTACACATATATAATACATAGTTACTGTACCCACAGTACACAGCTACAGTACATAGTCACTGTACCAACAGTACACAACTAGAATACATAGTCACTCTACCCATAGTATACAGCTACAATTTATATTCACTGTACCCACAGTACACAACTAAAATATATAGTCACTTAACCCACAGTACACAGCTAGAATGTATAATCACTGGACACACAGTACACAACTAGAATACATAGTCAATGTATGCACAGTGCACAGCTACAGTACATAGACCTGTACCCACAGTACATGGCTACAATACATAGTCACTGTACCCACATTACTCAGCTAGCGTATATAGTCACTGTTACCGCAGTGCACATCTAGAATATAAAGTCACTGTACCCACAGTACAAAGATATAATACATAGTTACTGTACCCACAGTACACAGCTACAGTTCATAGTCACTCTACCCACAGTACACACCTAGAATACATAGTCACTGTACCCATAGTATACAGCTACAATTTATATTCACTGTACCCACAGTACACAAATAAAATACAAAGTCACTTAACCCACAGTACACAGCTAGAATGTATAATCGCTGTACATGCAGTACACAACTAGAATACATTGTCAATGTATGCACAGTGCACAGCTACAGTACATAGTCCTGTACCCACAGTACATGGCTACAATACATAGTCACTGTACCCACAGTACACGGCTACAATACATAGTCACTGTACCCACAGTACACATCTAGAATACATAGTCAATGTATCCAGAGTACACAGCTAATGTACATAGTCACTGTACCCACAGTACACAACTACAATACATAGTCACTGTACATACATTACACAGCTAGAATATATAGTCACTATACCCAGAGTACACAACTAGAATACATATTCACTGTACCCACAGTAAACAACTAGAATACATAATAATAATCACTGTGCCCACATTAACCCACTACAATTCATAGTCACTGTACCCACATTACTCAGCTAGCATACATAGTCACTGTACCCACAGTGCACACCTAGTATACAATGTTACTGTACCCACAGTACACAGTTAGAATACATAGTAACTGTTCCCACAGTACTCAACTTTAATACATACTCACTATACCCACAGTACACAAATAAAATACATATTCACTGTACCCACAGTTCAGAGCTAGAATACATAGTCACTGTCCCACATTACACAGCTAGAATACATATTCACTGTACACACAGTACACAGCTAGAATACATAGTCACTGTATCCAGAGTACACTGCTAAATTACATAGTTACTGTACCCACAGTACACATCTAAAATACATATTTACTGTACCCAGAGTACACAACTAGAATACATAATCACTGTTCCCACAGAACACAGCTAGAATTCATTGTCACTATACCCACAGTACACTGCTAGAATACATAGTCACTTTACCCACAGTGTACAGCTAGAAAACAAAGTAACTGTACCCACAATATACAGCTAGAATATATAGTTGCTGTACCCAGAGTACTCAGCTACAGTACATAGTAACTATACCCACAGTACACAGCTAGCAAACATAGTCACTATATCCAGAGTACACAGCTAAAGTACATTGTTACTGTACCCACAGTACACAGCTACAGAACATTGTCGCTGAACCCATAGTACACAGCTAGAATGCATAGTTACTGTACCACAGTACACCGCTACAGTACATAGACACTTTACCCACAGTACACAGCTAGAATACATAGTCACTGTATCCAGAGTGCACAGCTGTAATACATAGTTACTATACCCACTGTATACAGGACACAGCTAAAATTCATATTCACTGTATCCATAGTACACAGCTAGATTACATATTCACTGTACCCACAGTACACAGCTAGAATATGTAGTCACTATACCCACAGTACACAACTAGAATACATAGTCACGGTACCCACAGTACACATTTAGAATAAATAATCACAGCAACCATAGTACACGGCTAGAAGACATAATCAATGTAACCACAGTACAGGGCTAGAATACATTGTCACTGGACCCAGAGTAAACAGCTACAGTATATAGTCACTGTACCCACAGTGCATAGCTAGAATACATAGTTACTGTACCCACAGTACACTTATAAAGTCACTGTATCCCCAGTACACATCTAGAATACATAGTCACTGTATCCAGAGTACACAGCTAAATTACATAGTCACTGTACCCACAGTACTCAGCTAGAGTACATAGTCACTGTACCCACATTACACAGCTATAACACTTAGTCACTGTACACAGAGTACACAGCTATAATACATATTCACTGTACCCAAAGTACACAGCTAGAATACATAGTCACTGTACACACAGTACACAGCTAGCATACATAGACATTGCACCCACAGTACACAGCTAGAATATATAGTCACTATACCCAGAGTACACAACTAGAATACATATTCACTGTACCCACAGTAAACAACTAGAATACATAATAATAATCACTGTGCCCACATTAACCCACTACAATTCATAGTCACTGTACCCACATTACTCAGCTAGCATACATAGTCACTGTACCCACAGTGCACACCTAGTATACAATGTTACTGTACCCACAGTACACAGTTAGAATACATAGTAACTGTTCCCACAGTACTCAACTTTAATACATACTCACTATACCCACAGTACACAAATAAAATACATATTCACTGTACCCACAGTTCAGAGCTAGAATACATAGTCACTATACCCACAGTACACGGCTAGAATACATAGTCACTTTACCCACAGTGTACAGCTAGAAAACAAAGTAACTGTACCCACAATATACAGCTAGAATATATAGTTGCTGTACCCAGAGTACTCAGCTACAGTACATAGTAACTATACCCACAGTACACAGCTAGCAAACATAGTCACTATATCCAGAGTATACAGCTAAAGTACATTGTTACTGTACCCACAGTACACAGCTACAGAACATTGTCGCTGAACCCATAGTACACAGCTAGAATGCATAGTTACTGTACCACAGTACACCGCTACAGTACATAGACACTTTACCCACAGTACACAGCTAGAATACATAGTCACTGTATCCAGAGTGCACAGCTGTAATACATAGTTACTATACCAACTGTATACAGGACACAGCTAAAGTACATTGTTACTGTACCCACAGTACACAGCTACAGAACATTGTCGCTGAACCCATAGTACACAGCTAGAATGCATAGTTACTGTACCACAGTACACCGCTACAGTACATAGACACTTTACCCACAGTACACAGCTAGAATACATAGTCACTGTATCCAGAGTGCACAGCTGTAATACATAGTTACTATACCCACTGTATACAGGACACAGCTAAAATTCATATTCACTGTATCCATAGTACACAGCTAGATTACATATTCACTGTACCCACAGTACACAGCTAGAATATGTAGTCACTATACCCACAGTACACAACTAGAATACATAGTCACGGTACCCACAGTACACATTTAGAATAAATAATCACAGCAACCATAGTACACGGCTAGAAGACATAATCAATGTAACCACAGTACAGGGCTAGAATACATTGTCACTGGACCCAGAGTAAACAGCTACAGTATATAGTCACTGTACCCACAGTGCATAGCTAGAATACATAGTTACTGTACCCACAGTACACTTATAAAGTCACTGTATCCCCAGTACACATCTAGAATACATAGTCACTGTATCCAGAGTACACAGCTAAATTACATAGTCACTGTACCCACAGTACTCAGCTAGAGTACATAGTCACTGTACCCACATTACACAGCTATAATACTTAGTCACTGTACACAGAGTACACAGCTATAATACATATTCACTGTACCCAAAGTACACAGCTAGAATACATAGTCACTGTACACACAGTACACAGCTAGCATACATAGACATTGCACCCACAGTACACAGCTAGAATATATAGTCACTATACCCAGAGTACACAACTAGAATACATATTCACTGTACCCACAGTAAACAACTAGAATACATAATAATAATTAACCCACTACAATTCATAGTCACTGTACCCACATTACTCAGCTAGCATACATAGTCACTGTACCCACAGTGCACACCTAGTATACAATGTTACTGTACCCACAGTACACAGTTAGAATACATAGTAACTGTTCCCACAGTACTCAACTTTAATACATACTCACTATACCCACAGTACACAAATAAAATACATATTCACTGTACCCACAGTTCAGAGCTAGAATACATAGTCACTGTCCCACATTACACAGCTAGAATACATATTCACTGTACACACAGTACACAGCTAGAATACATAGTCACTGTATCCAGAGTACACTGCTAAATTACATAGTTACTGTACCCACAGTGTACAGCTAGAAAACAAAGTAACTGTACCCACAATATACAGCTAGAATATATAGTTGCTGTACCCAGAGTACTCAGCTACAGTACATAGTAACTATACCCACAGTACACAGCTAGCAAACATAGTCACTATATCCAGAGTACACAGCTAAAGTACATTGTTACTGTACCCACAGTACACAGCTACAGAACATTGTCGCTGAACCCATAGTACACAGCTAGAATGCATAGTTACTGTACCACAGTACACCGCTACAGTACATAGACACTTTACCCACAGTACACAGCTAGAATACATAGTCACTGTATCCAGAGTGCACAGCTGTAATACATAGTTACTATACCCACTGTATACAGGACACAGCTAAAATTCATATTCACTGTATCCATAGTACACAGCTAGATTACATATTCACTGTACCCACAGTACACAGCTAGAATATGTAGTCACTATACCCACAGTACACAACTAGAATACATAGTCACGGTACCCACAGTACACATTTAGAATAAATAATCACAGCAACCATAGTACACGGCTAGAAGACATAATCAATGTAACCACAGTACAGGGCTAGAATACATTGTCACTGGACCCAGAGTAAACAGCTACAGTATATAGTCACTGTACCCACAGTGCATAGCTAGAATACATAGTTACTGTACCCACAGTACACTTATAAAGTTACTGTATCCCCAGTACACATCTAGAATACATAGTCACTGTATCCAGAGTACACAGCTAAATTACATAGTCACTGTACCCACAGTACTCAGCTAGAGTACATAGTCACTGTACCCACATTACACAGCTATAATACTTAGTCACTGTACACAGAGTACACAGCTATAATACATATTCACTGTACCCAAAGTACACAGCTAGCATACATAGACATTGTACCCACAGTACACAGCTAGAATATAGTCACTATACCCAGAGTACACAACTAGAATACATATTCACTGTACCCACAGTAAACAACTAGAATACATAATAATAATCACTGTACCCACATTAACCCACAACAATTCATAGTCACTGTACCCACATTACTCAGCTAGCATACATAGTCACTGTACCCACAGTGCACACCTAGTATACAATGTTACTGTACCCACAGTACACAGTTAGAATACATAGTAACTGTTCCCAGAGTACTCAACTTTAATACATAGTCACTATACCCACAGTACACAAATAAAATACAGCTATAATGCATTGTAACTACATCTCCAGTACATGATTAGAATACACAGTTACTGCTCACCCAGGACACAGCTCGAAATACATGGTCGCTGCAACCTCAGTACATAACTGGAATATATAGCCACTACACCCTCAGAATACAAAATCACACAATTTCGCACAACTTCACACAACGTTGCACAACATTACGCAACTTCACACAACGTCGCACAACTTCGCACAACTTCACACAACTTCAGACAACTTCGCACAACTTCAAACAACTTCAAACAACTTCTGGCGAACAAACTAACAAAATGACACCATCTCAGCATACATTTATTTATTTTATGATAATGTCTCCATCCTGCTTTGCTGTTTCTCACCATCTCAGCATACATTTATTTATTTTATGACACTGTCTCCAGCCTGCCTTGCTTTTTCTCAGCATCTCAGCATATATTTCTGCACTTTATGACACTGTCTCTAGCCTGCCTTGCTCTGTCTCACCATCTCATACACTGTCACACGCAACTTGAAAAAGGTGTTGTATTCTTGCTAGTGACACCCCTCTACATATGGACAAGCTCCATAGAGTAGTAATGAGTCGAGTGTAGCCATTACCTTCTAGTTCCCACACCTCACCACCCCCACCATAGAGTAATGAGAGGAGTATAGCTATCTGACCACCCCCACGCACGCTTGGTGTTGTATTCTCGCTAGTGACTCCCCTCTACATATGGACAAGCTCCATAGAGTAGTAGTGAGTAGAGTGTAGCCATTATCTTCTGGTTCCCACACCTCACCAAACCCACCATAGAGTAATGGTACAGTCCCTTACAGGAAAAAGGTGACTGTACCATTACATTGTACCATAATGTGGGTACAGTGACTATGTACTCTAGCTGAGTACTGTGGGTACAGTGACTATGTAATTTAGCTGTGTACTCTGGATACAGTGACTATGTATTCTAGATGTGTACTGGGGATACAGTGACTTTATACGTGTACTGTGGGTACAGTAACTATGTATTCTAGCTATGCACTGTGGGTACAGTGACTATATACTGTAGCTGTTTACTCTGGGTCCAGTGACAATGTATTCTAGCCCTGTACTGTGGTTACATTGATTATGTCTTCTAGCCGTGTACTATGGTTGCTGTGATTATTTATTCGAAATGTGTACTGTCGGTACTGTGACTATGTATTCTAGTTGTGTACTGTGGGTATAGTGACTACATATTCTAGCTGTGTACTGTGGGTACAGTGAATATGTAATCTAGCTGTGTACTATGGATACAGTGAATATGAATTGTAGCTGTGTCCTGTGTACAGTGGGTATAGTAACTATGTATTACAGCTGTGCACTCTGGATACAGTGACTATGTATTCTAGCTGTGTACTGTGGGTAAAGTGTCTATGTACTGTAGCGGTGTACTGTGGTACAGTAACTATGCATTCTAGCTGTGTACTATGGGTTCAGCGACAATGTTCTGTAGGTGTGTACTGTGGGTACAGTAACAATGTACTTTAGCTGTGTACTCTGGATATAGTGACTATGTTTGCGAGCTGTGTACTGTGGGTATAGTTACTATGTACTGTAGCTGAGTACTCTGGGTACAGCAACTATATATTCTAGCTGTATATTGTGGGTACAGTTACTTTGTTTTCTAGCTGTACACTGTGGGTAAAGTGACTATGTATTCTAGCCGTATACTGTGGGTATAGTGACAATGAATTCTAGCTGTGTTCTGTGGGAACAGTGATTATGTATTCTAGTTGTGTACTCTGGGTACAGTAAATATGTATTTTAGATGTGTACTGTGGGTACAGTAACTATGTAATTTAGCAGTGTACTCTGGATACAGTGACTATGTATTCTAGCTGTGTACTGTGTGTACAGTGAATATGTATTCTAGCTGTGTACTGTGGGACAGTGACTATGTATTCTAGCTCTGAACTGTGGGTACAGTGAATATGTATTTTATTTGTGTATTGTGGGTATAGTGAGTATGTATTAAAGTTGAGTACTGTGGGAACAGTTACTATGTATTCTAACTGTGTACTGTGGGTACAGTAACATTGTATACTAGGTGTGCACTGTGGGTACAGTGACTATGTATGCTAGCTGAGTAATGTGGGTACGGTGACTATGAATTGTAGTGGGTTAATGTGGGCACAGTGATTATTATTATGTATTCTAGTTGTTTACTGTGGGTACAGTGAATATGTATTCTAGTTGTGTACTCTGGGTATAGTGACTATATATTCTAGCTGTGTACTGTGGGTACAATGTCTATGTATGCTAGCTGTGTACTGTGTGTACAGTGACTATGTAATCTAGCTGTGTACTTTGGGTACAGTGAATATGTATTATAGCTGTGTACTCTGTGTACAGTGACTAAGTATTATAGCTGTGTAATGTGGGTACAGTGACTATGTACTCTAGCTGAGTACTGTGGGTACAGTGACTATGTAATTTAGCTGTGTACTCTGGATACAGTGACTATGTATTCTAGATGTGTACTGGGGATACAGTGACTTTATACTGTAGCTGTGTACTCGGGGTCCAGTGACAATGCATTCTAGCCTTGTACTGTGGTTACATTGATTATGTAATCTAGCTGACTACTGTGGGTACAGTGACTAAGTATTCTAGCTTTGTACTATGTGTACAGTGAATATACATTCTAGCTGTGTACTGTGGGTTGAGTGACTATGTATTTTAGTTGTGTACTGTGGATACAGTGACTACGAATTGTAGCTGTATACTGTGGGTACAGTGACTATGCATTCTTGCTGTGTATTGTGGGTACAATGACTATGTTTTCTAGTTGTGTACTTTGTGTGCAGTAAATATGTATTCTAACTGCATACTGTGGGTACAGTGGCTATGTATTCTAGTTGTGTACTCTGGGTATAGTGACTATGTATTCTAGCTCTGTACTGTGGATACATTGACTACGAATTGTAGCCGAGTACTATATACAGAGGGTATAGTGACTATGAATTCTAGCTGTGTATTGTTGGTGCAGTGTTAAAGTACTTCGTGACACCCTGCTATTTATTTCGTTTTTCCAAATATTTTGACATTGCGATATATTTTGATCGCACGGCAGCCTCAGGCTGAAAAGCTGCTTGCTCGTCACTGTAAGCTTGCAACCAACCAGCATGTAGATTACAAGCTGATTGATTCAATAACGGTCACGTGCGATACCAGTTTACACTCGGCTCAGCAACTTTCGAAAAAATTCCGATTCCAGCGATGCCTCGACAGGAGCAAATGAAAAAGAAATATGACTTAGCAGCAGCCCATAACTTCGATAATAGCTCATTTAACTGCCGCGCAGAGGGTGCAACAATATCGCTATATATATAGTAAGCGATGGCGGGCCCGCCATCCCTTAATAGTTCTTACGACTACGTCTACGGCTACGCTCGCCATCCGTTGACAACGATATAAATATCGGCCATCCTTTTGTTTAAGCCGCCACCAAAAGTTGCAATTAAGTCACGCCATTTTCTCAACTTCCCTAGTCAGTAGGTTTCTCTTTAGCTGGCCATTACACAAAATCGTAATCACCCGGCGCCGCCGCCGACGTGTTTACAAAATGGCTTGCCTTGGAAAGCGCCAGTCAGATTTAATGACGCAACCGAGAATTTCCCCGCCGAACCGGTATACCCTCTGACGCGTCGGCGGGAATGCCGACATGCCATGTCGATTAACCAATGAACGTGATTCGAGAGATATTGACGTCAGTTGGATCATCCAATAGGCATTCAATCACTGCTTCTAAGATTACGTTACCAGAACCACACTCCACTAACACGCCGGTATACGTGAGTTCGCTTGAAACAATAATTATTATTTATCAATGTTTCGACGTCACTGTGTTGGATGAATTAAGAAGTAGGCAAAGTCAATACAATCATTTTAGCATTAGTCGATGGTCTTATCGGCAATTCAAACTGTCCGCTTTTTTTGCTAATAAAAAGCTTGACACTGCTATCAATAACGACGATGTAGCAGTAGCCGCCGGCGATGGTGGTGATAAACATGAAGAGATGGTTGTTGGGAGACTTGCCGCCGGCGACGTGAAAGACAAGAACTAAGAAGGCTGTTGTTGGTGTCGGCGACATGTATGACAAGAACGATGTTGGTGCCGGCGACATGTATGACAAGGACGATGTTAGTGCCGGCGACATGTATGACAAGAACGACGTTAGTGCAAGCGACATGTATGACATGAACGATGTTGGTGCCGGCGACGTGTATGACAAGAACGATGTTGGTGTCGGCGACATGTATGACAAGGACGATGTTAGTGCCGGCGACATGTATGACAAGAACGACGTTAGTGCAAGCGACATGTATGACATGAACGATGTTAGTGCCGGCGACATGTATGACAAGAACGATGTTGGTGTCGGCGACATGTATGACAAGGACGATGTTAGTGCCGGCGACATGTATGACAAGAACGACGTTAGTGCAAGCGACATGTATGACATGAACGATGTTGGTGCCGGCGACGTGTATGACAAGAACGATGTTGGTGTCGGCGACGTGTATGACAAGAACGATGTTGGTGCCGGCGACATGTATGACATGAACGATGTTGGTGCCGGCGACGTGTATGACAAGAACGATGTTGGTGTCGGCGACATGTATGACAAGAACGATGTTGGTGCCGGCGACATGTATGACAAGAACGATGTTGGTGCCGGCGACGTGTATGACAAGAACGATGTTGGTGTCGGCGACATGTATGACAAGAACGATGTTGGTGCCGGCGACATGTATGACATGAACGATGTTGGTGCCGGCGACGTGTATGACAAGAACGATGTTGGTGCCGGCGACGTGTATGACAAGAACGATGTTGGTGCCGGCGACGTGTATGACAAGAACGATGTTGGTGCCGGCGACATGTATGACAAGAACAATGTTGGTGCCAGCGACATGTATGACAAGAACGATGTTAGTGCCGGCGACATGTATGACAAGAACGATGTTGGTGCCGGCGACGTGTATGACAAGAACGATGTTGGTGCCGGCGACGTGTATGACAAGAACGATGTTGGTGCCGGCGACATGTATGACAAGAACGATGTTGGTGTCGGCGACGTGTATGACAAGAACGATGTTAGTGCCGGCGACATGTATGACAAGAACGATATTGGTGCCGCCGACATGTATGACAAGAACGACGTTAGTGCAAGCGACATGTATGACAAGAACGACGTTAGTGCAAGCGACATGTATGACATGAACGATGTTGGTGCCGGCGACGTGTATGACAAGAACGATGTTGGTGCCGGCGACATGTATGACAAGAACGATGTTGGTGTCGGCGACGTGTATGACAAGAACGATGTTAGTGCCGGCGACATGTATGACAAGAACGATATTGGTGCCGCCGACATGGATACAAGAACGACGTTGGTGCCGGCGACATGGATGATGAGAAGGCTGTTGGTGCCTGTGACGTGGATGATGAGAAGGCTGTTGGTGCCTGTGACGTGGATGATGAGAAGGCTGTTGGTGCCTGTGACGTGGATGATGAGAAGGCTGTTGGTGCCTGTGACGTGGATGATGAGAAGGCTGTTGATGCCGGCGACGTGGATGATAAGAAGGCTGCCCTGGATTCATGTCAGTTTCCCAGGAATGACCAGGCAGCACTGAACCAGCATATAAATGAGCACCATTTAATCCATGTTTTAGTACCACCAATTACAGTAGTAGGGAATTTATGAAGTAATATATTGAAGAGCCATATTATTTTTAATCACTTCAATCAGTCATCAATTCAATCAGTTTTATTTCATACAAAACAGTACAGGAATATACATCATGTCAACATAACAATAAAACATGTAATAATAATACACTGTACTAGATTACAAGAGTGTATAAACTGCAAGTACCCATTTCATGCAAAGTACAGAGGGGTTGTACTCATACCTATTTCCAGTACTTTGAACAAAGTTGTTTGTGGAAGCAGATATCCTGCATAAAAAAAACAGCTTGCACTAATACTTTTTTATAATCTGAATATTACAATAATCAATGCTTGGATAGCAAGCATAAGACTAGCACTACATTTCATCTAGGTAGGCTGTGCAAAATGCTAAATGCAATGTAATAAGAAATGATAAAAAGCTGCACAACTGGCTTTTCTATAATTAGCCCATAATGAAAAAAAATACACTGTATGGAATTTACTGCAATATATTTAAGTTGCAAAGAGCTTGTTCTTCACCTTCGTTGTACAGAAGTAGAATTGCCTGAGTAGAAACAATATTACATCTCCACTAAAGACGTCTTTGTATTTGATATAATTTTCATCACAAATTATGTCCAAGATTTTCATAATTGCATTCAATACTACATCACCAAGCTTAATATCAATCATATAACATTATCCGAGACCTTACTCTATTAAAGAGTATATCATTGTCAATGTCACATCCTTGAGTATAAGAAACATATAACAATCTTTGCATCCCCTTAGTTTATGGAACAAGCATTGCAATGTCATCAGCATGAGATGACTAACAAAATCCACTCAGGGCAGCTCAGCATCTGCTTTTCTTTCGAAATTACACATATCATAACAAGATGATATTCTATGCAAATTTATAATAGAATGTTTAGTAAATACAATATGTTTATTATGAACTTAACATAAATAGATTTAATTGATATTTGTTAAAATTCTGTGAAATTGTCACTTGATTGTCACTTGTCGGTAGGTATGTTTCCAGTTCTCTGCTGCCTTGCCCATATAAGATCATGTACATGAAAGCTTGCTCTCTCACAGCAAGTGTACCCACAATCCTATTCAATGCGTTGAAGCTGGGATCTCTACATGCTACATACACACTGTGAGAACGGTCTTCAAACAAGAGTTGAAGACAATGTGTTTCCTCATCCCAAAGTTCATCTGCTGCAGCGACACTGTAATATAAAATGAAAAATATATCATCTACTTAAAAAATTTATTACTGTGTTCACATGTGTTTTATTTTACAAATGAAAACATTCAAATATAAAATATGCATAGATAATTTGCTATTTGAACCCAGTGACTGGCTAAGAACTAAGGTTTTAAAGATGAGTCATGCTAATTAATACAATGTTGTATTCATGACACTTGAGAAAACCACATTACTGCCACCTTACAATAACATTCTAAAAAATATCTCAAAAGCAGAGGTAATTCCACAAAATGGGCATAACTGCACATTGTTGAGATAATATCATAATTAGGTGATGCAACTAAAACGTACAAAAAACTTTAAAAAATTTAACTAGAGGACAACAAATTGTCAGTGCAAGTGTTGTTTTGAATTTGAGGCTGTGTGTAGTGTGTGTATATCAGTCAGACAAGGAACAATTAACTAAAAATATTTTTAGTTACATTACCATGAATTAAGATATTTCCCAATAAAAATATATTAACCTCACACCAATTCATGAACTTTAAACTTCAATTTAATTTAAGTTACAGTTACATTTATGTTGGTAAAATTGCTGATTAGATGCAAGTGGACTGTTATTTTTTTATTTTATAAGTCTATGTACTTGAGTTGATGGAAGGCACCATTCAAAACACTTTACTTGTCGTTTACACATTTAATAACATCAATTGCTATAAAAGTAACTAACACTATTCATGCTAATTTTGCCCAAGTCCCAATTTTGCCCAATTCTGTCTAATTAGGGGTTTCTCAGTTTGTCTTCTGACCAATTAAGACCTACATTCTCTTTGCCTACTCATGGATTTATCCACTTGGCCTACTCGTTACTGGCACGTCAAAGGAATTGTTTCCTTTTTGTGAGCACAATGTTCACTATTTTTACCAGATATTCCCCAAATACCCAATTGAACAAATCTCAAATTTTAGCTTCCTACTTCCTAGTAGTTTCTGAGATTAATAATTTTGTGACCTTCTAGTACAGCAGTACAGATGCTAAATTTCAGGAGGGTAAATCTGACTATTTAGGGCCGTTAATCGAAACTCCAGAAATTGTAGTTAAGAAAATAAAGGAAATGAAGGATAATAAATCACCGGGAGTGGATGGAATTCCTCCAAAACTACTAATGGAAACAGTAGGTCAAATCAGTATACCACTTGCAAGAGTGTTTAACTTGTCATTAAAAGAGGGAGTTGTTCCATTTGAATGGAAAGAAGCAAACATCATATGATTATTTAAAAAAAATTTAAGAAATAAGTCAGATAATTACAGGCCAGTGAGTTTAAAGTCAGTAATTTGTAAATTATTAGAAAGGTTAATTAAAGACCATATGGTGGAATTCCTTGTTAGGCATAAATTATTAAATTCATCTCAACATGGATTCCTAAAAGCGAGATCATGTTTAACAAATATGTTTTTTTTTTTGAAGAAATCACCAAGTGGATATACGAGGGATAGCCATTAGATATTATCTACTTAGATTTCCAGAAAGCTTTTGATAAAGTACCAGGGATGGCATAATTGACTGGATAGAACAATGGCTGACTGACAGAAGACAGCATGTTGTAGTAGATGGAGAAGTTTCTGGAAATAAGTTTTAAGTGGGGTACCACAAGGATCAGGATTAGGACCTTTATTATTCTTTATTATATCAATGACTTAGATGACAATATAACAAGTAATGTACTGAAATTTGGGGATGACACAAAAGTGTTTAGAAAGGTTAACACTGATGGTGTTAAACAACATTTACAAAACGATCCAGACAGAATAGTGAAATGGTTTGAGAAATGGCAGATGTTCAGTTTTTGGAAATGCAAATGGCTACATACAGGACATGGGAACTTGGGTATAAAGTATGAAATGGGAGATACTGTTATGGGTACTACTACTAGAAAAGAAAAGGACTTATTAGTTACAATAAGCGCTGATATGAAAGTTTCAGAGCAGTGTGGTATTGCAGCTTCAAAGGGTAATAAAGTTCTTGGGTTGATTAGGAGAAACATAACATACAAAAAAAGGTAATTTTACCTATGTATAAAGCAGTAGTTAGACCTAATTTAGAATACTGTATACAAGCATGGAGACCATATTGTAAGAAGGATATAGATATGCTTGAACACATACAGAGGAGAGCAACTAAAATTATTCCAGGACTGAGAGACCTTAGCTATGAAGAACGCTTGAAAGAATGTGGTTTAACAACTCTAGAGACAAGGAGGTTAAGAGGAGATCAGATTGAAGTTATTAAGATATTGAATGGGTATGAAATATTGATAGAAATATGTTTTTCTCACTCAAGAAAAATAGCAGAACTAGAGGACATGAGGTCAAATTAGTAAAGGATCAGTGTAGATTGGATATCAGGAAGTACTCTTTCATACAAAGGACAATAAATTAATGGAACAAATTGTCTACGGATTGTAGAACTGCTAACAGCATGAATATGTTTAAAAATCAGGATTGACACATATCTCAGGAGGGCGGGTTACACGTAGATGAATATTGTTGGACTCTCGATAAGCCAATGGCTTCCTTGTCCACTTGCCTTCTGGACCTTTGGCTTGGATGGCTAATATTGTTAAATCTTGTTAAATCATAGATAGAATATCAACGTATGGGTACATTGACTTTATTTATAATTAAATCAGATAGATGTGCATCCAGAGCGTGGAATATTTGTAAAATCACAGTTGCTGTTTTCCAAGGTACCCTCTATAAGGGCTACAAATGAACACTTATGTACATGGTAACTCCAGAACATTTCATGATTCATCAGTGTGTATAAATATATAATTTGAATTTTGGATGGTAAATACTGTAGTTATAATTTATCAAAAGTGAAACACCACTTGCGAGGCTGATTTTTTTATTAATACACAATTCATCAAATATGTTGGAACATGAATTACTCCCTTTTATAGCTCAGGATGTGTAGTTTCTTGTACAGAAATGTTGTTTTCACCAGAAAATTTCTTTAAAACAAAAATATGTTTCACAGATGGTATCTCGCGAAATAGCAAATGTGATTTTACAAACTTTCCCAGACTTCAGATGCAAAACCATCTGACACATTAAAATGAAGGCACATGGGGTATTCTGTCTATATGAGAGTAAACATTCACATTTTCAAGGCTCTAGCCCTACTTAGTTATCGCACTTCAAACTTTCCTAAAATTACATTAACGGATATCTAAAGTTCTTCCGGCTACTTGGACTTGGTGCAGCGACTTGAATTTGGTGTAGATCATTTACAGAAATACGCGGAATATCAAATAGAATAAGTATTACTATTGCATATATATTATACACAAACGTATTGTAGACATATACAGGTATATTAGGAAACAGGTTTTGTTAATTATTAGTCAGAGGGAGTATTTTAGAGAAAGTTAGTTTCGGATTCTGTCGGGGAATTCAGCGAGCGTTAATAGGGTTGTTTACAATTCGAAAATTGAGATAGCATAGTGAATAGTCAGTAACATTGAATATTGGTTAGAATAAGTATTAGTATTATACATATATTGTTCACCAACTTCTTGTAGACATATATTAAGAAACCGTTTTTGTTAACAGAGGTAGTATTTTTTCCCGGATTCAAACTCAACGTGATAAAAGGGAGTTTGTTTACAGGTCGTGAATTCAACCCGTGCATCGAGCTATCGTTTACATTGGCTAATATATATATATAAGATAAAGTGATTTATTTACTTAAATTACATACATAAGGTAATATCTGACATAGTGGTAGTAAACGTTTTCGGTAAAAAGGAATTAACAGCAGGATTTTAGCGTAAATTAGTAAACACTGACTTCGTTGTTTTGTTACACAGTGTTCTCCGTATTCGCTAGGTGGCAGGTTTTTTTTTTCTCATGCGAGGTTAATAGAAGACACAGTTAACAAGTATATTAGCCTAAAGTGTTCTTTTGATCACAAAAACAGCCTTATTCAAGGCTAACGTAGCAAACTAATTAAAACTAAATTGTATGATGGCGCCGTGCAAACGGCAGTTAAAAGCCACAAGGCACTTAATTTGTGGCAGTTGCAGTAACTGGGGGACTTCGTCAAGTCTGGGTGCGAGAAGTCCTGGGCTGAGGTCCAGGCAGATAGTTTTAGTTTTGAGTGTAGGGGATGTACGAAGATGAAGGAACTAGAGGTGGAGTTGGAAGAGCTGAGGCTGCTCGTTGTGGCAATGGTGGGAAGGGAACAGGGGGGTTGTGCCAGTAGTTCCGGTGGGGGAACAGTAGACGATAAAGTGGGGAAAGACACAAGAGATGCTAGGGAGAGCTCACCTCAGCTTGGGAGGAAGCTGAGAGGAGGGAAGGTGACAGGTCGTAGGGAGACAGGACGTAAGGAGACGGGAAGGAAAGGAACGGGAGGGAAGACAACCGGAGTGAAGGAGAGGGGAGTAGGGGAGACAGGAGGGAAGGAGACGGGAGGGAAGACAACCGGAGTGAAGGAGAGTGGAGTAGCGGAGACAGGAGGGAAGGAGAAGGGAGTGGGGGAGACGGGAGGGAAAAAAACCGGAGTGAAGGAGAGGGGAGTAGCAGAGACAGGAGGGAAGGAGAAGGGAGTGGGGGAGACGGGAGGGAAAAAAACCGGAGTGAAGGAGAGGGGAGTAGGGGAGACAAGAGCAAAGGAGTGGGAAGTGGGGGAGACAGGAGCGAAGGAGACAGGAGGAAAGGGGTCAGGACAGAATGTGATGGAGGGGATCAAAAGGAAGAGTTATTCTGCAGCAGTGATAGAGGGGGTGAGGAAGAGAGCGAGGGTGTTTGTGGGGGATTCGAAGGAAGGAAGACCGACAGAGTCTTAAACAAGGGAGATGATGTGGTGGTCTGCTTGCCTGGAGCCAAAATAGAGGCGATAACTAAGAGGGTAAAAACATCGTAGGCTCGGGTAAGGGTGGATCTGTTTTAGTACACGTAGGAACAAATAACGTAGAGAGGGAGGGTACAACTGCCATAGTTAGGAAATATAGGCAGTTGGTCAGAACACTAAAACAGACGCGGGTTGAGCAGGTAATACTGTCAGGGATTTTACCTGTAATGGGCAGTAGGGGTCACAAATATCGAAATTGTTGGGGGATGGCAATTAACATGTTAGTCCAGAAGCTATGTAGGGAAGAGGAAGTTTGATTTGTGGATTTATGGGGAAGTTTTGTTGGGAGGGCTGATATGTACATGAAGGATGGGCTTCATTTAAGTGGAAAGGGGGCGGCAGTATTCGCGGACAAACTTTCAGCAGCAGTAGATAGTGACTTGGGTACAATGACAAATATTTTTGGAAGTAAACATTCTTTAAACTAGAAGTGCAGGGGGGTTACCTAGAGGTGTCTCAAGCAGAACAAGAGGCCATTAGCACAGATAAACCAATATCAAATCATCCGAAAAACATCTCTGAAAAAGGTTATAGATGCGTATGTTTAAATGCAAGGAGCATAGTAAATAAGAAAAACGAATTAAACATTATGGTAGAAGATATTGACCCTCACATAATTGGTATAACTGAATCATGGGCCAACATAGATATAACAGATGCTGAATTAGGACTGACAGGATACGTAATGTTTAGGAAAGATCGAATAGGAAGAAGGGGCGGGGGAGTTATTTTATATGTTAAATAATCTATTCAGGCTTATGAAATAAAACTAGAAAGGGAAGCAGATTGCGATGAAGCTGTTTGGTGCAAAATTGTTTCAGGAAATTCAAAATTAACTATTGGATTAGTTTACCGAAGTCCAAACATAAACGAAGAGGACAACACAAAAATAAAAATGCTATAAAGGAAGTTAGTAAAGGGGAATGTATCATAATGGGAGATTTTAACCATGGACACATACAATGGAATTCTCTAGAGAGCACAGGGATTGAGGATCAACAATTTCTATGTTTAATCCAGGATAGCTTTCTTACTCAGCACGTACTAGAACCAACCAGGGGAGAAAATGTATTAGATATAGTTTTGTCATCACAAAAAGAATTAGTGGACAATGTAAAAATATTTGAACCATTGGGTAATAGTGACCATAATCAAATACATTTTGACATCAATGTAAAATCAGAAAGTAAAAATAAGAAAACGTACAAGAGAAACTTCCACAAAGGTAACTACAAAGATATGAGAAAATACTTAGCAAAGCTAGATTGGAATAACATGCTGATGAATAAGACCGCAATTGAATGTTGGAATATTCTAAAATATGAAATTGAGAGTATCATCGATAAATTTGTTCCCTTCCAAAAACAAGGAAAACGGTGTAGAAAGAAACACTTGTCAAAAGAGGCAATTAGAAAAATAATGCTAAAACAAACTATGTGGAGGGTTTATAGGCGTACCAGAAAGGAAAAAGACTATGCAAAATACAAAGAGGCACTTAATGCAGCTACAACTGAAATCAGACAATCTAAAAGAAGCTATGAGCAAAAACTAGCATGTAACATAAAAAATTACAGCAAGAGTTTTTATGCATATGTCGGGAGTAAACAAAACGTACCAGACAAGGTTGGACCTCTAGAAGACAGTGCTGGAAATATAATATCACAGGGGTTTTTAATGGCGGAAGACCTAAATGGTTACTTCAGTTCAGTGTTTACCAAAGAAGATATTAGTTCATTACCAGTTGCTGATGCTAAATTTCATGGGGCTAAATCTGACTATTTAGGTCCGTTAGTTGTAACTCCAGAATTGGTAGCTAAGAAAATAAAGGCAATGAAGGATAACAAATCACCGGGAGTGGATGGGATTCCTCCAAAATTACTAATGGAAACAGTAGAACAAATCAGTATACCACTTGCAAGAGTATTCAACTTGTCATTAAAAGAGGGAGTTGTTCCGTTTGAATGGAAAGAAGCAAACATCATACCATTATTTAAAAAGGGTTCGAGAAATAAGTCAGAGAATTACAGACCAGTGAGTTTAACGTCAGTGATTTGTAAATTATTAGAAAGGTTAATTAAAGACCATATGGTGGACTTCCTCGTTAAGCATAAATTATTAAATTCATCTCAACATGGATTCCTTAAAGCGAGGTCATGCTTAACAAATATGTTATGTTTTTTGGAAGAAATCACTAAGTGGATAGACGTGGGATCGCCAGTAGATATTATCTACTTAGATTTTCAGAAAGCTTTTGACAAAGTGCCACATCAAAGATTACTACTTAAATTAAAAGCCCATGGTATCGGGGATAGCATAACTGACTGGATAGAACAATGGCTGACTGACAGAAGACAACGAGTTGTAGTAGATGGAGAAGTTTCAAATTGGAAATCGGTTTTGAGTGGGGTACCTCAAGGATCAGTATTAGGACCTATATTATTCTTAATTTATATCAATGACTTGGACGACAGTATAACAAGTAACGTACTGAAATTTGCGGATGACACAAAACTGTTTAGAAAGGTTAATACTGATGGTGATAAACAACATTTACAAAACGATCTAGACAGATTAGTGAAATGGTCTGAGAAATGGCAGATGCTGTTCAATTTTGGGAAATGTAAATGCCTACATACAGGACATGGGAACTTGAATGTAAACTATAAAATGGGAGATACTGTTCTAGGTACTACTGTAAAAGAAAAGGACTTAGGAGTTACAATAAGCGCTGATATGAAAGTTTCAGAGCAGTGTGGTATTGCAGCTTCAAAGGGTAATCAAATTCTTGGATTGATTAGAAGAAACATAGCATACAAGGGAAAAAAGTTAATTATACCTCTTTATAAAGCAATAGTTAGACCTCATTTAGAATACAAGCATGGAGACCATATCGTAAGAAGGATATAGATACGCTTGAACGCATACAAAGGAGAGCAACTAAAATGATTCCAGAACTTAGAGACCTTAGTTATGAAGAACGCCTGAAAGAATGTGGTTTAACAACTCTAGAGACAAGGAGGTTAAGAGGAGATCAGATTGAAGTTTTTAAGATATTGAATGGGTATGAAAATATTGATAGAAATATGTTTTTCTCACTCAAGAAGGATAGCAGAACTAGAGGACATGAGGTAAAATTAGTAAAGGATCAATGTAGATTGGACATCAGGAAGCACTCGTTCTCACAGAGGACAATAAATGAATGGAACAAATTGTCTACAGATTGTGTAACTGCTAGCAGCGTGAATATGTTTAAAAACAAGGTTGACACATATCTCAGGAGGGCGGGTTATAAGTAGATGAACATTGTTGGACTCTCGATAAGCCAATGGCTTCCTTGTCCACTTGCCATCTGGGCCTTTGGCTTGGATGGCAAATCTTGTTAAATCTTGTTAAAGTCATAAAATATTGTTTTCTCAGAAGCTACTAAACATAGGAAGCTAACATGTGACATTTGGTGAATATCTCGTATAAATATTGAAGAGATCTGAAGACAAAGAATCTGGACTATCCAGTGATTTGATGTAAAAATCCATTGTTGACAAAAAAGGTCATCATAAAGATGACAGTTAGGACACATAGCCTATATTAATAGCATTGAGACCTCACCAGTTTGAAGAATCATGAATTATATCAACACTATGCAAGTGAATGGTTTGTGGGTGTTAAAATAGCCAATATATCAATAGTACTGAAATTACAGTAGTTTGAAGAATCAGGAATCATATTAACATTGTGGTGTAGCACTTGGTTATGTGCTCGTGAATACCTCGTGAGTGCTAAAATCATGTATCACTGAAGAATTAAGTCCACCAGAAATTCTGAATGGATCATAAAATTTGGCACACAAATTACATATTTTCCTTAAAATAAGACTGGTTTCATGATTTTTTAAATGTAGCCACACTGGGTTTTGCTCCATTGAAAATGTCCCCTAAATAATTTTTTTTCGGAAAAACAAGGGTGTTGCTCCATAATTAAAACTTACCAACGAATCAATGATGCACTCAATTTCACGTTTTAAAATATTTCAGCATTCTATTGCTGTCTTATTATTCAGTGTGTTATTCCAGTCTATCTTTGCTAAATAATTCGTCATATCTTTATCTACCTTTGTGGAAGTTTCTCCTGTACTGCTTTTTATTGTTCGTTTCTTATTTTACTTTGATGTAACATGTCCTTATATTTATCTTAACATTTTCAATTAATTCATTTACTAAGGACAAAACTATATATCTAATACACTTTCTCCCTTGTTTGGTTCTAGTACATGCTGAGAAAGGAAACTATGTTGTATTAAAAATAGGAATGTTTGATCCCCACCTATGTATTCTACAGATTTCTATTGTATAAGCTGTGGTTAACCTTGATTAAACATACTTCAAACCAATTGATGTGATCGATCATTTTAAGAGTGGCCTGTTTATTGCATGTTGAGGGTTTCCACTGATTCAGGTGTTAAATATGAATCATCACCTGTGTTTGATTAACTGATGAGGTTTCCATGTCATCATCCTCTTGTGATCCATCTGGTATTTCAATGTCACCACACTTCTGTGAAAAAATGTTTTTGAATATGCATTAATGTCAGAAAGAATGTCATTTCAGTAATGCAAACATGTAAAAGGATATTCTGTAGGATTGACATTATTTATTTTAAATGACAATTTATTTGATATACAGAAATCATTTTGTTTTTGGTTGAAATTACTTGAAATTAATATATTTCAATGGTTTGTACATTTTCTTTAATTACCTCTTAATAGTGTATCTTATCACAAACATATCAGGACTCATTTGCTGCATAGCTTTGCCAGCAGTTGTTTTGCCTTAAACAAGAGAAGATCTAGGAAACTATTGCACTATACTACCGGTATACACTATCGAGTATTCAGTGCCAGTGGTTGATGGATAAATAACTTAACATACGACAATGTGCACAATTCTTATTCTCAAAAAAGGACAAATGTTAGAAATTGCACTATACTTATACACTACCAAGTTTTCCATGCAAGTGGTTGATGGATAAAGAATGTAATGTATGACAATGTGCACAGTTCTCATTATCAACTAGTACAAATGTTAGAAATTGTCAAACGTGTAGTGATATGTTCAATTGGAAGCGTTATACTACCTCGCCAATATTAATATATTTACAAGGTGTCCATAATAATAATTACTGATTCACATTTCACTGATTGCTAAAAATACCCTAAGTAGCATGATTTATGATAGACAACAGAAATGGATTAAACTAAATAAAAAAATTATTCATAGCTTTGAGTTTTATATTCTTAGATAACGATGTTGCAATTAATATCATACCAAGTTATACTCAGTGTATATTTGAGATGAGTATCATTATACAGACCATCTTTTTGGTAAAGTAAAGGATCATATCTGCCACAGTATCTATGTGTCATATTTGTTACACTAGTTAATAACATGACAGATACCTTTACATTTTGTTGGTTTTTCTGATGGCTTGCAGCAACTGAAAAATAAATAATGTGAATTAAAACAACAAATTTATTTTTATTATTAAATGAGTTTCCAGGTCTACAACAAATGTAGGGCTGTAAAGATATGATGCGTATCAGAATACTTGCTAAAACGGCATTGGTTGTAATGGCTGTTATAATTAAGAGTTATTATGTGTAGTATGTTTGCTAAAAGCATTTACAATAAGTTGAGTGTGCACACACAATAAAAATGTGTATAGGTGATAAGGCGGCAACAAATTATCAACCATCAACAATACACAATGTGATTAAATTGACAAAATAAGTCTTCAGCATGTGTAAAACAAGATCTGCATCCATAAGGTTGCTTCTATTAATGTAGTTTGACTACCATATAATATACATGTAAATAAATATATATTTTGTTATATAATTTAGCTGTAACTCATGTTGCATGATATTCAAAGTGAATACTATTTTGGACAATGCATTTTATTTTAACCATATCTTCTGATTGAAACACACATTTAAGTAAATTCAGTGTATTTTTAAATATGGTTACTAAAATTGTATATTTTGTCATATCATATATAAAATCATATATAACATAATTGATGTGATTTTTAATTACACAGTAAGAAATCAATTACAGTTACGTCACCATGTCAGAAACTGAGTCTTCTACATGTTGTAGATACTTGAAATAGATCAATTATAATAATGGCATTATCTCAGAACCAGAAAAAACTACATGTTGTAGTTACAAGAAAGAAAGTAATTACAATTACGTACGGCATTAATTCAGAACCTGAATCAACTACATGTTGTAGTTACATGACAGAAAGTAATTTCAATTACCCTAACCCTAAACAAATGTTAATCCACTGAATGTGAACAAAGTATTAGCAAAGTTGATTTTGAGTTAAATACTTACGGGCAACGACGCATTTCGCAGACACCACCCAATGCCGGAAGTCGTTTCGCGATGTCGATTTACGACAAATAACATTTGTCAAAGTAATCGAACTACACATCATTAATTAAACACACATCATACAAATTACTTGAACATATGTTTTGAGCAAACGTCAGTACGCGCATCACTTTCAACTTTATATACTGAGTATTTAGCGAATTTTTGCGACACGAACGCCAAGTCGAAGCCGAAGACGCGAAGTCGGAGGCCAAGAACAAACACAAAAACGCATATTTCTTAATTTACACATTATTATAAAACATTGTACATTGATACGAAGCATATTACACAATAAACACGAAACGGTGACCCCTCGTTCAATATATAGCAGGAATATTAAGTTATAAGCATTTTTACCCGGTCTGCCCTACGCGACAAATTTGGCACTTCAAAAATATACAAGGCTCTGGAAAAAACATGCTTAAAATCACAGAAAATTTTATTTGTTTTGGAAATAATTACGCATGCTATTTCATTTTCGGCTAAACTGTGTCCACTATCAATGATAATGATAAACTCAAACGTATTAGTTGTGAAATAACACATCAAAACTTTAAGCAGACCGGCTTTGGTCTGCTTAAAACAGCGGTCCACCTAACGCGGCAAATATTGGATAAATGGTCGGCGTATGATGCTGTTAGAGTTATATATATATATGTATATGTATATGTGTATGTGTATGTGTATGTGTATGTGTATGTGTATGTGTATATGTATATGTATATGTGTATATATATATATATATATATATATATATATATATATATATATATATATATATATATATATATATATATATATAATTATATATATATAATTATATATATGCATTTTTTTAACTGTTGCCAGTTAAATATACATTGCTAAAAAGTTGAAATTGTAATTGGGAAATATAACTATTTGTTTTAATGCCAACACATGTAGTGCTAAACAAAAATACATCTGAGTTAATGGTCGAGGTGCGGTAGTAAGTGGGACGTTGTTTCCTAAAGAATTAAAGGCAAGTTGGCCACCAAAACAGATAGGAGATGGGAGTTTCAGACCTCTGTCACACCTCGTGAAGCCTGTAGCTTGCGTGTGCACGCGGGAGTTTATTAGAAGCCTGCCCGCTTGGCTACGATTAGATGTGTTTTTTATTACAAGACAATACTTACTGGGAAATCAAATCAGAATCATCCGTGTGGGCGTCTTGCTGCTGTTGGTCGTTTTGTTCAATTTCTCGAAAGGTGGTGTTAACTTGGGTCAAAATGCTATTTAGTCGCTCTCGAATATTCGACATTTTCGCGGTTCTTTTGATGTTCTGATCGGCATGCGAGTAATACGATTCCTTAATCCACGCTAGTGACCCGCAGATTAACTATAATCCATCATTAGTTGCACTACCCCACGGGGGCCACTCAATGCATTGCCAGTATACCATCCTTGTCCCTGAATACGTTTTACACTTTCAGTAAAAACATACCGTTTTCACGTTGAGCGGGTTGAAATACACGCACTTTTCCTTGGACAGGAGTCACATTCCACAAGTTACGCAAAAATATATTCTCTTTTCAAGTTGAAGGAGTAAAAGCAAATACGCTTTTTTTAGCGTATAAACTATGCACTGTTTCACTATAATATATGTGCTGTAGATTAATTCATTATCATAATACGTCGGTGAATTATTCACTTTAATTAACATTCTAATATACTCATAACATATTTTTTATTACTACATTTATTTTATTTAAAGTACGAAATATGAAAGTAGTAAGCTTAATAGCATTGCAACTTGCATGCGTTAACGTGCGTTGGATACAGAAAATAAAACGTGGATTTTGTCGGGAGGATAGGATGCACGTACTAGCTGGCGATGTATTGAGTGACCCCCCCATGGCCACAACTCGGGAAACGTAGGGGTGACTACAGTGGCTAGTTTTAGTATTGCGATAGTTGTATTACTATTGCAATACTATTGCGATTATTTACTAGTTATTGCTATATATAGTATACTGTATTCGCGCTTAGCCAGGTGAGATGCAGTCCCGAACATAATTTAATGGTGGCGCCATCGCGTGGCCTAGGATGCAATTGATTTGTAAGTTCACTGACGTCACTGCAACGCAGGACAGCTATTTCGGGACCGTGAGTGAAGCGCGTCGCGACCGTTGACCAATCCCATGCGTGTTTCACTTAGTGCAGAGACGATTCTGCGCTCTGCCGTCGTTCAGTCGTTCTGGCGTACTGCTGCGGTTGTCGCGACCTCCTTTCTTCGCAACAGGGGTGTCGTTTTGCTAGTGGCGTTTTGGTGTCGCCTCGCCGCTTCGATATTCACTGCGCATCTCGGCTATGTTTCAGTAAATTGCTCACGTTTCACACGCTACTTCTTAACTTTAAGGGAGCGTAGATACTTTTACTTCCTCGCTCAAAGTTATACCTTACAAGTGGTTGACTCACACGTGTCCTTCGTCTGACATCCGGGCACCCACTTCGGGGGATACTTCCCTTCTGTGTCCACACTACTTTCGCCCTGATCTGTTCGCCGAGAAGCCTCACCCGTGTATTCAGTCTCTTTTTATACTCGTTTTTTTCGGAGATAGCTATGACACTAGTTCACAAATCACCGTCTCCTGGTCTAGTCCACTAAGAAACCACTCCTTAAATGTGAGTGAAAACACCCCTAAATGGGGTAATACTCCGGTCCTTGTCTACTTAATATGCATCGTTCTCTAAGATAAACAAACACACGCCGTCCACGGACACGGGCATGCTTGAGCAAATAAATTATGCAATATTGGTCGGCTCCAACAAAGGCCGATGCATCCCTTCATACTTGAAAGGATTAGCTAATAAATAAAGAAACAGGAAATAGTATTCTGAAAAAAAAAACCAGAAATGCTGCAAACACCGACAGGTGTACATCAGGCAAACACTGCAAAGCATCTTTGCGACATGGATAAAGTGTCAGCGGTGTGCGATTTTGATCAATCTCGTTCAGAATGTTGGTAACATGTTGACAGCGGATGTCACGAAGTTTAAATTGTTGTTATGGGATAAATGTTCTACAGCCACGCGACACTGGACATCGACCTAGCGTCCAACTAAAATACAGTCTGAACCCAATCAATAACACTAACGAATACATTGGAGAGCAACTGAAATGATTACAGAACTGAGAGACCTTAGCTACGAAGAACGCCTAAAAGAAAATAAGATACAAGAAGGTTAAGAGGAGATCAAGGCGATCTTTTACTTTCTGACCTAACCTTGAAAACGACCACCTAGAGCACCCAAACTTCTCCTCATATATCTACTATACATATACACATGTCACATGGTCAAAACCGTACATTTACTTTCTCAAAACAATAGCCTTGGCGTCGTTCAGTTTCACCGAATCTCCGTGCGGCGCTGCTGTTACAATTATGTATTCTGTGTTTTAATTGTGCGTGTGTGCCTCATCGTGTGTAATTGTGTATTTGTTTCAGTGTTACTTGTATTTTTTCTGTGTCCTATATATGACATGTCATATTCTTAGATAATTAGTTTTATTCATATTATCATCATAATATTTTATTGTGTGTGTGTGTGTGTGTGTGTGTGTGTGTGTGTGTGTGTGTGTGTGTGTGTGTGTGTGTGTGTGTGTGTGTGTGTGTGTGTGTGTATATATACATATATATATATATACATATGCATATATATATATATATATATATATATATATATATATATATATATATATATATATATATATATATATATATATATACATGTAGTATAAGTGTAGTTATTATTATTATATGTGCATGTGTGTGTGTGTGTGTGTGTGTGTGTGTGTGTGTGTGTGTGTGTGTGTGTGTGTGTGTGTGTGTGTGTGTGTGTGTGTGTGTGTGTGTGTGTATTTATTTTAAGCACATATGCACTATACATATATATACTTAAATATACTTATCATTATTATGTATGTGTGCGTGCGTGTGTACTGCAACTAATTGCTATGATGATTACAATCATAGCCCCCATAATTAAAAATATGGCGGGTGACCTGTCTGATAACAACAACTACCGACCCATTGCTCTAGCCACAATTGCTGATAAATTATTTGAATCCTTGATATTATCCAGGGTTTCTACTTTTTTTATCTACACGTGTAAACCAATTTGGGTTTAAAAAGCAACACTCAACTGAAATGCTCATATTTTTATTAAAAGAACTCTTTCGACACTACATAGCGAATGGCTCATCCATGTATGTCACTATGCTGGATGCTTCTAAGGGCTTTGACAAAGTCAATCATAGTAAGCTATTCACTAAACTAATTGACCGGGGCTGTCCTTCTTTTATTGTGCGCATTCCTTATTACTGGTACAGAACTCAGAAATTCACTGTCAGATGGTGTTGTAGTTTTTCAGAATTTGTTTACCGTTTCAAACGGTGTTAAGCAGGGTGGCATCCTTTCTCCACACCTTTTTAACGTTTACATGGATGACTTAAGTGTACATTTGAATAAACTATAAATTGGCTGTCTTTATGCAGGCACCATGATGAATCATATGATGTATGCCGATGACCTTTGTGTTTTTTCACCTAGTGTTGCTTGGTTGAGAAAACTCACCGATTGTTGTGCCGAGTACGACAATATGTTTGATATAACATACAATGCCAACACATCTTTCTGTATGGTTATTGATAACAAACCTAGGGACAAGACAAATATTCACCCTGTTGTTATCAATAACCATATACTACCTTACACTGAGAAATGTAAATACCTTGGCCATATTATAAACAATAACCTTACTGATGACGATAATATTGCCAGGCAGAAAAGGTGTATCTATGCGCAGGCAAATGCTTTAGTCAGAAAATTTAACTTATGCAACAGTTCCATTAAAACAACTTTATTTAGTTCATACTGTGGTTCAATGTACACCTCAAGTATTTGGTGAAATAAAAAAAAAACAGAGTCTGAAAGGTATTACTGTTGCTTATAAAAACAGTTTTAGAATTATACTTGTCACCCGCTGTAGTGCAAGTCATATGTTCACTACTAATTATGTTAAATCATTTAATGAACGCATTCGCTCAGCAATTTTTAGCCTTTTATGCCGGTTAGAAAAATCCGACAATATACTTTTTGTGAATTATTTTCACACTTTTATTTATTATCGAAGTCCATTGATTAAAAATTGGATTGATCAATTGTATGCTTTTAATTCATGATGTTTGTACTTTTATATAAATATATGTTTTTATCCTAACTTATTTTATATATTTTTACTACACGTCATGTATGTATATTTATATACATATTATTGTTCTCACTACATGTACCTCTATTGTTCAACATGTGTGTATATTGTTTTTTATTGGTATGTATATATATATATGGGCCCTTGCCTGAAATAAAACATTATTATTATATTATTAAATATGTACTTTGGCATACAACTGCGTTCAGCAACTGCAAAAACGTTAAAATCGTGGCTGCCATCTTGGATTGCTGGTTACTATTACGACAAAATATTAAAGGAGAGGCTCATTTTACTCGCTGATTATCGTACTTTAGAATATATATATATATATATATATATATATATATATATATATATATATATAATATTCCTATTCATAAAATGCATTTTTGTTGCTGAAATCTTGACTTGAGGTGATGCAGTCGATTTTCTTGCATATTCACTGGGAATGCAGTATTCAGTGGTCACAGCAGATCAGGGCTGTAGTACTGAACTGGTTAAGATATTGAATGGATATGAAAATATTGTTAGAAATATTTTTTCTCACGTAATGAAGATACAAGAACTATACGACACGAAATAACATTAGTGAAAGAACAGAGTAGATTATACCTAAGAAACTACTAATTTTCACAGAGGAAAATAAATGAATGGAACAAATTATCTACATATTGTGTAAATGGTTGTGTTTTAAAACATAACATTATGAACAATTGTTGGACTCTCGATAAACCATTGGCTTCCTTGTCCACTTGCCATCTGGGTTCTTTGCCTTTGATGGCAATCTTTTTAAAAATTGGTCGGCCTGCTGACGCTGACATCTAGACATCACGCACCTGGTAGACCGTAACTCATTTATGTTGCATGCAGGTCTGACTGGGTGTATTGAATTTCTATCACGATTTCAGGAGCATCTGATTAGATCATCCAGTACGCACAGAATATCCATAGTCCGGTTACTGTCATTACCAAGGAGTCTACAATCGATGCGCTTGCACGAATTTTCGCGAAATGTGTTACTCGTTGTGGATTACGAAAGGTGGGTTTCAACCCTTTTAGTTGCGTGCATGCGTACGTGTTTGTATGTGTGCGTATATATATATATATATATATATATATATATATATATATATATATATATATATATATATATATATATATATATATATATATATATATATATATATATTATATATATATATATATATATATATATATATATATATATATATATATATTTGTTTTTGACAAGTTCAGTGATACTTTGTTTACAGCAAACCATATGCACAATTTGGCAAGTTCCTTATTTAGCATATCTCGTAGTGCTAATAGATTGTTACCGGCAAAAATGTATTCGTATCATCAGCAAAAAGTAGAAATTTTACTAATTTTGATACGTTGGATATATCATTAACATAGAGGACAAATAATCTTGGTCCTAAAATAGACCATTGCGGAAATTAACATTTTACATCTAATAGCTCCGAGACGCTCACCTTAATAATTCAACTTTTTGATAAGTATTCCATGGTCTACTGTATCGAAAGCATTTTTAGATCAATCAATAATACACCAATTGCATGATTTTTACTGTCTTTGGCATTTGATATTTCCTCTATCGATTCCATTAATGCGGGTGACGTGGACATATTTGTATGGAACCTATACTAATTCGAGTGTAATATGTTTGCCTCTTTCCATTCTGAAGGAAATTTTCAGGTTTGTTCCTTGACCCTTTCTTAAATAGCGGTGTAATGTTTGCCTCTTTCCATTCTGAAGGAACTAGTCCTTCTTCTAGTGACAAGTTAAACACTTTTGCTAGTGGTGTACTAATTTGCTCAACAATTTCCTTAAGCAGTTCTGGTGGTATCCTATCCACTCCAGGTGATTTATTATCTTTCATCTTCTTAATTTTCTTTGCTATCATTTCAGGAGTTACAAATAACTGGCCTAAATGTTCTGATGTACTGCCCTCAAATTTAGCAAATGGAACTGGAAGTGAGCTGATATATTCTGTTGTAAAAACTGAGCTGAAATACTCATTCAGGACCTCTGCCATTTTAAACCTGTCTGAAATTATGTTTCCCCTGTTGTTTTCCAGTGGTCCGACCTTATCTCGAACTTTCTGTTTACTCCCTTACATCAGCATAGAAATTCTTGCTCTCATTTTTTATATTACCTGCCAATTTTTTTTCAAAGGTTCTTTTAGATTTTCTAATTTCAGTTGTAGCTAGGTTAAGTGCCTCTTTGTAATTTGCATAATTTTCATCCTTTCTGGTACGCCTATAAACCCTCCACATAGTTTGCTTAAATACTATTTTTCTAATAGCTTCCTTTGACAAGTGTTTCTTTCTAGACCGTTTTCCTTGTTTTTAAGGGAACATTTATTTACATTTATCAATGATACTCTCAATTTCATATTTTAGAATATTCCAACATTCAATTGCGGTCTTATTCATCAGCATGTTATTCCAATCTAGCCTTGCTAAGTATTTTCTCGATTCTTTATAGTTACCTCAGTGGAAGTTTCTCCTATACGTTTTTTTATTTTTACTTTCTGATTTTACATTGATTTCAAAATGTATTTGATTGTGGTCACTGTTACCCAATGGTTCATGTATTTTTACATTGTCTACCAATTCTTTTTGTGATGATAAAACTATATCTAATACATGTTCTCCCCTCGTTGGTTCTAGCACGTGCTGAGTAAGGAAGCTATCCTCAATTAAAAATATAAATTGTTGGTCCTCACCCCCTGTACTCTCTAGAGATTTCCATTGTATGTGTCCATGGTTAAAATCTCCCATTATGATACATTCCCCTTTACTAACTTCCTTTATAGCATTTTGTATTATCCTCTTACTTTATATTTGGACTTTGGTAAACTAATCCGATAGTTAATTTTGAATTTCCTGAAACTATTTTGCACCAAACAGCTTTATCGTAATCTGCTTCGCTTTCTAATTTTATTTCATAGGCCTGATTAGATTCTTTAACATATAAAATAATTCCCCCTCCCCTTCTTCCTATTTGATCTCTCCAAATCTCTCTTACATTGTTCTTTGAAATCCTCGATGAACTTGCAAACAAAGTAAAGAGAGCGTCTTATCTCTGACATCTCGGGTTCTGCTTCGGACCGTTTCGGTGTTTTAGGCGTGCTTGGTTCTTGAGGCTTAACGTTAATCTCACAGGATGTTGGATTTCCCGTTTCTTTTCGTCGAATTGGGCGATATTCCCAGAAATTCACGAAGGCAGCAACAACAAAAGCCCATTTAAGGATGTCACACACGAGCGAATGCAAATGTTTTACATTCTGGTGGCAGTCCGCTTACTCGTCTTGGCCGTATATGTTCATCTCGTTGATCGCATATGCACGGTTTAGCGAACAATTGATTTACCATTAAAACCACTTAGAAGGGTTCTAAGTTAGAACCCTTGATATATGGGGTATTTCGAAAAAATAAAGGCGTTACCTTTCATTCGTGGGGCGCCCGAGGTGCAAGCCGTCTAGGTGGAAAACGTTAACATACATACAAACATACGCTAGTTCGATACATTACAGTATATATATATATATATATATATATATATATATATATATATATATATATATACATATATACATACATACATACATACATACATACATACATACATACATACATACATACATACATACATACATACATATACATACACACACAAACGCGCGCGCAAGAACACACGGAAACACACTTGCAAAAACGTGTGTGCGCGTGTGTGTGTGTGTGTGTGTGTGTGTGTGTGTGTGTGCGTGCGTGCGTGCGTGCGTGCGTGCGTGCGTGCGTGCGTGCGTGCGTGTGTGTGTGTGTATGCGTGATTGTTAGCGCGTACTTGTGTGTACGGGTGTGTTTACCTGCGTGTGTACTTGTGTACTGTGAGCGTACGTGTGTGTTCCTGCGTGTGTGTGCGTGTGTGTTTGTGCGTGGGTGTGTGTATGCGTGATTGTTTGCGAGTGTGTATCTGTGAATGTACGTGCGTGCGTGCGTGCGTGCGTGCGAGCGTGAGTGCGTGCGTGCGTGTGTGTGTGTGTGTGTCGTAACCACAACATATTGCTTTTTGAAGTGTGTGTTATTCATTTGACATGTAAAAGGAAAATACGTGAAAGGTCTGTTAGATATTGCATTGAAAATGTGACACTACCATATTAGAATATATTCCTGTGAATGCCAACTGATCACAAAGTTTAGGTTTGTTTCAGCGACCCAGCAGACGTGGTTGACCAGAAACACCATCGCGTGCATAATTCTGACGTTAATCTTAATCTTAACATCGATCGTCTACATTGCCCCCACCGTGCGAGTTATATTGCCGCAACCATCACAACTATTGCGTATGTCTTACCACTTTCCAATCGGCGTGACGGAACTGAAACAGTGCCAGCGAGCGTTCCGTCTCTTCCCCAATAAGGTTGTAAAGAAACCCATCTACAAGGAATTCAACTACAATGTTTCGTTGATAAGCGTTGATGCTGTCGCCGGCATTCTGGTTCACGTGCGCGAGACAAGAAACGGTGCGCCGACAGGTGGCGGCAGCAGTTTCCTGGCGCTGAGCGACGCCGTCAAAAGACAGCTGTGTTTCTACGAAGACTTCTTTAATGGTGTCTACGCCATATGGTGTCCACCGCCGGCGCGGGGGCAATGCACTCGGGTGAACATCAAACTCAAGTACGCCAACTTCACGGCCTACACAATCGGCGGCTACTATCCTCTCCTAGACCGACGACTGTGGCAGAGCACCGTCTGTTGGAAGGCGACCGCGAGGAGGCGGACCCTTCCCGGACTTGACCTTCCACGTGCACTGACTCCGCCGTGGAAGAATACCTACCCCGAGGCGCCGCACACGTGTCGCATCGACTGGTTCCGCGACGCCGGCAACTGGTCGGTGACGGGCGATGATGGGGTGAAGATACCGGTTCTCGCCTACAACGATTTCTGCCGACGCGTGCGCAGTTTCCACAGGATCATTATGGTTGGCGCGTCGCACATGCGCTACAAGTTCAACTATATAGCGCTGACGTGCAACAAGGCGTTTGGATCGAAGAAACGCAAACATGGCTCGGCGAGAGTAAACGGAACGATCTTTCTATCAAAGAACTACATGGCCGACATTGCCGATCTGTGGACGACGCATCTAGAACCCATGAAGCTGACGAAACACGACGCGGTTCTCGTCCAGCACGGCTCCCACGACATTTGCAACAACGGCACCCGCTTCACTCTGTCGACCTCGCTGCAGAAATACGTTGGTCACCTGAAGGCTATCCAACGCCACAGCGAGCGGCTCGGGTTCCGCCTGGTCGCGTTGACGTCGCCGCCATTCGGGGACAAGATCGGACGATCGACAATTGACAACCGCAACAACTTCTCCCTGGCGGCGCTCGCGCGGCTCGTGCACACGCAGCTGGCAGCGTCTCGCGTCGACGTCTTCGACGAGTTCGCAGTCCTGTTGCCGCAGTACAACAACGATGCGCGACCGTGTGTTGGACATTACCTATGCCCAGACCGCGCGAGAGGCATATTTCGAGGACACAACGGCATCGTCGCTATGCATTTGCTTGTGCGCCACCTGGCGGGCGAGTTACTCACCACCACATGTTGACGTGACCCGGATGTGCATGTAACAGTTCCGTGGCTCCTCTCCGCGACCGAAGAAACCTGCACATCACGTACTCACCGTTTTGTCAATTCTTTGGAGTTTTCGGTCAGGTTTTCTCGAAAAATAGCTGGAATCTTTACAGCGAAATACTGCACGGTATAGCTTCTGACTACCTTCAACGAATGTCGTATAAAACATTTGAATTTTCACGATTAATAAACGTTCTCAAATATAAGTTCATGTGCCACCACGTTCAAAGAAAACTTTCTACGTTACAGATTTAATTAATACAGCATCGTGATTTAATTTCTAGGTTGCAGAGTGGGTTATTTACATTGGTGATAATGTGATAATTATCCAACTTGTCTATATAAAGTGCATACGCATTTCATAAGACATTAGTTCTGAAAGGGTTAGTATTAAGAAATTGTGAGCACATCTCTACTATGTTGCCAGGGCCATATCACACTTCCTAAGAACAACGACAATGTTTAATAGTTACACTTAAAATGTATTGTGATTTCATTCGCACATGTGCCTCTATGTTCAAAGATAACTTATTTATTACGTAACAGGCCATCCGTGCTTCCGAAAACACAGACACACATATCACGAACACACACACGCACACACGCACACGCAAAGACACAGACATACACGCGCGCGCGCACACACACACACACACACACACACACACACACACACACACACACACACACACACACACACACACACACACACACACACACACAGATTCTATAATAATGTCCCTTTAAACAATTTCATATAACAAAGTTGACAAACACTCTGAATGCTTGGTAGCCAATTAATCATTGTGCAAATCAAACTGAAGTCGTCACACAGTCCTGAGCGGCTTTCCCAACTTGCCCGAAGTCCGTACGAACAGTTGCATTGTTTGCGTAGGAGCTGTCGAACCATGTCCCGGTGTGCGAATGCTCAATCTCCATAGTTTGGGCGACTGAAAGACGCAAATACCTTAAAATTCGGCGAAATTTACGAGCGATGAATCCAGCAACGACATGTTTGAGAAATATGTTATCTAAAACAGATTTGGTGTAAAGGGTTGTGCGTTGAAGTGCTGGCGAGATATTCTAGCTCAGGATAAGTTAAGGGAAATATTACTCAAATTATCTGCTTCTGTGTATCAATATTAAAGAACTTCTTCTCAACGTTTAGCTTTAATCTGCTTTCGAACATCCAGTGGAAATTGTCGAATGCTATGTACAGTTTGAGTTTATTATGCCGTAAAGAAGTATGCCAACAATTTGGGCGTCGGCCGCCGGGAAATCTGACATATCACCAGAATCTCACATTCCCCAGTAAACAACTGGCGTAAAGTTGTGACTGTAGTTGGACTTTTGTTTCTCTTTAATTTGATGGACTTCGCAATACTGTTAGATAACCCTACATCATGGGTGTCTGTAATCTGGCAATATTGGCCCACCAAATGAAACCGTATTTGTAAACACCTTGTACTATGCTTGCCGATAGAGCATTGTCAAGCTGTTTGCGTCTAAACTCAGCATATGCAACATATGTTGGCCTTTGTGTACTAAACTTTTCCCGTTCTGACTTAGCAGCTCGCTTGATTAAGAGTTTGCGTTGCTTCGGTGTATACCCCTCGGCCCTTCGTTTTCGGTCGAAAACACTTAACTCACGCAGGGGACTTCTAGCTACATCGATTTCCTTAATAGCAATAATAATAATGAAGTCTCATATAGCGTTGTTTCAGTCCTTTGGTCTGTTCAAGGTGCTTTACATTACAATAGCTCTCTGCCGATAGAGTCCCCATTAATTAATGTATGCAGTTTTGAAAAGGTGCATGTCTTCAGTGCTTCTTTAAAAGATGCGGTGATATTAGATTGTCACTTGACGTAGGCAGTTATTGACGACAGTGAACTGCTGCTTGAACATTTGCCGGTGGAACTCAAGTTCAGACTGTCTCCTCTATACGCTTACACACATTTACGCATAATAATAATAATTAACTTCTATGGCGCCTATATCCTCAGGAACCTGAGCTCAGAGGCGCAACAAAACAGAATCATTAAGCATAATCGTGAACAGGGACGCGCAAAAGTTAGTATCAGAACGAGGGATAACCGAACATTTATGGTGGAAATGCAATTTGGAATAGATATGTTTTGAGTTTTTTTTCGGAAAATAGCAATAGTTTCAGATGTTTTCAAAGTGATAGGGAGTTTTTTCCGGACCCTAGGCGCAGCAACAGAGAAAGCACGTTTACCCAAGTTAAGTTTTGTTTTAGGTACAATAAGTTGTGAAATTGATGATCTTAGCTGCCTAGGGATATTTGAAAGATGCAGGAGACTAGTCAAGTAGGGTGGTTGTTGTGTAGATAGAGCACGATATGTAAGAGTGGACAGCTTAAAATTAATTCGATAAGAAACTGGAAGCTAGTGTAACTGTTTAAGTAGTGGTAGTGACGGTGAAAACCGAGGCGCCCTGAGAACCACACGTGCCAGACAATTTTATACTCGGAGTTTAGCCAAGTCTCTTTTAGCAATATTATTTAGTAGTGAATTACAATAGTCAAGGCGGCTACTAATTAATGCCGTTGATATTGTTTTGGCAGTAGATATATATATATATATATATATATATATATATATATATATATATATATATATATATATATATATGTGTGTGTGTGTGTGTGTGTGTGTGTGTGTGTGTGTGTGTGTGTGTGTGTGTGTGTGTGTGTGTGTGTGTGTGCGTGCGTGCGTGCGTGCGTGCGTGCGTGCGTGCGTGCGTGCGTGCGTGCGTGCGTGCGTGCGTGCGTGCGTGCGTGCGTGCGTGCGTGCGTGCGTGCGTGCGTGCGTGCGTGTATAATGTGACGCCTAATTCGACGGAGATCACGAATATGATAGAAACAGGATTTACATACTTGAGAAATATGCTGGCGAAAGATGAAGTCACTATCAAAGACAACACCTAGATTACGAACAGTATCTGATGGGAATGTATCACTTCCAAGCAGTTTAACTGGAAAATGGTTGATGACTCTATTTCGTTGCTGTTTAGTGCCAATAATAATAAGGTCTGTTTTATCTGGATTAAGCTTTAGCTTACTTGATTCCATCCACAACAAGATATCAGTAAGAAAATCACTTAAAGTAGAAACAGATTCTTGTGCATTTGATTGTGAAAGAGATATGTAAACCTGTGTGTCATCAGCATACATGTGATAACTGAAGAGTTAGTAGTACGAGAGTCAATTTCAGTGGTTACGCAGATTCCGGGTAAGCAGTGACATTCGTCCAAATGAAAAGTGGTAAGTAATTCCAGACTCTCGTATGATCGATGAACAGTGGCGCCACACCGCGGATGTTACGCTGAAATGCCAATATTGTTGCTCAATGGAACGCATAGAACAAATTGCAATTATGCGACCAGTGGCTCAGTCTGGTGACCATCATATAAAAATAGACTGATAATTTTATGCAAACGTATTGTGCTTTCTCTCTACACCGACCCATGATTGATATACCCGATGGCCAGCAACTGTCTGAGGACACTCCTCGTCATTAGCATGCCAAGACACAATTGTGACATCTGATTTGACATCCTCAATCTAAGGCGTTTTTTGAATTTCCAAAGGCACTTTAATGGGCACACTTTAGAAGAAGGCAAACACACGCACGCACGCACGCACGCACGCACGCACGCACGCACGCACGCACGCACGGACGCACGCGATACACACCACCACCACCAACATCACCATCACCACCACCACCACCAACAACAACAACACCACCACCATCACCACCAACAACAACAACAACACCACCACCAACACCACCACAACCCCTACATACACCACTACCACCAGCTCCACCATCACCGCCGCCGCCACCGCCGCCGCCGCCACCATCACCACCAATAACCGAGGTTGTTAACGGGGCTAAGAAGGCCGCTAGGAAAGGACCACATCCCGTTTGCAGGACTTTTCTCTTACGCTTCACGCTGAATCGCTTGTCCGACAACTCACTCAGTTGTATCTTGTACCGTCGTAACTTCACATTCTCACGCGACTTCATACAGGCGTCCCCTTGTGCACTCGCACAAAGCGAAAATGAGATCAGTGCTGGCGTTGGCGACGACAGTCTTCGTCAATTCCCGATCCTTCTCGCTCTTCGCCAGCAGCTGCAGACATAAAACGTTCCTTTTCACGACATCTCGTCAATGACGAGGCGCGCGAACTACCCGACCTTTTATCACCTCGGCAAATAGGTGTAACGAACGGAGTCGTCTGGAAAAGCATTCGTGCGCAATCGCAATTGTTCGGATGATTCCTGTTTCAGATCAACAAACGGGTAACCTTACCGAAGCGACGTCGCGTCTCTAAAGGCCTCCGATCCAGATACATCTGCTTGAATAGATGAGACACTCGAGATGCGTCACGCAGATGTATTGCGCGTTCAAACTCATAGTCCGGTTTTCTTTCCCTTTAGGGAACAGGTTCTGCACGAGATAGACGACGGGCGTGTTACAGTGTTAACTCTTTTTGGTGAACAACTTTGTCACTCTGTCATCCCCCGCCGCCATCAGGTCGTCGATGATCACCAAGTTCCTCGTTTTTGCATCGGACGACGACAGGTCGGATAACCTTTCTACAAACTCCGCGTTCGGGGTCGTCTGCATCAGCGTCGTGTATATCGGTTGTCATTCACCGTAACACCACACCAAAAGACAGCGATGACGAATGAGACGGTACTAGTGAAACACATCGCATTGTTGTAGCGGTGGCTGTTTCTGACCTAAAACAAACAATTACGACGTGTTCGTTGCGAATTCAAAACGGCCATGTACCGAGAGGAGAGTAGTTCGTTGTTGTTGCTGTTGTCGCTGCTGCTGCTGCTGCTGCTGTATTCGATGTCTTCTTATAATGTCACAGCCACGACTGACGTTGAATGGTCTCCTACGTGGAAACAGAAAACGTGGTTATTAATTGAACTGAAGCACTAATAACATCAGATATTCATGTTCTTGCTTTACCTTCAAAGTGTCAGTTGGAGCAGGGACGAACCAACACTCGACTTCATACATCTTAATCCAACCTACTGACCTAAAATCTCAAAGGCAATATACCAAACAAGCATCATAATAAAACAGATGTAACTATCGATTTACGTGTTTCTCGATATTCCAACGTATGTTGTCAGCTGATGTCACGGGTTTTGTTTTGCACATGAAAACAAACAGAAAGCTGGAAACGTTAACCGAGCAAGGAATAACCTGGCCAGTGACCATGTGTTGGGACCCTTTCCAGGTACTTACAGTCGTCTGCGCCCGGGGCTAACTTAGGGCAGGGAAGGACGACCACACCCCAGCAGCAGCACCCTGGACTGAATAACTTTGTGCAGCCTGCTACCACGATTTTCTAATTTCAGTTGTAGCTAGGTTATGTGCCTCTTTGTAATTTGCATAGTTTTCATCCTTTCTGGTACGCCTATAAACCCTCCACATAGTTTGCTTAAACACTATTTTTCTAATAGCTTCTTTTAACAAGTGTTTCTTTCTAGACCGTTTTCCTTGTTTTTTCAAGGGAACAAATTTATCGATGATACTCTCAATTTCATATTTTAGAATATTCCAACATTCAGTTGCGGTCTTATTCATCAGCATGTTATTCCAATCTAGCTTTGCTAAATATTTTCTTATATCTTTAAAGTGACTTTTGTGGAAGTTTCTCCTATACGTTTTTTAATTTTTACTTTCTGATTTTACATTGATGTCAAAATGTATTTGATTGTGGTCACTGTTACCCAATGGTTCATGTATTATTTACATTGTCCACTAATTCTTTTTGTGGTGATAAAACTATATCTAATACATTTTCTCCCCTGGTTGGTTCTAGCACGTGCTGAGTAAGGAAGCTATGCTCAATTAAAAATAGAAATTGTTGGTCCTCACCCCCTGTACTCTCTAGAGATTTCCATCGTATGTGTCCATGGTTAAAATCTCCCATTATGATACATTCCCCTTTACTAACTTCCTTTATAGCATTTTGTATTTTTGTGTTATCCTCTTCGTTTATGTTTGGACTTCGGTAAGCTAATCCAATAGTTAATTCTGAATTTCCTGAAACTATTTCGCACCAAACAGCTTCATCGTAATCTGCTTTCCTTTGTAATTTTATTTCATAAGCCTGAATAGATTCTTTAACATATAAAATAACTCCCCCTCCCCTTCTTCCTATTCGATCTCTCCTAAACATTATGTATCCTGTCAATCCTAATTCAGCATCTGTTATGTCTGTGTTGGCCCATGATTCGGTAATACCAATTATGTGAGGGTCAATATCTTCTACCATAATGTTTAATTCTTTTTTCTTATTTACTATACTCCTAGCATTTAAACACACGCATCTATAACCTGCTTCAGACATGTTTTTCGGACATTTTGTTATTGGTTTGTCTGTACTAGTGGCCTCTTGTCCTGCTTGAGGCATCTCTACGTAACCCCCCCCCTGCGCTTCTAGTTTAAATAGTGTTTACTACCAAAAATATTAGTTATGCTACCCATGGCACTGTCTACTGCTACTGTGAGTCCATCCGCAAATACTGCTGCCCCCTTTCCACTTAGATCTAGCCCGTCCTTCATGTACATATCAGCCCTTCCAACAAAACTTCCCCACAAATCCACAAAACCAACTTCCTCTTCCCTACATAGCTTCTTGACTAGCATGTTAATTGCCATCCCCCGGCAATTTCGATATCTATGTCCCCTCCATCCTATTATTGGTAAAATCCCTGACAGTATTACCTGCTCAACCCGCGTCTGCTTTAGTGTTCTGACCAAATTCCTGTATTTCCTAATTACCACGTCATCTCCCTTTTAAAGACTCTGTCGGTCTTCCTAACTATTGAGTCCCCCACAAACACCCTCGCTCTGTTTCTCACTCCCTCTATCACTGCCTCGGAATAGCTCTTCCGATGGATCCCCTCCATCACATTCTGTCCTGCAGTCTTGTCACTTGGTGGCAGACTGTTATCAGGCTCTCTCTCTCACTCATCAACCTGTCACCTTTCCCTCCCGTCTCCTGGCTAACTTGCGGTCCCGTCGCCTTCCCTCCCGTCTCCCTCACTCCAATCGCCTTAACTATCGTCTCCCCCCGACTCCTTCGCTACTGTCTCCCCCACTCCCCTTTCCTTCGATCCATTTGTCTTCCCTCCCATTTCTTTCCTTCTCGTCTCCTTTCGTCCTGTCTCCCTACGCCCCGTCTCCTTACGTCCTGTCTCCCTTCGACATGTCACCTTACCTCCTCTCAGCCTCCTCCCAGGCTGAGGTGAGTTCTCCCTAGCATCTCTCTCTCGTCTTCCCCCACTTTGTCATCTACTGTCCCCCCCCCCCACCAGAACCACTGGCACAACCCACCTGCTCCCTTCCCACCACTGCCACAACGAGCAGCCTCAACTGTTCTAACTCCACCTCAAGTTCCTTCATCCTCGTACATCCCCTAAATTAAAAACTAAACCTATCCGCCTGAACCTCAGTCCAAGACTTCTCACACCCGGACTTGACGAAGTCCACCCAGTTGCTACAACTGCTGCATATTAAATCCCTGGTGGCCTTTACCTGTCGTTTGGACGGCGCCATCACAAAATTTAGACTTAATATGATTTCTACGTTAGCCTTGAATAAGGCTGTTTTTGTGTTCAAAAGAACACTTTAGGCTAATATACTTGCTAACTATGTCTTTTCTACTAAGCTCGCACGAGCAAAGAAAAATTGTTTTCTAATATATGTCTACAATACGTTTATGTATAATATATATGCAATAGTAATACTTATTCTATTTGATATTCCACTTTTTTCTGTAAATTCTCTTCACCAATTTCAAGCCGCTGCTGCACCAAGATTTCCGGAAGTCACCAATGTCCTTAGCAAATAACAACCTCACAACATTTGAACCGTTATCCTACCAGAATAAGTTGCGACGTTAAATGTGAACAAACTGGCCTGGGTATGGACGCTTTCCGGATACAGGGGTCAGATGCGCTGTGGCTAGGCTAGGGCAGGGACGACCATAACCTGGACTACATACCTTGATGCGGCCTGCTATCCTAAAAACTGAAAGGCAATTCACAAAGCGAGTTCAGTGAGCTACATCCTGGATCTGCCCTTGACAACAGGCCAACGTCATATCAGTTACTGTATTGTCATTTGCCACAAGAAAAGTGGAAAATCTTCACAATAATGTTACAATACAAAACGTGTCTGCTTCTGTGCAACCGCCATTATTCTCCCATAACTAAAACATATTATTATGCCTACATTTCAAACCCAGCGTAAACCATTTAAAAATCATATATAAGTGGGGAAATATATGCAACAACATTGTGATATATGAATCGCATTGATTCTTTCCTGCGGGTCTTATTCTTCGGCTCCTTTAGTGCAAACGGATACATTTCTACGCTGGATTTGAATGCTTTCTTTGTTGAACTGGAGCAAATATTGCAATGAATGTTATATTAAGCTTACAAGAGAAGCGCGAAAAATGCTATCAACTGCCGAGCAGAAGATGTTTGTACTGAAACAAAATGGCGTCCGGTGTAACGGGCACAGAGTAGTCCCGTGCCGAAAGCCTGCAGAAGTATGTCTTTTGTGTATTGCATATACGCGCAGAAAGCGCCTAGTTTCCAGGGCCCAGAGGAGTCCCGTGCCGAAAGCCTGCAGAATTATGTCTTTTGTGTATTGCATATGCGCGCAAAAGCGCCTAGTTTCCAGGGCCCAGAGTAGACCCCATGCTAAAAGCATGTGTGAGCCATTATTTTTAAGACAGCTTGCGCTAATAGTACATTTAAGTTTACGATTGTATTCATAACATAACCACATAAATTGCATAACTTGTGTAATGATTTACAACTTTTTTATTTTGAACACGTGTTTTCAGAGTGTTGTATACGGCTAACGGCTACGTCACACAGTGACGCAGTCTTCAGCGCTGTTTATGCGCACAGCCGGTGTCTCCGCCCGATTTATATGATAAACATTTGTAATAATACAGTTAGAGAAATGATTCATGCAGTCATTATTAACTTGCATATATAACATAACAGTTCCAATAATATTACTAAATTAGATATGAAATGCAAAATGGGAAGATTGACGAACTTGCTGGCGTCGCTTCTGGTGTATATAGTTCCATCGAGGGTGATGCGAAGTTAGTCACAGCGAGTGCAGTCAAACGTAACACGTGTCCAGGCGAGTGCAGTCAAGCATAGATGGTGGCTGATGGAGGAATCATAAGACGCTGCAGCGCGTCTTGTTTGCCGGCAATCGTCGCCCAGTTCGGACAACGAATAGTTTTCAAAGAGGTAATCGGTGTATTGATGTTCACCGAGGCATAATCGACGACGTAATAAATAGGTCAAGTCATTACATATATGGTCGCTAGACGCACTTCTTCGGTTAAACATAGGGCAAAGTATTGCGTTTGTGCTCACTAGGGGCGCTGCTTGGAAGGAACATAGGTCAAGTTATTGCGTTTGTGTTTCTGGGAGGAGATTCTTAGGAAAAATACAGGTCAAGTTATTGCGTTTGTGCTCACTAGGAGGCAGTTGTTTGGGATAAATATAAATCACGTTATTACACATTTGGTCAATACAAGCGCTTCTTGGACGGAATGGAATGTAAGCCAAGGGGCGCTGTTTCTTTTGCAAAGTCATGCGTCTAAGGGTAGCAATCTCAGCACGTCTAAGCTATGCTTTCATTAAAATACGCCACCTACATTTCCTCCAGATGTCGCCATTTTCATGTTTAATAATTATAATAATAATATATAATTCGATAATTCTTGGACATAGTCTCATAAATTGCCACTGGCCATGCACTGGCAAAATTATATACATCGATTAGGACAAACAAAATTTATTTCACAAATTGATTCTCGACAACTACGACGAATAATGGCGGCGATGTTTTACGAAAATTGGTTCACACGCTATCCCCTACAAGATGCCGTCATCGGAAGTCACCTTGCGCATGCGAAACTGGAAGTGGCGCGCCATCAACAACATGCAGAGCATTTTTGGTCTAACGGTAGCAATTTTTATGCGATGGCGTCTCAGCACTTAAAATAGGCCACATACGTTTCCCCTAGATGTTGTCGCTTTAGGAAGCGGGTGTTTGTGCATGCGCAACCGGAAACACGCGGTGGGCAATAATTGACGTTTTCGATACGCAAATTGTTTCGGTTACTAGGCGTTAGTTAGGAGAAAATAGTTAATTCACTAGCCGCCATGGGCTCTACTAGCGTCATAGTTGTCCACCAAGGGCCGCTCCATTAGTGCGATTTGATAAGGGCGGGCTACACATAGATGAGAAAATTGTTGGACTCTCGATAAGCCAATGGCTTCCTTGTCCACTTGCCATCTGCAACTTGTTGTTTGGGATGGCAATCTTGTTAAATCTTGTTAATTCTCACTATGCAACATGTGGCGCACGCAAACTGGTTTGGTTACTAGGCACTAGGGGCGCTGTTTTACGAAGAATAGTTAATAGACTATCCGCCAGGAACGACACCAGTACTCAAACTGGTCACCAGGGGTGCTCAGTAGCGTCGTTGCCATCCGCTAGGTGACGCCACGTACGGTGGCGTCATATGGCGGTGTGTCGACAGTGGCGGCGGCAACCTCCTCCAGAACATTTGTTTGTACCTCCTAACTACTCTCGATTATCCAACATCCAATATGTGGCGCCACCGTTTGTCGCACTCACCAGAGCTTGGAATCACAGCGTAGGTTCCATTGATTCTGGTCAATATTGTATAATTTGGCTCTCATAGGGGATTTGGCTAATTCATCAAATAAGAGTCAACTTTTATGAATTGATACGATGCTTTCGAATTAAAAAAATTTTGCTTATAATATTGGCACAACTGCCACACTGAAATCACGCAACAAAATACGTGTAGTGTATAATCTAGATAATGACGCTGTTAGCTGCTGGCGCTTCACGGTGACGCTTCACGGTGACGCCTACACAAGTGTAGTCGGTAACAGTCAAACCGTGGCTCTGATGACAGACTCTCTTCTCGGCTAGTTCACGAAGGTGAGCGAGAGTCGGATAAGTTAGTCAGGGGTGGTAGTAGTATTACACTATCTCTGGCAGATTGCCCTTTTGAAACGCGAATATCTCCGTGTACGGAATCGTAATCGGAAGTGTTTATTTGACCGATAGATTAAACAGTACGGTTGTCAATACAGTGAAAATCTACAGCTCCAGTAATATGTGTTAATAAATAACAAGTAATACATTAATGTAAACCAAAATGTACGGCACAAATATAATAAAACGAAAGTATAATGACATTACAATAGCCTAGACATGGACTATCAGTTTGTTGTAGAAAAAAGGGGTCAGGGAGACTGCCACTAAGACCATTGTTGGTCGCTCTCATGGCAGCCATACCAGTATTGTGCATAACTTCCAAAGCACGTTTGACAAATATTTCAGTTATTTGATCATTAAATGATGACAAAATCTCAAAGGATAAATAAATTGACTTAATTTAGAATCTGACAAATATATACGTTTACATCTGACATACTAATTACAGTACATTTAATACATAAATTTACAGAAGTAACGAAATATAAAAACGTTTATAATGTAATTATTAAGTCTGTCCATAAATGTAACAATGTAACAACTGTTCTCTGTATTTTTGTAGAAAGCACCTAGTAAATCCATGTAAGCTATGTGTTAAAATTGTGTTCCTTGTGTGATTCGAAGTATTATTTATTAGTAATGGAATATACCTGATGTATCGTTTGGCAAAATCATGTTTTGCCGTATTTGTATGGATATTTTCATGTATTCATGTATTAATGTTGTGAAAATTTCTATTTAGAAAAAATGGTAAGTTTTGCAAATATGCTGGTAATTTCTTGTTCATATATTTATAATAAAACTTAAATTCCTGTAATTGCAACATATATGTTACATTAAGAATGTTTAATTCCTTAAACAGTGTCTCAGTATGTGAATTATATTTACTTAAACATATTATTCTAATTGTTTTTTCTGTAGTTTCATAATTATGTTACATTTAAAACCCCATATCATTAGGCCATAATTTATTTATGGCAACATTAAGGAGTTATACAAAGTGACTTTTATATTTTATTTCAAAAAGCGTTTTAATTTGTTTAATATACCTATAATTGTTGAACATTTGATAGAAATATTTTTATATGACTGTCCCAGCTCAGATTTTCTTGTAATGTCACACCTAAAAGATTAAAGTGTTGGACTCTTTCGATTCTTGTTTCAACTATCTTGAGTAGGAAAGGAATACATTTTTGTTCTCAATTTGTGCATTGTGTTCTTAGATTTATTAACATTTAAAGACAGTTTATTAATTTTCAGCCATTCGTTTACTTTATTTAATTCTGTATTTAAATGTTGTTAGATATCTGTAGTACATGAGACTGGATTGTAGTAAATAGAGTTGTATCATCTGCATACATTACATATTTAAATGTCTTATTTGACTTTGGTAAATCGTTTATGTATATTACAAAAATAAGTGGGCCTATTATGGAGCCTTGTGGCACACCTGTAGTAATAGGCGGAGTTTCAGAAATGTTATCTTCATATGTAAGATATTTTTTTATATTTTTCAGTCTTTCCATTATAGTTCTAGAACGATGTCGCATATTCCATATATGTGTAATTTGTTTATAATATAATTTTATGGTCTAAAGTGTCAAATGCTTTTGATAAATAAAAAAATATATTGATAGGTGTTTCATTTGAATTTAGTACGGTTATAATTCTGTCAACAACTTCCATGATGGCATATTCACTTGAGTGACCAGATTTGAAGCCGTATTGATTAGCATTGAAAAGTGATTGGTCTGTAAAAAATGAATATATCTATTTATGCATAACTTTTTCAACAACTTTGCAAATTACAGGTAATAGTGATATCGGTATGTGGTTACAGAACAGTGTTTCGTCATCATGTTTAAAGGTAGGAATGACTTTTGCAATTTTCATCCTGTCTGGGAAGATTCCAATATTAAATATTTGATTAAGGAGTAATGTTAAGGGTTTAATTAAAACGAGTTTTATATATTTTATTGCTACAATGTAATAACATCATGACCATTACTGGTTTTTGCAGGGAATTTGTCAGTTATTTTGATTATTGACTCTTCCTTTATTTCTTGGATTGAAAAAACAATTAAGGATTTCCTGTCAGATAGAAACTATGATTTTTATTACTTGTTGGTTTGATTTTGTTGGCAAGGTGTTGTCCTATGTTTGTAAAGAATAAATACAATTTATTAGCAATTTCTGCAGTGTCTTTGCAGTCTCCTTTTCTAAAATATATAGGTAATGACCTCTTTTTGTTGGATCTTTGCTAAATTTCATTTATAGTTTTCCAAGTTTTTCTTGTGTCATTTTTATATTTGTTAAACAATGGTTCATGATATATCAGTTTGGCTGTTCTGATACTTCTTTTTAAAATACATTTATAGGTTTTTAAGTTTATCTTTTTTAATGGAATATTCAATTGATGTGGGATTTGTCACCTTGATCTGCTTATGTAAGTTGTCCCTGTATTTAACAGATTGAAGTATGCCATTTGTTAACCATAATGAGTTTTTTGTGTTTATACTTGATAAATATGACTAATTTATATGGCATATATTTAACATTTGCATTTTCAAGTACATCCATGAGTATGTTGTAATTATTATTTGGATCAAGCGAAGGATTTCGATGTAATTAATCCATAATATTTAATAATTAATTATTTCATTTGCAAAATTTGACATAGCTTTTCATTTTGTTAATGTATTTTGACTAATTTAGGGGGACGGTTTTAGCTGGAACAGTTTCGATAAATATAAAATATGGCTGGTGGTCTGAAAATTAAATTACCTGCTGTTGATTGTAGCATAATTGGGCTTAGTTTACAAAACACATTGTAAATTAATGTGCAACTTTTATTCGAAATAGTGCAACAAAGCAGATTAATTATTTTTGTCCCACATCACGCCATGTCGTATCAAGCGCCAACCATACACAAATCATGATCATTCTAGCAGGAAGACGTGAGGCTGTCACGCTATCTGTCGATAATGACGTATAAGTTTATAACTTATATAAGTGCCGCTTACGCGCGAAAATCTACAGCTCCAGTAATATGTGTTAATAAATAACAAGTAATACATTAATGTAAACCAAAATGTACGGCACAAATATAATAAAACGAAAGTATAATGACATTACAATAGCCTAGACATGGACTATCAGTTTGTTGTAGAAAAAAGGGGTCAGGGAGACTGCCACTAAGACCATTGTTGGTCGCTCTCATGGCAGCCATACCAGTATTATAATTTTCAACACATTTCAATTAGCTTACTTAAGTACTTTCGAAAAATAATAATAACACAAGTGCATAACTTCCAAAGCACGTTTGACAAATATTTCAGTTATTTGATCATTAAATGATGACAAAATCTCAAAGGATAAATAAATTGACTTAATTTAGAATCTGACAAATATATACGTTTACATCTGACATACTAATTACAGTACATTTAATACATAAATTTACAGAAGTAACGAAATATAAAAACGTTTATAATGTAATTATAGCTCTGCGCTATCAGCGTTTGAATTATTCATTGAAACAGCCAACGGAGGTTTACAGGTAGTTGTATGGGAGCTTGATTACCTGTAATTTTAGTAACTTCACCTAATTTTCTCTGTATTTGTAATTTAGCCTGATTGTTAGTTGAGCAACTTATTATTTTTCATTCTAAAACTATAATTACCGGGGGTTGACAGCGACCAGTTATATATATTCAAACGTAATTGTTTTTTCGTTATAATTGCTTTTTCCTTCCGCTGTTAACCAGAAACTGTATTTCTAAGTAGGGGAAGGCAGTGTTAGTTGAGCCACTGGGTTAGTTGAGCCAACCATGTTTCCGTAAAGCTACAGCAGCGACAGTTAAATGGTACCACCCAATGATTGAATGTATTATTAGAACACGATTCACGTATATTAGGTTACATTTGTCTCAACGGTCAGAACATGTGAGCTAAAAGTATGTTAGTAATTGTGGTTAATGTCTGCTGGTGTGTAAACTATCAACGCACGTGACTAGCCTTTTTTGTTTCCGGACTAACAAATGGTTTAACTATGCACAGAGAAAAAGATTATTTACATAACTTCGCGCATTAATGATAAGTTAATTAAACAAGCTTAATTGTCGAAACGGGGTAAGTTGAGCCACCCAAGGCGAAAGGGAGGGTTAGTTGAGCCACCCAAGGCCCAAGGGAGGGTTAGTTGAGCCACCCAAGGCGAAAGGGAGGGTTAGTTGAGCAGCGGATAAAGAACGAAGACGAATGTTCTTTACCCCAAAATACATAAAAAAATTCATTTTTCCGAGCAAATTGGGACATCGGATAGCTACAGGGCAACACATTAGTAGTTAGTTACACTGGTTGTGATTTACCTATAAATATACATTAATTAAGTGTGTTGACTTATTAATTAAGAGGGTAGACTTATCAGAGACATGTTATGCCCATTGGGTAGATGTGTTGGCTGAGTTGTTATGAATTTTTTTTACAAGGCCTACGTAAATTATACAAATAAAGCATTTACGCAACTTACGTTACACTGTGGCTAAACTTACCCCACACCAAGTGTTAGTTGAGCCAGCTTACCAACCCTATTTGAATCAGCTATAATATATAATTATCTATGCATGCTAAATATATTATCTTCGTATAAAATGATCTATTAATAATCATTGTTAATGTGAGTAAAAACAAGTTTGACTTATTAATATGATTGCGCAATGGACATCAAAAATAATGAAAAATGGCTCAACTAACATTGTCTTCCCCTACCTGTTTGTAGTAGTTTCGTTTTGTATATTTGGTACAGTTTCGGAAAAGTAAACTCACACTCACACTCACTCACTCACTCACTCACTCACTCACTCACTCACTCACTCACTCACTCACTCACTCACTCACTCACTCACTCACTCACTCACTCACTCACTCACTCACTCACTCACTCACACACACACACACACACAAACACACACACACACACACACACACACACACACACACACACACACACACACACACACACACACCGGATACGTTGGTACACCGGATACGTTGAGATTTTGTTGAATTACACACAGCATGTGTGTTAATAGGGCATCAATGGGCTGTGAACTGTTTTAGAAAATCAAATCATAGGAAATAATTTGCAGGAATCCTAAGAAACATTATAATCATATGGCAGCCTATTTGAAAATAAAATGTTTTTTTCACCCATTTTGCCAAATGGACTGGTGTACGCTTAGTTTGTTGATTTCACAAAAAAAACTACATGTAAAAGTTGCACAAACGAGCTAGCATGTTGCACTGGATACTAGGTAGGTTTAATTTTTTTACAAAATTACTTTGAAATGAGGCCAGCGAAAATTTTTTATTGACGAGAGACCTTTAAATATTTAAAATCAGGTAAATCGGGTATAAAGAGTGAGAATATTGCAATATATGCCAGTTTACACAAACAAGCTGCCCACATACTCATAATTTACTTCTGCTCCTCAAAACTAGTATACTCTGCATAATGAGCATTGACAATAACAGCATGTAAGATTTTTCAGTGTTTTTTAATTTGACTTGATGAGTGCAAACAGTCAGACATTTCTACGTGCGTATTTTCAATTAAAGTTAACAGCAGCAGAGTACAGCACACAACTAGATGTATCACGTAACAACGAAACACAACATAAAAAGAACCAGTGTTTTGAACAAAACCTCAAACTGTTACAGAGAAGCAACATTGGTGAGCTAAAGCTTCGTTACAACAGCTCAAAACCGACGTTTATCATCCAGATGCAGATGCAAAGACAGTCATAGAGTGTCTGAATTACGAGCTGCACACTAACGCGAAGGAGAATGTCAACTGCATGACACAGCCAGAAAAGAAGGCACAAATGTCGACAGTGAGCTAGACTCAGAAAAGATAGTCTTGAAGTGTTGTAACGGTGAGCTAGACACGGAAAAAGACAGTATTGGCCTGTCTTGATTGTGAGCTAGACACGGAAAAGACAGTGTTAGAGTGTCTTGGTTGTGAGTTAAACACAGAAAAGACAGTGTTATAGTGTCTTGATTCTAAGTTAGACAGAGAAAAGACAGTCTTTGAGTGTCTTGCTTGTGAGCTAGATACAGAAAAGACAATCTTGGAGTGTCTTGACAAACCATAGACACATAAAAATTGATTGTGGAAAGCAAGCAAAAGATAACAAATTTGACAAATGGGAATAGAAATGTGACACCCCACGAGTGTATTCCAAGATTCTGGCAGCTGCTAATAACTCTATCGGTTTAAGCCATTCCAAGTGCTATCATTCTACGTAGTTTGCTAATGAAAGAAACATTTCTGTTACAAAGTGAGATGCTTTTAAATATCTTTAACATGAGAACACTAAATCTTTAGTTACCCAATGTATCTCCGATGACCGATCAACCAGAAACCAACATTTGCTGCAACCAATAGTATGACACGTAAGCGTACCTCGAGAAGATTGGGTTCGACCTCGGCATGACCGTTGGTGTACATGAGGTAGTTGAACGAGCCAAACACGCCATCGTTGACATAGTACATGTAGTGTGACTCGCTCCCAGACAGCCCCTCTACAACCAGAGTCTGTACACTTTTGAACATATAAAATCTAAAGCCATTTCAAGACTTAAGAAGGCTACTGAGAAGAACAATCAAGGCTCGATTTTATAGTTCATTATGGTACGCAATCACACAGAACAACTGATAGTCTGATATCGGCAGAAAAAATTACAGAATTCCGAAAGAATGACGGTATCAGATTCGACATTTTATCACTTTATGCTTTTTTCCCATGACCACACAAGTTTTTTTTGTGTTGCTGATATTGACACAGGGAAGCAGATTTAATGCCCGCCAATGGCTGCTACTCATCCAAAATAATTAAACTTATAAATATAAAATCCAAGGAGTTTCAAGACTACTTGACAAAATTCATGTATTTCAAATGAAATTGAAAGCTTTTCAAGCCTTCGAAGGCCTCGTATGGACTTTGTGCAGTGCACATCTACAACTAGTATAGAATACCCGGCATATCAACACACACATGCACCAAGTACCACCGTACAACAATAACATATCAAAACACACATGGATCAAGTACCACCGTACAACAATAACATATCAACACACTCATGCACCAAGTACCACCGTACAACAATAACATATCAACAAACACATGCACCAAATACAACCGTACAACAATAACACATCAACACACACATGCACCAAGTACCACCATACAACAATACCACAACTATTTAAAGCAAACACAGGTTTTATGAATGCTAAAACCAGGTTCAAGGCCCCCGTATCAACAGGGTAATTACTCCTGAACCAGTGAACAGCTTTAAACGTCGTGGTCTTGTACTTTAACAAACGAATCACATATTATCCAGGGAGTCTCTCTAACTTCACTTGGAATAACCCACAACGGGTATTATTAATACCAAGTATTTCTAGCCCAGCCCGTTGGTACGATATTTTAGGCAGTCACCTAAGCAATCCACTAACCGGTGTAGTCGACGGGTCTGTCACGGGCGTCACGGCGCAGTGTCCTCTTGGCAATGATGTTCACTGCAAGGGTGAAAGCGGTTTCGACAAAGTATCGGCCTGGCTCAGCAATCACGCGTACACCCGAGCTCTCTGGGAAGTATCGGTCGAGCGCCGGCGTCAACTCATCACATATCTAAACAGTAAAAGAGAAAACACGATAAATAAATCAGCGACTTTATCAAATCAGCGACTTTATCATACCCCCGAAGTGCCTCAAATGAACTGGGAGTAAAACTAACTTGATTGACAACTAAGTGTGTCTGTCTGTTCACTCAATTTGATGGATGTCACCAGCACCAAATGGGCAAGTAAGCCAGTTTTTCCAACAGTTTTTCATTTACGATCAGTGCTTCAAATCATAAATGAAACAATTGCTGCAAATTTGACCACAGACTCGTCAACCATATATACCAAATACCATTGTGGAAAACACCAGTATTTACATACAACAGTGCACCAGTTGCTTGAAAGCACCAGTATCTAATACACCAATTCACCAGTTGATGACATTAACTCACCTCCTTGAAGGTGATCTTGCCCGACCAATGGTCAGGAAAGCCTCCACCGATGTCGAGAAGGTCGACGTGAAAGCCGATTTTATCGGCCACCTGGAACACTGAGTGGGCAGACGCAACGGCCCCGGAGAAGGCAGTCGCATCGTAACACCCACTGCCCACGTGGAAGCTGTCAACAGACACAAGACGAATGTGACGATTGCGGTAATGAGTGAAGTGAATGCGTGACACTACTGACTGACAAATTATCTTCCAAAATGTTGCCACCAAACAGTCGCATGACAAACAAGATTGCCACTGCGACATCTGTAAAGGTAATTTTAAATATCAATTACCATAGCTAATAGATATAGGATGAGCAACCATGTGTCCAGCACCCTTCTGTGTGGACAGAACATTTTACATGCTAGCTTACAAACGTTCATTCACTGCTGCTGCCAGAAATAAAGGATGGATACTTGTTGACTTAAGCACACCAGTATTTGAGAAAGAAACACTGTACGCATGACTTAATATATTTGTAAATTGTAGGCCCACAGATAATCAATATTTATCTTATTAGTATGTGTTTGATAATTACCACATAATGACAGATAATAAGTCCAAAGTAGTATTTATCACTTTTGTGTCCACTGTTCGACAATGCCCTTGAAGTATAAGAACTAGTTTCACAGAGTGTTTGAAGGTACAGAAAGTCCTATTTTTTACAAGTCAATCAGCTTAATAATTGTTAATCCCCACTCGCCTAATATAAACAGGTTGAACCGGAACATGACCAATATTCAAAACTCAAAAATATCATCACTTAAAAAAATAGTTATTACGACACGTAAACAGCAGCATGGCTACAGTACCTGACACCAATGACATTGAGGTCAAGGTCCTTGGCGACCCGCAGCAGGTGACCTGCGTCGATGGGGTCACAACCGAATTTGATGCCTAGTGGAAACTGCGACTTAGAGTCGTCTGGCGGCATGATGCGAATCACTAACCTGCAACAGATATATCCCACAGTGCAACAGGCCAGATACATCCCACAGTGTAACAGGCCAGATACATCCCACAATGCAATAGGTCAGTTACATCCCACAGTGGAACAGTTCAGATACATCCCACAGTGTAACAGGCCATATACATCCCACAGTGCAACACGCCAGATGCATCCTACAGTGCAACAGGCCAAATACACCCCACAGTGCAACAGGCCAAATACATCATACAGTGCAACAGGATACGAATAATCAAATACCAATCTTGTACAATATTGTCTACACAACAAGACTTTTATGAAGATCACTGAGAGGGTTCAGGGTTTTGGTTTCACTTCACTACCAGTATACTGTATATTATTAACCATAATGAGTGTCATGGGCCAACTAATCAGCCTGGGTTTTCAGTGCAATGAGTGTCGCAGGCCTAATAACCGAAACAGATAGAAACCTGAGAACTGACTGGAACTATGTACACATGTCAACAATTCTGTCATTTTCTCATAATCTTGTCCAACTAATGAAATGCCACGTTTCTGGGAAAATTAACTAATTTAGTTTGCTTTCGGGTGGTCACAAGTTTTGCTACGATGTTCAACAATCAAGCGACACAGGCGGTGGAATGAAGGATTAGCTCCCATGTTTGACAGTGATTAAAGGGAAGAAGGCCATGGTTTTTTAACGATTGGATAAATGTTCTGCGAGTTATCTGAAACTGCCATATGAACAGTGAACTCGGCAGAACATAAGTTGCTGGGAACTGACGCACAATGCTGAATGGCAGTATCCTTACTTAGAGTTGGGGAATGTCGATTTGATCTTGTACAGTTCAGCCTCGTTGTCGAACGTCATCATTGAAACACCGTGCGTCGCTGCATACTTGATGTATGAAGTCTGCTTGCAAGGGTTCGCGTAGACGATACGATTCGGGTTAATCTTCATGTCAAGAACACGTTCGATCTCCGCCTGCAAACATAGGATTACAGATATAATCTATATTTTTACACACACAGGAATAAAACAAATTCAAGGTTCATGTCTTGTTTTTTTGTATGACTTGCCCATCAAAACGCGGGGACGAGAGAAGCTCTTTCCACATAGTGTTACTAGATGGAAATATATTTATGACTCAACGTGGATACCAGTGACTACATGTTTCATTAGCCGAGTTGCCGGGCGTTGCACGGGAGAAAAGGCAGTCACTGCAAGAGCTTATCATTCTTTGCACTGCCCAGTCACAGTCAAGTTTTGGTAGGGCAATGCCAGTGGCACTGACATCATGTCCAACTGCCTTGCCAGTTTCACGAAGTTTTGATTTACCGCACGAAGGAACTTATGATGACGTTTTGACGTTGATCACGTAACTCTACGAAGTCCTGCTGTTCTGAGTTACGTAATCTACGTCAATCTAACTATAATCGAGCTAGCGTATGTTTGTTAACTTTTTTCCTCCTAGACGGCTTACACCTCAGGCGCCAAACTTTCAGGGATTAATGTACGACCCCACGAATGAAGCGTAACGCCTTTATTTTTTCTCGGTCTTCGACCTCGGGCCAATACACAATTAAAAATATAGTAGAAAGCACGCACCCGAGGTCGCAGACCGAGGGCCAATAAACAATAAAAAGATATACTACTATTATACAATCAACATAAGTATCCATGGCCGGGTGTAAATTCACGCGGCCTTCATTTCGAACATGCAACGAGTATTGCATCACGTGCGTAACGCGGTTTTTTCTGGTAATACCTGTGACGTTCCCTTAAACAATCTGAAGGGTATTGATGGCATATTGGCCTGAGGCATTTGGTAAACATTGCTATCGTGACTGTCACGTGCGAATTACCAAGTTATCCCGTCCTGGGGACGGGCATTTTTGCTAGTTGTTTAATGTACCAACCTTCCACATAGCCCCGAGCACGCCTACAACATTTCAACTCCATACAAGTGAAACACACAGATTCACAAACTACTTTATGATATAGATATTCATACATGTACGTGGTAAACCAACCTTGCTGGCACAGTCGAAGCCGGTGCCGAGCTGTTCAAGGAGTCGAAGCACGCACGGGTCGTCATTGCACTTCACAGCTGCAACAGGACCATCAAGTAAATCATCTTAGGCGAAGTAATCAAATAATAACAGCAGCGACTATCTTATCCACCCAACTGATGTGCAGTTAAAACTTACGATCCTCGTTGTTTATCATCTACTTATCTATCATCTGCTTAAAATCAACGTCGTTGTTTTGTGCCTCAGTTTTGTTCATTACTGTACAGCCCACTTTATTGTGAACTAGTCCCACCGTTCTCAAGGAATGCAAATGTATGTGTTGTGCAATGCACGTGTTGTGTGATAGCTATGCCATATGCTGCATGCACGTAACCAAAATAAAATTCACATTTATGGTACAAATCATACATTTGCAAAACAATGTCTTAATTACAGTTTACCGAATACTATCAATAATACTTGAAAGTGTGAAAGACAAACTTCATACACACAGTTTACAGGGTTTCATAAATTATGCAAAGTATCACACCATACAGAATTACAAAAACACGATCATCAACGATCATCAACTGTTATACCTGTACATATATGCGCGATCAACAACTATGAATTTAGCTACACTCAAACATATAAATACCTTCTCACTTCACTGCATACTATGAACATACATCACAGCTGTATAATAAAACACAGCCATCCAGGTTTTCATAGGTGGTAGACTTTACTATATCTTAATGTTGATAACTTTATATATATATATATATATATATATATATATATATATATATATATATATATATATATATATATATATATGTATATGTATATGTATATGTATATGTATATGTATATGTATATGTATATGTATATGTATATATATATATAGATATATATATATATATATATATATATGTATGTATGTATGTATATATATATATATATATATATATATATATATATATATATATATATATATATATGTATATATATATATATATATATATGTATATATATATATATATATATATGTATATATATATATATATATATATATATATATATATATATATATATATATTTACACAAATCCATGGGTTAAGCGACTTTCTGGCAAGGAGTCGCCTTAGCCCTGATATTTGGTGTCGCCCTAATATATCTGGTCCTGCGTTATCATACATCTGACTAGAAACCATTTGAAAGTTGTAAATCAATAACAGCACGTTGCCCTAAGGTTGTATTAATGCATTTAATTTATGGAAATATACAAATTCAAATATAAAGGTTTTGCAAATGGGATGTATACATTCATTTCAATAATCGTCACTGTTAGGCGACATGGCATATTTATTTGAATAAAACACAAACTGCTATATGTATGTTGTATGTTTATTTAGCGGGGATGTTCTATTACGCAACAAACTACCATACAACTGAATTTGTCTTGTGATTATACACTAACAACATATGTTATTTCATCGGTGAAAACTACGACAGCACACAGAAAACCTTTGGCCGTTTGCCGGGTCTTGTCATGCGCACTGTCTATATGTCAAGTTCCGCCTACTCGGTCGGTCCGTGCGTGTTAAATTACGATGTTGTTTAATTGCTGGATTTTAGCTATACCTCAGCCTAAGCTGTACACGGCGATTTAATGATTACGTAATCACTCAGGAATAAATCATTCAGGCCCCAATACCTTCTTTATGAACAGTAGTTTCTATGTTTTACAATTAACTCGTCTACTTCTACTGTATGTGTAGCAGTTTCCTAATATCGCCCACAAAGGGGTGTCAACGGCAACGCCTTCGATTACGATTTCATATTTTGCAGTTGTCAAACTCAAAGCAAAATAGTTTCGATGTTTTTAATGTTGTAGGGATATAATGATGTCGTTGTGACACTGCCTATTTGAAGAAATATAGACAACGCTGCCCTTTACATGATTAATGAAGTAAACAGAGCAACAAGTCAAAGATGACAAAAATAATCTGTCTACAGAACTCTTCAGTTTTTATACAAAAACACATTCTTGCCATTGCACATTGTAGATTATGTCACAGATGTAGGCATGTGGTAACTGTATAAAAAGAAACATCAAATTGCAACATAACATGTCCATAGAAGAGCTACGAAAGAATTACCAGATACAGGTATGTAGAACGAATAAAATAACTTAAGGGGGGGGGGGGTGAAGCACTCGAACAACCATAGCCCAAACATAATAACATACCATTTACAGTATATATCACCCTTATATGATGGGCGCAACGCCACGGTAATTTTGTAATATCCTTTTTAACTTTGCCATTATCTTCGCTGGGCGGCGCCATATTGCTCTGCGGGGGGCTCAGCGGCAGAGTGGTTTGAATACGAGCTCCTGGCACCGCGTTCACACAGTAAAAACCTCTCGGAAAAACGGCCGAAACGCATGGAAAATTTAATAAAAAGAAAACTGGTGTGCACTGGATGGCTCCTGGATATATCAACTATTACTACAAATGCAAGGAAAAAACTTTTGATCGACTTTCGAGGAAGAATTTGCAGCGGAAAAGGTGGTTGCAAATGCGGAAATTGCCGTGTCCGCCAGCCGCAGGCTCTGTGAGTGACCACTTTTCCGATGCAGATTACAAGACAAAAGACATATGTGATGAGCATGGACAGACGGTGAGCATCAAGATGTCATTCTTGGTCAAAGACACCGTTCCATCTTAGATCTTTTTTTCCGCATATGACCATGCATCTACAGACTATTCTGCGACAAGGAAACGTCAGATATCAGAGGGCAGAGCGATGCGTAGGAAGCGACGAGCCGAAACCAGGTTAGTAAATTGGATTACCGTTACCGTTGTGACTTATCACTACGATTACAATATAGTTCCACCCCAATAAGCACAGCTGTGCTTCAACGTCAGCATATATATGACCCACAGTAAATCGAAATGTATGAATACAATAAAGTGCGAGTAAGTGTTAATAGTTTGATATAATTACGAGTGTTTTCCAATCCGCCGATTTATTTTCGACGTGATCAGATGTACCGTCAATACGTGGCCGTACTCAAAACAATAACAATAACTCAGTAAGTGCTACAGGATATACTGCAGCCTTGTAACATGGGCCATGGCGTATGTACTAGGCAAAATTATTCAAGAAAATAATTTGATATTATTTATTGACAGTCATAATAAGTCTCATATTCCTGTGTTCTAAATGCCTATAGGGACTAAGCGGCAAGCGTAAGGCTAAGCCTGGGGGGGTTTGATGCATGGGAGAAACACGACCAAAAGACAGTATAGACTATAGTGCAACAGAAGCCTACTGTTGCTGTTTACATTTCAAATTCTTTATGGAAATATTTAAATATACAAATACTTTCATTGTGATTAAGTGCAAATGCAGTTACAAAAACTTTTTAAAAGTATTTAAATATTTAAGTAAAATGCATTTCACCCATGCAATGTCTAGCTGGAAAGGAAACTAAGGCATCGTCATCTACCCAGTTGAACACTGTCAGATTACATGTCTGCTTTCTATAATGACACTTTACAATTTCTGTCTGAATTCTTGTGACTTGACAATAAGGCAAAATTATATAAAATTAATTTGCTTTATTGATCAGATTAAACCCCACATGTAATAACCGGAAGTTCATAAAGAGATGTATTAATTACATTTTATTCTAACACGACTGATAACACTGTAATGAATATCGTGGGGGAGGGGGCAACTGTTGGCAGCCCACAATAGTATTAGTACAAGCTATACATATGAAGGAAGTATATCAGGCATGGGGTCAATTCTGTTTTGTCAATTCCAAAAAATCAGTTCTAATTCCGCCTTGCAAAAAATCAATTCCAACTGTTAAAATCCTAGGCTAAAGAAAAATTCAAATCCAATTCGTTTTAACACAGTTTTATTTGTCACGTGTGCACAATCATATTTAATTAGATGATTAAAAAATTATCGTTCGTTAAATGCACACACACACACACACACACACACACACACACACACACACACACACACACACACACACACACACACACACACACACACACACACACACACACACACACACACACACACACACACACACACACACACACACACACACACACACACACACACACACACACACACACACACACACACACACACACACACACACACACACACACACACACACACACACACACACACACACACACACACACACACACACACACACACACACACACACATATATCAGGTTTGCCATAAAAAACTTTAAAATGGCATCCAGCCATTTCATATGTACTTTCTGCTGCGACACCTCTCCTGGATTTTTGCTAACAAAACCAGACATTATGGACAGCCCTGGACAGTTGGGTCATTAATCTGAGTTTTGAACAGTTTCCCCTGTTTATATTGGGTCCAGGTCATTTGCCCCCCTCCCGGACATTTGCCCCTTTGTCACTTGCCCCCCAGACATTAGCCCCTTGCCTTATTCAAAATCTGGACATTTGCCCCCTGTCCGTAGCTTCTGGATTATTTGTAAGTTTTTTTAAGAAATGTATTTTTAACTTATTTTTTATTTCTGAACATGAATTCAAGATATATGTTACCCTAATTGCAATTAATGTTCTTTGTGCCAGATCAGCCAAGTAAATTACTTTATGTAGTTGGAGATGATCCTGTAATCAAAGGATTATCTTTATTGCAATTGTGGAAGAAGCCAGTGACATTAGGACCAGGACATGTTAGGACAATTGAAGATATTTGAAAGAAGCCATCTCAACAAGGTTTCTTTTGAATTGCATTTACCATGGAGAGTTGGAGTGACTCCATTTTTCTATAAAACTGGATGCACAAGCCAGAGTTGTCAGAAAACACTTATAACTTCACCATGGAAATTACTACTAGCATCTGAGGAGGTCAGAAGCTATGTTTTGAGTATTATTCCTACACCAAGAAGGGGGACCAACAAGATTACTCTTCAATGGGAGTGAAGCCAGCGTCGATCCTAATCATGCAAGGGTGCTGTGGTCACTGATCTGATCTCCAGATCCAGAATGTGATCAACAAGACTGCCTGCAACCATGATGGTGACATGGCACAGATAGAAGCTGCCAAGGTCCGTGAGGACCTGAAAACTAAGGCAGCTAATACCAGGGGCACTCCAAACCAGCTGATCTCTGACTCGTTACTGTCCACCACTGTTTGTGGAAGCATCACCCCAAGAACCCATCTTCCACCACTGATCTGACTATCAATGATACCTGGAAGACAACTGGTGACAAGGTCATCTCATACACACTCCAGGGGATAGGCCATTGCATTAGGCTAAAGTGACTTCGACTTGTCATTGAATGTTATGTTATTGTAGTAATGATGATAAAACTGCAAACTGATTTTCACTTGTCAACTATCATAAAAAAAGGGGCAGATGTCCTGGGGGGGAGCAAATATACTAGGAGGCAGATTTATATCGCTATCAGTTGTGGTATCATTGATATTTCATCAAATTTACTGGAAAGTTTGAGTCTTCAACATCCTAATCTCCAATGTATTCTCCATGGGGACAATTTTAATTACTACAAAGGGCAAACCCTACAGCCACATGTAACAGCATTGTACAGGTGACCAGTGACATGTTTAGTATGGGAAACTTGTGGGCTGAACATTAGGCTTGGATAAAAAAAGGGGCTGCATTCAAGTGGGGCAGGCTTCCTCTCTCACACAAAGGGAATGAGCAGGCAGGTGCCCTTAATTGGCAATCTCTGTAAATAAACCTTGTACACTGAGAAAGAAAATGAGGCCTGAATGGTCTGATTTTGGTTTTACTGTCTGTTACAGTAACTTAGTATTTCTTTTTGATGCAAATGCTTGATTATATTGTTCTTGGTCACAATGTTTCAATACCAGAGTAGACAGTGTCTAATCTGTAATGTTGACAACTTCCTGGCTGTTACCAGATTCAGGGTGACATGCTAATAGCAGACAAATATGATTTTAAAAGTAATATAAGTAAATATAAGGGTAAATATTAACAGTATCAAGTCAATAATTCCAACAAAATCAATTCCAATTCCCCCCCAAAAAAAAAAATTCCAATTAAAAAAACATTTTTGAAGTCAATTCCAACTTCGGAATGGAATTGACCACATGCCTGAAGTATATTCATGACAATATCTTGTCTCTGTATACTACAGCAACAGTCATGAACAGTATAATTGAATTGAAACAAGCTTATGTCTGTTGGGCTTTTGTCGAGAGGGGCTTTTGTCCATGCACCATACTATCTAGCAGATGCTTTCAGTATAATACCTAATAATTATATATATATTTACATATATACATATATATATATATATATATATATATATATATATATATATATATATATATATATATATATATATATATACGTGTGGGCAGGTATGTGTGTGTGCGTGCAGCATTTATAAGGTAAAGATGTCGCAAGCATAGATCTGCATTTGGTCCAATAACAATATTCATGCATTATGTTATCTAAATCGAGTGTCAGATATAAAATAAGGAACCCCATAGAAAGTATACCTATGGGTCCATATTTTGTTATGGAATTTTTACCCCTTATAGACCTCCCTGGCCCATTGAAAACAGTGCAATGTTGATTAGATAATATAATACACTTTGGAGCTAGGATGCTATAATTTTGGTTACATGCGTTTGGTTATGTTACCAGTGGCATTCGTCAAACTGACCAAACAGATTCATTAAAAACATTAAGAGATCAGTGAAAGACACATTGGTTGAATTAACATGGCTCCATAGGGAAAATGCTTTTCCCTGTGGTTGATTACTTTATATATTCTATATGACACTGGCACTCTTATATTCTAAAAATAATATATACAAGAGAAAGTTTCTCACATTGTGATTAATTTTTATTATGCAAAAGATGAATTTTGTAAAATTTTCAAGTCACTGTATGTGTAATCTTTTCAGATGAAGGATTCACCATTGGTTCGTACAAGTACAGGTACTAGTTTTGAAGCATCCAGCGCTACGGGTGATGCCGTCAATCTTTAAATTACGGATGTCACCTTTAGTGCCATCACTGCTACTACTGCTGTGGCACCACATACAACTGATGCTGAAATGCAAATCGATCCGGTAACGATATTTCAAGTGCGACACTTCGCGAATGCTGCTGTAGTCATGGATGACATTATTGCACCAATGAACGTTGATCATGACTACTCCTATGTGAAGCTTCCATCAGATTCAGTTAGAATAAAGACATTGGTGCAGATGATGCACACTATGTGATAACAGCGACATAACCGAGGGTGACTCAAGCAGCTCCGACACCTATGAGAAAGAGAAGAAGTTTGTCATTCGTGAGAAAAACTTATGTCACTTTTCTGCACCTGCCACACACCAAACAGCCATAAACTGTGACACAGGTTGTACTCATGTCTGATCTATCAGCCAAGGTCTTTCGGATACTAGGGTGTCTGTCAGAGGCAAGTGTGCTGATTTCTACCCCTGGATGAGTGAAAGGTGAATTGAATATGTTAGGTGTACATGTACTATCAGTCAGAATAAGTAGTGTATTGGTGTATATTTAGTGCCAGTAGTGTATTGGAACAGATGGTTGGTGTGCAAGTACTATCAGTCAGAACAAGTAGTGTATTGATACATATGATTGGTGTACATTTACTGTCAGTACAAGTAGTGTATTTGGTAGAGAATGAGATGCTTGGTTTACATTTGCTGTCGGTAGGAACAAGTAGTAGATTCAGTCAGAACAAGTAGTATATTGGATACACATGATTGGTGTACATTTACTGTCAGAAGAAGTAGTGAAATGGTGCAGATTCCAGAATGAGATCATTGGTGTACATTTACTGTTGGTAGGAACAAGTAGTGTATTGGTATGCATGATTGGTGTACATTTACTGTCAGTCAGAACAAGTAATATTGTTACACGATTGGTGTACATTTACTGTCCAATCAAAACAAGTAGTCTATTGCCATTGGTACAGATGATGATGGTGAAACAGTTAAAATGCCTTGGCTTTTAAAAGATTAATTATTTCCTAAGCTAAACTACCAGTATATTTGATATGTTGTGGCATAATAATGATGTGTGTAACTGTGATATCCATGTTCCAGGTTGTATTTCCCGGTGGTAGAAGTCACTGTTTTAGGTCAATGTTTAGTCTTGGTTTCAGTCGTTCTAGTTAGCCTTATTTCTTTGGTAATTGTTTTACTATGTGAATAAACGTTTGATATATTTTATGTTCGTCTCAATATAAATGAAATTATGTGTAGTGACATGCAAGATGCTGCAGGTAACATTTTTGTTGACAGAAATGGGATATAGATAAGAAGGCATTCACATCATTCAGTTATTAATATTTTAGTGGGAATTTGTGTAGTTTTCCAGGTTGTTTTTCGACCTGCTGCATACTGTGGGTGCCTCACAATTTGGCTATAACAGACTATCAGTACACTCACCTGTGTCAGGTCAATATCCATAGCTAAACTTTCCATCAATTCAATTCGGTTCAGAATAGACATCACAGATCCTTCCCACATAGCAAGATGGGATTACTTGTCTTGCCTTTCCTGAGCCTGAAATATAATTTGTCAGGGTTAGTTGATAGCACTAATTCCATAATTACCATAATAGTTGCAAAACTGTGAACATTACATACTGTCAGTAGTTAATTATTGTTATTTAAATTATTACATTGCACGAAACAACAAGGTGTTGTGGTGTGCTACAGAGAGGGGTGATTACAAGTACGAATATTAATGTAATCATGATTACAGTAATTATTGTAATCACAATTGCTAATGTAGTCATGATTACAATCATTATTACAATCACGATTACGGTAACATTTAAGAATATATATATATATTCAAATAATGAATTAAATAAATCCTCATGTTATTATTGTCATCAATATTATTCAACACAAAATCAAACACAATATTAAAATAAAATCACAGTACACTTCATTAGATTACATACAAAATTAAGAGAAAAGCCTGCTTGCATTGCCATTGTAGTTCGGACCTCGCCCTCGGGCTAGGTAAAAGAAATATGCAGAAAAAATATGACTATTAAAATGGCAATGATTCGATAACAATTGAATTACTGACCTGCCCACGAATCAATGAGTCGGCACGCAAATCATGCAATGACAGCAGACCAACATCTAGCACTGCTCTGTTTGTGCATATCACTACAAAATCATCGTCTTCGCCTTCGTACGGTGATGCAAGCACCAACGGCAACGCGGTCGGGCGCACGGTGCTGCCATAGCCATAGCCTAGCCCTAGGCATGGTAGCTTCCTCGGCGCAGCATGATGACTCAACGTAAACGTGCGCAGACATCGGGACGCAATTTCCACAGGTTCACCACATCACATTACCTAGTCAGGAATCGTTGACAGTCAAAGCGCTGTTGTAATTTTTCCTGAATCCAACGTCAACAAAGGCGAAGCCGACCTGGAGTCTGGAGCGTGACTCGCACACTCGGTGACACTTTACGACTGTCAACCGTTGTTTCCGTGTGGCCTGTCGAAGTAGACTCTTCGTCTGTGGTTTCCATTTCTCTAAAGATAGACAACTATTACGGAAGTTCAGTAAACCACTAATCGCTAGTAGCAGATCTGGTAAAACTGTCACAAGCGAAGCATCTATCTTGTCAACAAATAAAAAATAGTTCCGGTATTACGTTATCGCATATTCTCGTTGGTTAGCGTCTCGTGTGTTCGAGAAGTGTGGCGTTTTCCACGATTTTTTGCGTGTTTTGTTGTAATTTCTTTAACTTTTTTATTTGGAACGAACAAAAACGCTATTTTGTTCACGTGTGTAAACACTTGTATATATAACAGAGACCCATATCTTTTTTTCGCTCCAGAATGCCTATTTACGAAATAAATCGCAAAAAATCGAAAATTTACATTGATTAGATATACGCGACTCAAACCACTCGTTTCGACAACAAGATGGCGATACGCAGTGATGCATTTTGTCGATTTTTGTCTCGAACAAAATCAGTTTTTCAGTTTATCTCATAAATTAGCAGGTATCTGTCACCATTAATGCATAGTTAGATAATATATATTTAAATATACGGCATAACACAAAATTGCTTCAGTTCCCCTTTAAGTTACCTTCATGACATTCGCATACAAGTGTCTGAGAGGGGATATGATTGAAGAATTTTAGAATGTTGCTTGAAATATATTAGGAATCCAATATATTACAATGAATCCTCGCAAAATCTTTGAAATAATAAACATCTATTGCACCTTATTCCTTAGGCACCTCACATGTGCAACAACCCATAATCGTCTTAAACAGTGTAACACAGAACCGGTTATAGGCTTCAAATCTGACCAATGCTATATTTCTGTTCAGGCTATAGGCTATGAAATATATAAAAACAAAATGACGTCACATTTGCATCTGACCAATGTCTTTATAATTTGACCAATACAGTAGTATCTGAGTTGAATTGGAATTGATGAAAAGTTGTGTGAATTGGATTGAAAAAAAACCCAGATTGCATTAGAAATTGAATTGGAACTGAAATATGCAAAGTGGGGTGAATTGAGCTGAATATTTACTCGTATTCACCAGGATAAACTGTCATAAACCGGGACAAACTGTCCAAAACTGAAATTAACATATCATCTAGTCATTGTAGCAAGATCTAGTCCAATGAGACACATATTGTGTTTAGGGCTGCCATGCAGATTACCGAATTACTGCTGCACTTTCTGAATGTAATTTTTTTTTATTTATAGTCAACTATTATATATGAATTTTTGCAATACTTTTCATTGCCATTAAAATAAGTCTACATATCATTGAGAATACTCATCCGTTCATAATTGAGCTATTCTTAAATACATTGACTGGACCTCGGCTCAGAGTGGGCTGTTTACTCGATTCTGAGTGGGCCTATGCCCACCAACTCTAGCTTTATGAAACAGTTTCTCTGTCGTTCAGTTTGATGTTATAATATAACATTTGGTAGACAGTGACTAAAAATCCACATGTCATTCCATTTCTATGTGTTAATCATCACCATCTGTGTCCAAACAGTGCCCATTCAATGGACACTGGTTTTCCTCTGGATTGTTGACCTTAATTAATTATAGACTTTGCTCCACCCCTGATGTAATCAGTGCAATCTACTAGTGAGAGATTGACTGCTGGCCACCCCTATAGTACCGAATGGCCTTATAGTAAAGGATTACAAAGTCAAAATTGAATCAAGTATGGTAAAAAGTGACACACTTTTTTAAGTGTACAAAACGTTGCTGCAACGGATTAAGGCAGGTTGAAACGTTCACTAATGTAAACTTGCAGTGAAATGTAGATGTAAATTTCTTGGTGTTTTGAGCGGGCTCGAATCCTGCTGTGTTGCAATTACTGCACAAAACATTCCTACTTGTGGGCAAAATCACCAGAATATTGCACTACTTTTTACTGCCATTAAAACATGTCTACTTATTATTGCGAATACTCATCAGTTCATAATTTAGCCATTAGGGTTGGGTTTTCCCCATGAAAAACGGTTTTGGACAAGGCAGCGAGAAAAACCCAGGATATTCTGGTAAATACCAGTATTTACTGGGAAAAACTGACAGTAACATGGCTTGTCACAGTAGAAAAACCTAGTTCGCTTAGAAAGATAATGTGTTTAGGCCTGCTGTGCAAAGTTCCACATGTTTAATATAACATATTTTTTATTTATTTAAATTTGAAGTTTTAAATGTTTATATTCAAACAGTGACATTAGGAATGTTTAAATTGTTACCTTTCTGGCTATAAGACCTTCACATATGGGGTGGAAATAATGGGATTTTACATTTTGGGTCACCATTCTGCACATTAAAAGAAATGAAGCCAAGCAGGCTTACTTCAGTAGGCATACTTTCACAGTCAGGCTGCAGTCTGGCTAAAGTGGGAAAGATATTGAGACAGCAATTGTGGTCCCAGAGCATCTCATTGTGTGGTCACTGCCTGCTACAACATGGCTTCTAAGATAGGCTAATGACTGATGTCATGTTACTGTGCACTTTGTGGCAGCACATAATTGGACTGTAATCATTGCCAATATTTTTTGTTGGCATTATGACAATAAAGTTTGATGATAAATGCAGCTCATGTATAACACTGTCTTATGTTATTATTCTTGTGTTGTAGAACTAACAGAATCTTCATTTTATATAATGTGGTAATTTTGTTACTTAAGAATTTCAAGGGATTGTATTAACATCATGACTCCATGAGCCATGTAGAGACTAGTCCGCAATGGCTGCAACTCAATATATGAATCCTGGTCTTATGAAATTGGGCTGTCGAGTTTGTCCTCCACATGATGCCTTTGCGAGACTGGTTTCTCTACACTCTACATCAAGACCAAGTGCCGCAACTGACCGCAACAGAAGTGCTCAGACATCTGACTAAAGTTTTCTTTAATTGTTCCTGCCATCACCGAAACGCGTGGAAAAAAACAAGTTCGTGATTAGATTGGGTAACCGGACATAACCCCCCCCCCTAGGCATAACCCACTCGGACAAAAAATCCTCCCTGGACAAAACCCCCTTCAGACAAAAACCCATCTGGACAAATCCCCTCCGGACATAACCCCCTTCCTGACAAAAAACCCTCCGGAAAAACCTTCATTTCAGATATATATATATATATATATATATATATATATATATATATATATATATATATATATATATATATATATAATGCTAAAATATGTCATCTGTTTTAATAATATCCTTCTGTTCAATCTGTCATGTCATGATGCCAGTCATATAAGCCATTTAGCAACGTATTTTCTTTTTCTTCTCTTTGCCTTAACCGAATGTTTTTGTTTTGGAACTGACCACCCGTATCAATAAGTAGGGGAGACCGGGGCTAGTTGTTACAATTTTCAGTTAAAGGAACTTTTTTGTGAAAAGTATGTTAGATGCATTATTTATCTCAATGTGCACATTAAATTTATTATTCGTATTAATAAAATATACCATATCAATGATATTCCATATTATAGTTAGGTAGATATGTGAAGTTTCCCAGGCACGGTCGACTGTAACAAGTAGTCCCGTAAGCGGGGCAAGTTGTTACAACATACAGGGCACGTTGTTACAGCAAAGAACGTGTGGATCGCAAGGCAAGTGTCACTCGTACATGTTACTGTTAATACATCAATTTGATTATACATAGTTATACATATTATACACAGTGTGCATAACAATGTAGGTGTTGACAGCTTCATATACTAAGCATGTCTTGTTTAGTTACCAAAGCGGACACATTCCCCGGATTCTCACAGAACAAATGGAATATAAATTATTGAATGGAGTATGAAATAGTGAATGGCAATATATCTACAATGCGATTCATATTTGATTGAATTATACACACACTCACGCACGTATGCACGCGCGCGTGCACACACACACACACACACACACACACACACGCACACACACACACACACACACACACACACGTAAGAACATCCACATTTCAATGAATCGTGCAATATTTCTTAATTGTTCAAAGAGGGCTGTGGCATAAAACAATAAGCTATAATGTTATGTTACATAAGGCGTTCACACATCGTTGTTAGATACGTTTAGTTCTTTCAGTCACTGTCAGCACACAACTCCCTGTATGAGCGTCTTAGAGGTGTTACAGTTGCAATACAGTTATAACAACTTACCCCAAACACATTGTTTTGCAGTTGAATATACCTGGACGATAATAAATCCATAATTTCAGTTTAATTTCTACTTGGCGTACCACCGTATACTATTTAGTATATGTGTTTCAAGTTTCATTCATTCACGAAACATCAAAAGTGGCTGCGTGAGATGATATTATGTGTGTATAGCTAAACGAAGTTTTAGGTGGTTAAGTCGTTTTTACTCACACCTCATTCATTTCGTCTTCTTGACTCACAATATTTGGACAGTGTGTCCGCTGGTGGACTGTCAACCAACTGTTGTGAAAAACAACACAATTGGTGTATGAAAGCGATGGCACCAGACTGGCCACCCGACTAAGTAATAGTATTAATTGTATGATTGGTTCCCTCCACACACATTTGTCTAACAATTCCACATGCTGGCATTCTGCATGAAATCACAGTCTAAAACATCCAAGAACACTGGGCGCATTTTGGACCATACCTGGTCCGACTGCTCACAACCGCCAAAACAAGAACTGTGAATTATATGAAATGCAGTCAATTAAGGCAAAAGTCAAGTTCTAATCTGGCTGTCAGCAGCCTCCTGGAGTGCGATGTAGGCTGTAACAACACTAACCAGGCCAGTTGATACATTCGATCTAGGGATTTGACAGTGATGAGAGTATGGCAATCAGTAAATATGTGGACATGAATACTCAGCTTGTTTTGACTGCCAGTGTTGGGGAACCAGTAAGACTTTGGTGTATGTTATGTTTTTAACTCTGGTGGTTCAAGTTTACAAATGTTACATAATATGGGTGTATGTGGTGGTAAAGTAAATACACAACCATTGTAATGTTTTAACATTTGCGGAATGTCACGATTTCGAAAACTAATCATTTGCGCGACATCATACCTAACTTTGACGGTGGAGACATTCAGGTTTCTAATGATACATTATGTGGGTGGGTCTATAGTTCAGATGAAATCGGAACATTTTTTGGGTCAAAACCTAACATTTAGTTTAAAAAGCAAATTTTAGTTGTAAAATGATGAGTAGCGTTTCCTGGACTTGTAGAAAACATGCAGCCTAAATCAACCTAAATCAACCATGGGAACATCGATTTTTCCCACGAACATTACATACACCTTGCCTATTGAATGTATTCATTCTTTGTCAGAGTTTGGTTATCCATACATAAATGCAATATGAGGTTTTCACACAAATTTGGACAAGTTATTATAATAACACACGACCATGACATCCAATTACTCTTGTTACTTGTATATAAGTGTCACCCGCTTTATAGAATGCATAGTATAGCCGATATAACGTTAGCCAAAAATCACGAAGCTGAAATAATTTGGGACATGATTCTGCACCATTGGCCTACCGGAGACCACTATTTGATCAAATTGTCTCATGTTTCGTCCACAGCTTGAAAGAAGTTTGGCTGAAAACGGCGGGCCACAGGTGAGTGACTTTCGTCCGTTTTGGAACCTAAAGCGGATGTTGGAATGTAAATTTCTGAAGCCAACATGTTCAACAACTGTGCAGGGCCGCATGTATAAACCAATTAATTGTCCTAACCACGTGTACTCTGTTCGACATTGCTGGCAACTTGAGGGTGATGTTGCTGAAAAAACATAAAACTCAAACCTCCGGAAGAAATCACGCTCAGGGGGTGGTGAGTGTCTGGGCAAACGTTACGGAGCGTTACATGGGGTGGTGGGTGTCTTGACAATAGTTACTTAACGATTACAAATATGTTCGTGTAGCTGCCAACATCAGATTGCTGGCACTAATTGTTTGTGCTACTTTTGGTGTATATCTCAATTGAATTCCAACGGAAAAACTGCGCCTATGCAGACAAGCGTTATGAAACGTTACAAGGGATATGGGGTATCAAAAAGTCCACATATAGCGTGACGCATCTTATGGATGGCCCCTAAATACTTTGCATGTACACGTTATCAACTATAAATGATACTGATACCTTTTAAACAGTCAACATTATGTGGGTACGGCCAATGCATAGTTGATTAATGTTTTTTAGAAGAAAAAGTCGGCCAGGGAAAATTCCGTGTGGCGAATCAAAGTGGGTCTCGACAAAGACGGATTTAAACTAAAAAGTGGGTGTGTTTTATTGACTTTACATTGATTTAGTTATTACTGGACAAAATCATTACAGATGTACGATTTAAGAGTACATCAGCAGGTAAGTAGATCATCAGATCAAAATGTTTTGTGTCATAAACATATATATATTTTCTACGAAACTGGATGTCGCAATAAACGTTTCTAAAGTGGAAATGTTATTTTCAGCTTTCGGATGCAGCATCTGTGGTAAGACATTCAAGTATGACACGATAATAATGACTTGTAATAATGCTATGTATACCACGGGGTTCTGAATGTCATGGCATCGAAAATAATTGTTCTATCATTCCCATAAAAAATAATGGCTGGGACAGAATCATTACCTATTTACGTTGTTTTTTAATAGTCATCAAACGAGAATAATAAGGCATATGTTATGGACGAACACCATCAGCCGCCAGTCGAGAAGACGCTCGCAGCGAGACGACTCCGATAAGAGTACATCAGCAGGCCATAGGTAAGTATATCACCAGTTTCCCCAAAACAAATTTAAAACCAAATTAGCAACGCTTTGAGCGTTCCAAATTCACATTTACCTTTACCTTACCTCTATTTCCAGTACTTTAAGTATTTAAGATGAGCACAACCCTGGAAACCTTTCCAACCTAAGTAGTAATGTTCAGAAGAAACCGATAACATGTCTTCACTTACTACGCTGTATCCTCTTGACAATTATTGTAACAAACATTCGTTTTAAGCTTTAACTTCTCTACACTCGCTGCCATCAAGACCAAGTGCCGCAACAGACCGCAACATCTGACTAAAGTTTTCTTTAATTGTTCCTGCCATCACCGAAACGCGTGGAAAAAAACAAGTTCGTGATTAGATTGCGTAACCGGACATAACCCCCCTAGGCATAACCCCCTCGGACAAAAAAATCTCTCTGGACAAAAACTCCTCCGGACAAAAACCCACGTGGACAAAACCCCTCCGGACATAACCCCCTTCCGGACAAAAAACCCTCCTGAAAAACCTTCAATTCAGATGTCTATGTCTACAGTGCACAAAGCTGAGACACAAGGCACAGAAGCATTGGAACCTTCCAAAACGTCAGTATAGCAAATACACACATTTGAAGAGCTCTGGAAAGAATGCACATTCACAGAAAACATGTTCCAAGCTACACAGCATACCAAAAGGAAAGGGAAAGGTTCGACTGATATGTGCTGCTGTTCCAATTGTAAAGGCTTCTACAGCAAAAAGCAGCTCCACAAACATAACAAGATATGCATACCTAGCACTTCTGATGACACACTATCTTCGATTCCAGTGGATGTCTTTACATCCATGAAAACCATTGATAATGAATTTACCACAGAAATCTTGGCAAAATCCACAATGATGAGATTGGGAAAGTGTGCCGCTCTGATCCCACAATTGTCCTGATTGGCAGGAGCCGATTTCAGCGAAATCGAAGGAAGGTCGATAAGCTGATGGAGATCAAACAGTCTACGATGATGGCGATGAGGTTGCTGAGCAAGCAATTGATTGCTTTCTCAGAAGAAAACACTGCGGCAAATGCATCAGCTGAAAATATGTTTATCAGGACGAACTTCGCTGTTCTTGAAGCAGCCATAGAAAAAGTGACGACCGCATATGGCACGAGTACTTTGAAGCACAGGGTAAAGAACGGTCTCTATTATCTTCTGCAAAATTCAGCAACCATTGTTTTGGCAAATCATCTGGGTTCAGGAGATGACAAAAATGCAGCAGAAATACATAAATTCATCCACTATCTCGACCTGAACCGAGACAGTATATTTGCAGACGCCGTGTATGCCGTTAACAAAAGTCGTTAAGAACGATTAAGGATGCCAGAGTGGATCAGGATCAGAGTGTTGTCACATCAGTACCGGGTGATCAATCGAGGGAGTTACATCGAACTGCAAGATGCCATTTGCAGCAGATTAACGCTTTTCAATGCTAGAAGGGGTGGAGAGCCCAGCCGACTGAAGATGAAGAACTGGTAGGATGCCGTCGGAGGAAGGTGGATTGACGAGAGCCGAATCGAGCAAATGGAAGAACTTCAAGTATATGATGATTGCCTACCAGACAGGCAAAAGAAATCAACTGGTTCCAGTCCTGATACCAAGATATTGTGATACAGGACTTGCAATACTAACGGATCCTCGAAACGATGAAACGATTGTTTGACACAATCTTGTATGAATAAATAGGGTGTTGAGATACTCCGTGATCTATTAGTCGTATATTGGTCATGTGCTATATATTGTAAGCCATGTAGTAGCTTATTAGCCACCGACATACGACAAGTATTACTAGTACTTATTAGCCCACCGACAAACGAAAAGCATCACTATTACGTATTAGCCCACCAACATAAGAAAAGTATCACTATTACTTATTAGCCCACCGACATACGAAAAGTATCACTATTATTTATTAACCCACCGACATACAAAAAGTATCACTATTACTTATAAGCCCACCGACAAACGAAAAGTATCACTATTACTTATTAGCCCACCGACAAACGAAAAGCATCACTATTACGTATTAGCCCACCAACATAAGAAAAGTATCACTATTACTTATTAGCCCACCGACATACGAAAAGTATCACTATTATTTATTAACCCACCGACATACAAAAAGTATCACTATTACTTATAAGTCCACCGACATACGAAAAGTATCACTATTACTTATTAGCCACAGACATAAAAAAATTATCACTATTACTTAGTAGCCCACCGACGTACGAAAAGTATCACTATTACGTATTAGCCCACGGACATACGAAAAGTATCACTATTACTTATTAGCCCACCGACATACGAAACGTATGACTATTACTTATTAGCCCACCGACATACGAAAAGTATCACTATTACACAATGTATAAGCATATATTTTTGCATTCATCTTTAGGTGACGTATGCACTTATTCACCATTGAGCGACCCACACACGCACGCACGCACGCACGCACGCACGCACGCACACATACACATTGACCTTTGGGCGACATATACTCTGTGTCACCTAAAGGTTGATTTTTTTTCACGAACCTGTTGAACTATACCTTAGGGCGACACACTTTGGGCGACACCAAATGTATATCTTTGTTATGTAAGTACAATTTAAAAAAGATCCCTAATATATTGTTTGGGGCAAACATATACCATATATAATAAAATAGTTTTTTTTAAACTTGCTTAATTAAATGTATGACAAGTGTCGCCCAAAGGTGGCAATTTAGTTGGTGTCGCCCTAAGATGGGATTTGTATATATATATATATATATATATATATATATATTTTCTTGCTTCAGAAACTAAAATAAAAGAAAACGACTGGTTGCTCCTACGGTAGCGACTTTTAATAAGTCTTTGTGGGAGTCTCCATGATCCTCTCTGTATACGGTAATATTTTATAACGTACAATAGACTGATATATTATTATTGAAAGCGTGTACCGTTCGGATTAAATAAATTTTCTTCAGATTCTGATTCTGCTACCGACGGAGTAACTGCTAATTGTGAAGCCGATAACATGACATCGTCGGCAATCCTAGTGCGTGTCTCGTGGTTGCCGCGATGCTACATTCGTTTGAGTGTAAATTGGTGTCGGTCTTGACCGTAACCAAGCAGCTAGAAACCAGCGAGATTGTGGACTCGCGGAAACTCTTAGAAACGTGCTAGGATTGTCAACGATGTCATGTTATGGGCTTCATAGCTATTGTTGGGCGAATAACTATATATGCGGGAATGCGCGCACAATGGTTGGGCGAATAGCCACTGTGACTAATAATATAATATAATTTGGGGTTAATTACATTACATACATGTAATTTAAAACCCAATTCCAAAATTTTAATTGATGTTTTGTTTTAAAATGTAATTGGCATTTTCAATTGCATCATGTCATTTTTAAACTCAAATTATTGTCGTATCATATTTAGTTGCCACTAAAGACCTTAATGTGCAGATCTTAACTAAAGCTGCTCTAACATAGATGCTATTTTTGGCGTTAAATATATCGGTTTGCTTTGTTAGTTCGGAATTTATCATAGGAATTAGCATTATTTATTGGAATTGGTATTTTTGAGGTGGAAATTGACCTTGTATGCGTAATTGTGTGTAACTGATATAATGTAATTGACGCCACGTCTAAATAATATTCAGGCCAAATTGACGAAAACCGTGATCTGACAATGCAACAATGACTGCATGAGACGTCTCACCATAGAATGGTTGCACACGCGGCAGAAGGCGTTTCCACACGCGGAACTTGTTGACGATGTCGTTGAGGTCTACCACAAAGAAGGCATCCTCCTTGATCTTGGAAATCTGGAATGAAGATTGGGATCGAGTAGTATTGATTTGAAAAGCTTCACAACATGGGACGATTTCAACCTTTTAAGCACAACAATTCCTCAATGCAATTGTTTGACTGCCTGTGTTTTAAACTGTATATACCATTCAGTTTTAGACCATACGACAAGAACACATACAGTGAGAATTAATATTATAGTGAGTCTACTTTGCAATTACCTCATACACGTTGGCACGAGTCTTCCATGATACAAGCTCTGGGGCAGCCACGTCGATGTGCGAATAATCCTGTTGGGTGAATAACCACTGTGAATAATAATAATATCTGATTTGGAGTCAATTCCAAAATTGTAATTTATGTTTTGTTTTAAAGTGCAATTGGTATTTTCAATATCATAATGTCATTTTTTAAACTCAAATTATTGTGTCATATTTATTTGCCACTATGGACCTTAATATTCAGACATTAAATAAAGTTGCTCTAACGTAGCTCTAACATATGCCTATGGTTGCTGTGTTATTTCGATATGGAATTTATTATTGGAATAAATATTGGATATTTTTATAATTGGTATTTTTGAGGTGGAAATGGAACTGGTATGCGTAATGGTGTGTAGTTGATATAATGTAATTTACGCCAAGTCTGAGTAATATTCAGGCCAAATTGACGAAACGCATGATCTGACAATGTAACAATGACTGCATGAGGCATCGCACCACAGAATGGCTGCACACGGGGCAGAAGACGTTTCCACACGCGGAACTTGTTGACGATGTCGCTGAGGTTTGCCACAAAGAAGGCATCCTCCTATAACAAAACAACGAGTGGGTAAGTACGCACTGTTGGCTGGCCACGACAGATTTCTACTGCATTCAGACTATTCTAAATGAGATGGTTTATAGACACCGAACGGACCTGGAATAGGACGGTCAATTCCGCTGAATCACACACACGACTGTGAATTGCAATTAATCAAAACTGTCATTTTCGTTACTTTGTGAATGGTAACAATATTACAGGATTTGAAAATCGGGAATGAAGACTGGGATCACGTAGTATTAATTTGAAGAGTGGTATGCCTCGTTCACAAGATGGGGCGATTTCAACCTTTTAAGCACAGCAATTCCTCAAAGCAATTGTTTGACTGCCTCTGTATAAATCTGTATATAATATATTAGTTGTATATAATATATTAGTTTTAGACCACATGACAAGAACACATGGAGTGAGAATTAACATTATAGCGAGTCTTCTTTGCAATCACCTCTTAAGCGTTGGCACGAGTGTTCCATGATGCAATCTCTGCGACAGTTTTGCCAATGTGAATTGCATCATTTCTTGTAGATGGGTAGTAGTGTTGGACACAATCAACGGAATACACACAGAACTGTTAGGAAATACGCAGTAGTCTGAAAATAACAGACAACGCGTTAACACATAAGTTTTATTTCATGGTTGCACTTTGAGTTTTTAATGACATTGCGCTCTGAAAGAGTGATATATTAATATGTTGTTATCTGATTAAGAAACATATATCTCCATCTTCAAGAGTTAAATGTGTAACTAACCACATAGAAAAAAAACAATGTTAACACTTTCAAGAAAATGCCACTAAAAATATGACATTTATCACAGGCTAATTTCAAGACAAGATATGAGGTACGTGTCAATTGTAAAAACATAAACCGAGAATTGTCATACTTACATGGCCAAGTGAAATGTCTGCTCTTCCAACCGGTACCAGCTTGAATCCAACGGCGGCTTCGCTTTGTAGCCAAGTTGCTGTCTGCACAGGCAGAGGCTCTCACAACGTGTGTAGACTGTGCTGGAGTTCCCGCCCTGGTGGCACAAACACATGTCACAACATGACAGCTCACACCAGGGCTATGCCAGGCCTTGTGTAGACCATGCTGGAGCACTCGCCCTGGTGGCACAAACACATCATGTCACAACATGACAGCTCACATCAGGGTTATGCCAGTCTTTGAATTTAGAGGAACGTGATCATGCTCACGCACCAACGTTTATTTTGGGAGCGTTTATTATCACGTTTCTAGAATTTAGAGAACATTCTTTTCAGTCGTAGCTAAGACGCCCAGACATTTCATTAGGGTTTCAGAAACTTCAACATATGTAAAATCTGATTTGATTATAAGAGGAAAGAAACTTTAAACGAAAAACCAAGGCAGATGATTACAATTTAGAATTTAATAAACGTAGAAAATACATCAAGAAAACATGGGAAGCTATTGCCGATGTAATGAGCAAATAGAGCTGATTACTCAACTGAATTAGTATTAACTGAACTGATAGATCGAATTTATCTAGATCTAGATGAAAATAGGCTACCTATTGCGATATTTATAGACTTGTCAAAAGTATGTGATACTATAGACCATGCAATCCTTATCAGTAAGCTTAAACATTATCGAATAAAAAATGTAAAACTAGAATAGTTTAAAAGCTACATATACAACAGGCAGCAATATGTTGAATTTAACAACACCGAATCAGCCGCAGGAACAATAACTATACGAGTCCCTCCAGGCTCAATTCTAAGACCTCTACTATTCTTAATATAATTATATTGATGATCTAGCAATGGCTAGTAACAAATTTACACCCATCATGTATGCTGATGATACCACCCTGCTCAGCATACTAGATAACTTTACGAGTAACCACACAAACAGCTCGATATCGAATCAAATAAATACACAATTTACCCAAATAACAGACTGGCTAGCAGTAAATAAGATTTCCCTGAATGCAAACAAAACAAAAATGATGGTTTTTCACAGTTAAAACAAAAACTAACGAAATCTCTAATATTGAAGCCAATCTCATGGCAATTGGAATTGTAACACACTTTACATTGTTTGGTGTTTTCATAGAACCTAATCAAACATGATATCCTCACATCAACTATATCGCGAACAAACTATCAAGGATATGTGGAATTATATCTAAATTAAAACACTATGTACCAATGTATATCTTGAAAATAATCTACAATTCAATATTTCTATCTGATATAAATTATGGAGTAATTACTTGGGGTTTCAATGTAGGACCACGCATAAATAAGTTGCAAAAAAGGCAATTACACCTTTCTCAAACAGTAAGTATTATTCGTATGCCACACCTTTATTTGATAATCTTGAACTACTAAAGGCAGAGAACACTGTTAAGCTCTCATGTTTAAAATGTTTATACAAATATGAAAACGGAAAAATCCAAAGTTATTTCAAAGACATGTTTCTATCACATACAATAATAATACAATAACGAGACCAAGAAGAACCAGATGGGCACCTGAACGTTTCAGTAACATCGAAAATAACCTTCCAAATTACAATAATTGTGACATTCAAGTGAAACATACTAATTCCATGTATTGCCGCCTTTGGATTAGACACGAAATTCCAAAATTAATTCAAGATAACTATCTCCAAAAAATTGTACTAAAAAAAATAAACAGTCACTCGTACCAAGGCTTATAAATTATGCAAGAAAGTATATAATTAGCAAATATGAGGCAGAATGTGTCATTCCAAATTGTTATATATGTAAGAAAAACAGACATGTACTTACAGTTTTTAACTAGAATTGAGTGCATCATGCCTTTTTGTAAAAATGAAGACCAGTTATTTCAATAATTTCATATAGTGTAGATATTAAAAATAATGATAATTTGAACTTCAAATACGGTCGTGGTGAGAACCACTGTCTAGATTTTATGTCATATAATATATACGTAAATAGATAGATCCGAATGCAGAGAAATAGAAAACAAACAACTGGCACGGGCGCGTTCTTGATTGGACGGTCGGTGCTGATAAGGTGTTGTCACTCTGGTTGTCGCGACAACTGTAGCTGGTAGCTGGCAGCGGTAGCTGGTCGCACAGGTCCTATTACGTTTGTGATTCACTCGACATTATGCACACACTCACGCACACACGCACGCACGCACGCACCACGCGCGCACGCACGCACGCACGCACGCACGCACACACAGTGTGGGAGATTTTTTTAAGAAAAAAAGGAAATATGCATTTTCAATTATATTGGCTAATAATTATAATTTTAATGAGCTGTGAAAAGTTAAAGAACATTTTTTAATATGTTGTCCAAGAAGCCAAAGAAATGTAATAACGGCAGCCTAAGTAAAACTAATTTTCGTCTCGCCCCAACTTTGTATCCACGCGCTATTGTTAACAAGAAAAACTGCACTCATTTGAATTTGGGCAACACCAACAAATGTCTCGAATCTCGGCCAAATGAGCAAACTTAATTGGATTTTCTGGTTTAACAAGATTTAACAAGATTTGCCATCCAAGCCAAAGGCCCAGATGGCAAGTGGACAAGGAAGCCATTGGCTTATCGAGAGTCCAACAATGTTCATCTACTTATAGCCCGCCCTCCTGAGATATGTGTCAACCTTGTTTTTAAACATATTCACGCTGCTAGCAGTTACACAATCTGTTGACAATTTGTTCCATTCATTTATTGTCCTCTGTGAGAACGAGTGCTTCCTGATGTCCAATCTACATTGATCCTTTACTAATTTTACCTCATGTCCTCTAGTTCTGCTATCCTTCTTGAGTGAGAAAAACATATTTCTATCAATATTTTCATACCCATTCAATATCTTAAAAACTTCAATCTGATCTCCTCTTAACCTCCTTGTCTCTAGAGTTGTTAAACCACATTCTTTCAGGCGTTCTTCATAACTAAGGTCTCTCAGTTCTGGAATCATTTTAGTTGCTCTCCTTTGTATGCGTTCAAGCGTATCTATATCCTTCTTACGATATGGTCTCCATGCTTGTATACAGTATTCTAAATGAGGTCTAACTATTGCTTTATAAAGAGGTATAATTAACTTTTTTCCCTTGTATGTTATGTTTCTTCTAATCAATCCAAGAATTTGATTACCCTTTGAAGCTGCAATACCACACTGCTCTGAAACTTTCATATCAGCGCTTATTGTTACTCCTAAGTCCTTTTCTTTTACAGTAGTACCCAGAACAGTATCTCCCATTCTATAGTTTACATTCAAGTTCCTATGTCCTGTATGTATGCATTTACATTTCCCCAAATTGAACAACATCTGCCATTTCTCAGACCATTTCACTAATCTGTCTAGATCGTTTTGTAAATGTTGTTTATCACCATCAGTATTAACCTTTCTAAACAGTTTTGTGTCATCCGCAAATTTCAGTACGTTACTTGTTATACTGTCGTCCAAGTCATTGATATAAATTAAGAATAATATAGGTCCTAATACTGATCCTTGAGGTACCCCACTCAAAACCGATTTCCAATTTGAAACTTCTCCATCTACTACAACTCGTTGTCTTCTGTCAGTCAGCCATTGTTCTATCCAGTCAGTTATGCTATCCCCGATACCATGGGCTTTTAATTTAAGTAGTAATCTTTGATGTGGCACTTTGTCAAAAGCTTTCTGAAAATCTAAGTAGATAATATCTACTGGCGATCCCACGTCTATCCACTTAGTGATTTCTTCCAAAAAACATAACATATTTGTTAAGCATGACCTCGCTTTAAGGAATCCATGTTGAGATGAATTTAATAATTTATGCTTAACGAGAAAGTCCACCATATGGTCTTTAATTAACCTTTCTAATAATTTACAAATCACTGACGTTAAACTCACTGGTCTGTAATTCTCTGACTTATTTCTCGAACCCTTTTTAAATAATGGTATGATGTTTGCTTCTTTCCATTCAAACGGAACAACTCCCTCTTTTAATGACAAGTTGAATACTCTTGCAAGTGGTATACTGATTTGTTCTACTGTTTCCATTAGTAATTTTGGAGGAATCCCATCCACTCCCGGTGATTTGTTATCCTTCATTGCCTTTATTTTCTTAGCTACCAATTCTGGAGTTACAACTAACGGACCTAAATAGTCAGATTTAGCCCCCTGAAATTTAGCATCAGCAACTGGTAATGAACTAATATCTTCTTTGGTAAACACTGAACTGAAGTAACCATTTAGGTCTTCCGCCATTAAAAACCCCTGTGATATTATATTTCCAGCACTGTCTTCTAGAGATCCAACCTTGTCTTGTACGTTTTGTTTACTCCTGACATATGCATAGAAACTCTTGCTGTCATTTTTTATGTTACATGCTAGTTTTTGCTCATAGCTTCTTTTAGATTGTCTGATTTCAGTTGTAGCTGCATTAAGTGCCTCTTTGTATTTTGCATAGTCTTCGTCCTTTCTGGTACGCCTGGTGTGAGGCTTCTGGTGGGCTCTTGCCCATACATAAATAGAACACCCGTTAGTAAAAGGGGGTGATTAATTATGTAACTCTATGGCTCTCGCCCATACAAAGAGGCAGCTGTAGGTAGATCTAGATCTCCGCATTTTTATTTAGAGTTTAGGGCGTAATGACATTATTGGTTGCGGGTGGTGCAAACCCTGCAAAGACACCTTTATTCTGTCGTATTTCAGAAATTCACAATTCAGTAGAGCCAGATGGTGATATCCCTCATATTCCACCAGTGAAGTTAAGGCAAAACATGGAAGAATTTACTGTTGATGAGGAAATGATTAAACAAAAACTTGATAACCTTAATGTGTGTAAATCGGTAGGGCCAGATGATGTTCATCCTAGGTTGTTCAAAGAGCTATCTAATCATCTATGTAAACCACTAGCTAGGCTATTTAATAATTCACTGGCTGTGGGTGAACTACCAAAGGAATGGAAACAGGGAAGGATCTCAGCCATATTTAAGAAGGGTAATCGAAAAAACGCAGGAAATTATAGACCAGTCAGCTTAACAAGTATAATATGTAAATGTATGTCAAAGACCATATTGCTAATCATATGATTAGGAATAAATTATTCAGTACGCAACAATTTGGTTTTATTAAAGGTCGTTCTACGGTACTCCAATTATTAAATGTTATTGACTCATGGACCAAAGCTTTAGATAGAGAGGAATCTGTAGACGTTGTATATTTGGACTTCATGAAAGCATTCGACATCGTCTCTCACAATAGATTGATAGGCAAACTTAAATCGTATGGTATAGAGTATTACACACTAAGATGGATGCAGGCGTTCTTGTCTGACCGGGTACAGCAGGTCAATGTAAATGGTACAAATTCCGAGTGGGCAGATATAACAAGTGGTATTCCACAGGGCAGTGTCTTAGGACCGATCCTCTTTGTTTTATACATAAATGATCTTCCGGAGAATATAATTTCGAATGTATATATGTTTGCGGATGATACATAGGTTTTCAAAACGATTACTATTCCAAATGACCAGCATACACTACAGAACGACTTAGATTATTTAACATCTTGGTCAAGTAAATTGTTATTGAGGTTCCATCCAGATAAATATAATTTAATACACGTAGGGAAAACAATACAGCAAGAGTATGCATACATCCTGAAGATAGATAATACTGCCTATGGATTAGGAGGAAAAGAAGTACAAAAAGACATTGGGGTTATAATTGATTCAAACCTAGAATTTGATAAACACATCAACGAAAAAATAAACAGAGCAAATGGTATCATGGCAGTTATTAGAAGGTCCTTCACAACCCTAAATCAAAATATTGTTGTGCCATTATATAAAGCTTTAGTTAGAAGGCGTCTAGATTATGCAATGTCAATATGGTCCCCTTATAAACAGAATACAAAGATGCCATCGAAAATGTGCAAAGACGCGCAACAAAGCAACTTCCAGGTATGAAGAAAATTCCTTACGAGGAAAGACTTTAGAGATTGAAACTTCCCACACTTGCATATAGACGAACTCGTGGTGATATGATTGAGATATATAAACTGCTCCAAGGGAAATATGACAGTGATGTATCTAACATTATCAAGCCGCACAAAGACAGTAATACAAAGGAAGGAACAAGGGGCCATATTTTGAGTTTGAAATTATTCATAGAACGTGCTTGTACAAATGTTACAAAAGAAAACGTCTCACTTAAAGTTACCAGATTATGGAATGATCTACCGGAAGTAGTTGTAACTGTCCCAAGTGTCAACTCATTTAAAAACCATCTAGATAGACATTGGAGTACCTAGGAGTCTCCCTACAACTACAAAGCTGCCTTGCCAGGAAGTCGTAGAGCATTCCAAGGGAAAGTTGAAGATCTGACCACAGAGGCCACCGCCTACGGTCAGGAAGAACCTAAGTAAACATAAGTAAGTATACATAAACCACGCGCCTCAATGCGAAATCTAGCACCCACCGTTGAAAGGTGCTGACGTTCTACCAGCAGCCAGCGGCAACGACGAATACATAACTTGACTGACGGCTACGCCGCGAACGTGGCAATCGCTTGTGTCGGCGGCTGATCGTGAAGCAGTGTGTCGCACTATCGTATACACTCGTGCTGGTGACAATCCACAACCGTGAGAGACGTGTCACGCGATAGTCGTGGGCGTGAATGCTAACCGGTCTGTGCTGGGCTGGCCTGACCTTTAAATGCCGTAACACGGGCCATTGACCATGACCCAATCACAATACACACTCTATCGAAACTCACAAATGCAGTCATTGATAATGCATCATGTTTGCGAAGTTTTGATTAATATTCTTCGCCTCTCGTTGAATGTTGTTGACACAATGTCTTGCCAAAAGGCATTTTACTGTTCTCTATTACTCAACCGTGGTCGCTTAGCACGTGTAATGCTCCATGTAGGTGGAGAGTGTGACAGCTCGTATTTGACATGGTTTTAAAGTTACAAGCCTAGAGGGAAATTGCTCTGAGTGAAGACGGGTCATTAAAATGTCTTTTATATCTTGAAAATATCTTGTGCACAGATTAAAAAGCAATCTTTCAGTTGGGGAACAAGACAAGTGTTGTTGAGATGCCCTCTCATGCATACCTGATGATATGTCAGCCTGAATACGCACTACCACGAGTGGAAAAGTATAACCACTGGCCGGACAGTCATCGAATGGAGCAGCGGCGGAAACGTGGATCAACACCACGCGACAGTCTCATGAGGCTGTGTGCGTGCGTGCGTGCGTGCGTGCGTGCGTGCGTGCGTGCGTGCGTGCGTGCGTGCGTACGTGCGTACGATCATGTATGCGTATATGTGTGCGTGCGTGCGTGCGAGCATGCGTGCGTGCGTGCGTGCGTGCGTGCCTGTCAGTACCTCTGCCAGGTGATTGAGCCTCCCGGAACTCGTCATTACCAACTCGTCAATATCTAACAGATGACCGAGTCACTCGGAACTCGTCACTATCTCTAACAGATGACCGAATTATTCGGAACTCGTCACAGTCTTTAACATATGCTCGAGTCACTCGGAACGTCATTGTCTCTAACATATAACGGAGTCACTCTGAACTCGTTGTTGTCTCTAATATACAAAAAAGGTAAAAAATACATTCCTATATGACCTAAAGATCCTAAATCTAGACTCACAGATTCTGATAGGGAAAAGGCAGATGTCTTAGAAAAAATTGTTTTCAAGTGTTTTTAATATACAGTAGAGCCAGATGGTGATATCCCTCATATTCCACCAGTGAAGTTAAGGCAAAACATGGAAGAATTTACTGTTGATGAGGAAATGATTAAACAAAAACTTGATAACCTTAATGTGTGTAAATCGGTAGGGCCAGATGATGTTCATCCTAGGTTGTTCAAAGAGCTATCTAATCATCTATGTAAACCACTAGCTAGGCTATTTAATAATTCACTGGCTGTGGGTGAACTACCAAAGGAATGGAAACAGGGAAGGATCTCAGCCATATTTAAGAATGGTAATCGAAAAAACGCAGGAAATTATAGACCAGTCAGCTTAACAAGTATAATATGTAAATGTATGTCAAAGACCATATTGCTAATCATATGATTAGGAATAAATTATTCAGTACGCAACAATTTGGTTTTATTAACGGTCGTTCTACGGTACTCCAATTATTAAATGTTATTGACTCATGGAACAAAGCTTTAGATAGAGAGGAATCTGTAGACGTTGTATATTTGGACTTCATGAAAGCATTCGACATCGTCTCTCACAAAAGATTGATAGGCAAACTTAAATCGTATGGTATAGAGTATTACACACTAAGATGGATGCAGGCGTTCTTGTCTGACCGGGTACAGCAGGTCAATGTAAATGGTACAAATTCCGAGTGGGCAAATATAACAAGTTGTATTCCACAGGGCAGTGTCTTAGTACCGATCCTCTTTGTTTTATACATAAATGATCTTCCGGAGAATATAATTTCGAATGTATATATGTTTGCGGATGATACATAGGTTTTCAAAACGATTACTATTCCAAATGACCAGCATACACTACAGAACGACTTAGATTATTTAACATCTTGGTCAAGTAAATTGTTATTAAGGTTCCACCCAGATAAATATAATTTAATGCACGTAGGGAAAACAATACAGCAAGAGTATGCATACAACCTGAAGATAGATAATACTGCCTATGGATTAGGAGGAATAGAAGTACAAAAAGACATTGGGGTTATAATTGATTCAAACTTAGAATTTGATAAACACATCAACGAAAAAATAAACAGAGCAAATGGTATCATGGCAGTTATTAGAAGGTCCTTCACAACCCTAAATCAAAATAATTTTGTGCCATTATATAAAGGTTTAGTTAGAAGGCGTCTAGATTATGCAATGTCAATATGGTCCCCTTATAAACAGAATACAAAGATGCCATCGAAAATGTGCAAAGACGCGCAACAAAGCAACTTCCAGGTATAAAGAAAATTCCTTACGAGGAAAGACTTTAGAGATTGAAACTTCCCACACTTGCATATAGACGAACTCGTGGTGATATGATTGAGATATATAAACTGCTCCAAGGGAAATATGACAGTGATGTATCTAACATTATCAAGCCGCACAAAGACAGTAATACAAAGGAAGGAACAAGGGGCCATAGTTTGAGTTTGAAATTATTCATAGAACGTGCTTGTACAAATGTTAGAAAAGAAAACGTCTCACTTAAAGTTACCAGATTATGGAATGATCTACCGGAAGTAGTTGTAACTGCCCCAAGTGTCAACTCATTTAAAAACCATCTAGATAGACATTGGAGTACCTAGGAGTCTCCCTACAACTACAAAGTTGCCTTGCCAGGAAGTCGTAGAACATTCCAAGGGAAAGTTGAAGATCTGACCACAGAGGCTACCGCCTACGGTCAGGAAGAACCTAAGTAAACATAAGTAAGTATACATAAACCACGCGCCTCAATGCGAAATCTAGCACCCACCGTTGAAAGGTGCTGACGTTCTACCAGCAGCCAGCGGCAACGACGAATACATAACTTGACTGACGGCTACGCCGCGAACGTGGCAATCGCTTGTGTCGGCGGCTGATCGTGAAGCAGTCTGTCGCACTATCGTATACACTCGTGCTGGTGACAATCCACAACCGTGAGAGACGTGTCACGCGATAGTCGTGGGCGTGAATGCTAACCGGTCTGTGCTGGGCTGGCCTGACCTTTAAATGCCGTAACACGGGCCATTGACCATGACCCAATGACAATATACACTCTATCGAAACTCACAAATGCAGTCATTGATAATGCATCATGTTTGCGAAGTTTTTATTAATATTCTTCGCCTCTCGTTGAATGTTGTTGACACAATGACTAATTTGGAGGAAATTCTAAATGTGGTGCTACTATATATCATGAAAAATATAATTATTCTTGGCTGTAAGAGTAAAATAATTGGGGTGTCAAATGTGAATAACTAACAAAAACCACATGGGTCAATTACTTGCCAAAAGGCATATTACTGTTCTCTATTACTCAACCGTGGTCGCTTAGAACGTGTAATGCTCCATGTAGATGGAGAGTGTGACAGCTCGTATTTGACTTGGTTTTAATGTTACAAGGCTAAAGGGAAATTGCTCTGAGTGAAGACGGGTCATTAAAATTTCTTTTATATCTTGAAAATATCTTATGCACAGATTAAAAAGCAATCTTTCAGTTGGGGAACAAGACAAGTGTTGTTGAGATGCCCTCTCATGCATACCTGATGATGTGTCAGCCTGAATACGCACTACAGTGGAAAAGTATAACTACTGGCCGGACTACTATCTGTATTTTCACGTTATTGTATTATATATTCACTTATCTTTTAGATTTAGCGTCATCGATAGGTTGCTTTGTAATGTTATACTAATAAAGACATGATGAATACACAGCTTACATATACGTCTTGTGACCAACTTTAACACATAGTGTACCGGTTAAACTACACCGCTTGCTTGCTGCAGGTACGTCTACCGCCTCCTCTCACTCGCTGTCTGTACGGCAGTAACATACGTGTGCACTAGTACAATACCGTGTTTTGTTCCTTTCTCGTCAGGCCCTTTGATCCCTGTTAATGAATGGTGTGTGGTGTCTGGCTGTCCACAAATAGCACACTCGCCCGCGGAAATAGAGTACACTTTGCAGTCGACGGACCGCATCAGATACTTGACTGTGCTCATATCCAGTGCTTTGATTTGCGCCATCTGCACGGACGGATTCAGTGTGGCCTTCTTTGCAAGCAAGGTGGCATTGATGATGTTGATCCTGTAATCGGGGTTGGCCCCGCCGGCCATGAGCGCAAAACTTATACTGCGCACCAATCGAATATTGACATCGACACCGTTGATCAAGAATTATCATGCAGAAATAGATCCACGTGGAGACGACATATCATGTCGACGACCCGACTCCGTACGATATTCGCTCGTCGAGCCACGGACCCTGCATAAGCCGCGACCCCGTCATAGATCTCGACGGCATCCACGTGAGTGGCCGTATCTTTGTGCCACAGCTGACTAATAAGTTGCGGGGCCTTGGCGTCGGTGCCGTAGCTCAGCAGCGTCTTTATGTAGGCACGATAGGAATGCGTATTGGTCGACGGGGTCACGAGCGTACAGTTCAGGTAGATGTCGACTTGACTGAACAGCGAATGCAGCCAGTTATTCACCAGGCCCACTGGATCGGCCAAGTCGAGATCGGCCCCATCGGCTCGGGTCACCTTCGCCTGTACGTGTAGCATCGTGTTGGCGAGATCCAGGTAATCGTCTCCCGATCCGGGTATCAAGAATTCTGTCGGTCCACCCGAGTCGAGAGAGGCCATGGGCTGATGTTCCACTATATGGCTGTCAGTAGTAGGTGATATGTTCTGACCAAGCAATTCCGGTGCCCATGTGTCTGAACGACTTCCGGTTGCGCGCGCAGCCAATCAGAGCGCCCCCTGGTGGTTGTAACCGTGCGCAGCGCCCCCTAGCGACTGGAGCTAACCCTAACCGTCTAGAGCGCCCCCTGGCGACTGAATTAAATTTGAATGTAATTTTTTTTTTTTTTTATTATTATTATTATTATTTATTTATTTTTTTATTATTATTTTTTTATTTAATTTTAATTTTAATTTTAACTGCGCGCGCAGCCTCACAATCTTCTGGGTAGCCCGAGCGCCCCCTGGTCCATAACCCTATCCATAACCCTAGAGCGTCCCCCATTGGCAAGCCGTTACAACGAAGCAATAGAAAAGCTACGCAATATTGTCCACAAATGTTAGACAGAGGACTCTGAAGTCTCTTGCTATTATCATTAACAGGGTCATTAATAACTGAGATCAAAGGACCTAACAAGGAGACGAGAAACTAACAAAACACGATATCGTACTATATTTTCTTTATATGTAAATATTTAAAAATAATGCGCTCTTACACTTTATCCATAACTCCTACAGTTTACCCATAATTCCTACAATTTACCCATAATTCTCCTATTGAATAAGAGTACAAGGACATTTTATTAAATTTTTTGTTGTTGAAAATAATGACACAATATCGTCCACAAACGTTAGACAGAGGACTCTAAAGTCTCTTGCCATACGCATATTTTCGTTATATGTCAATATTGTTAAATAGTGCGCTCTTACACTTTACCCATACCTCCTACAGTTTACCCATAATTCCTACAATTTACCCATAATTCTCCTATTGAATAAGAGTACAAGGACATTTTATTAAATATTTGAAAATAATGACACAATATCGTCCACAAACGTTAGACAGAGGACTCTAAAGTCTCTTGCCATACGCATATTTTCGTTATATGTCAATATTGTTAAATAGTGCGCTCTTACACTTTACCCATAACTCCTACAGTTTACCCATAATTCCTACAATTTACCCATAATTCCTACAATTTACCCATAATTCCTACAATTTACCCAGCACACATATGTAGTGAAGTGTGTTTGTTCGTTCACCTAGCTATAAAAAGAACGGGACTTTAGTTTCAATAGTCACTGTACCCACAGTACAGAGCTTGAATACTTAGTTGATGTACCCACAATACACAGCTACAGTACATAGTCACTGTACCAACAGAACACATCTAGAATACATAGTCACTGTACCCTGGGTACACAGCTAAAGTACATAGTCAATGTACCAACAGAACACAGCTAGAATGCCTAGTCACAGTACCCACAGTACACAGCTAGAATACATAGTAACTGTACCCACAGTACACAGTTAGAATACATATTCACTGTACAAACAGTACACGGTTAGAATACATAGTCACTGTACCCACTGTACACATCTAGAATACATAATCACAGTAACCACAGTACATGGCTAGAAAACATAATCAATGTAACCACATTACACGGCTGGAACACATAATCACAGTAAATTCATAGTCACTGTACCCACAGTACACAGCTAGAAAACATAGTCACTGGACCCACAGTACACATCTAGAATACATAGTCACTGTACCCACAGTACACAGCTATAATACATATTCACTGTACCCACTGTACACAGCTAGAATACATAATCACAGTAACCACAGTACACGGCTAGAATACTTTGTCACGGGTCCCAGAGTACACAGCTACAGTATATATTCACTGTACCCACAGTGCGTAGCTAGAATAAATAGTTACTGTACCCACAGTACACAGCTACAATTCATAGTCACTGTACCCACAGTACACATCTAGAATACATTGTCACTGTATCCAGAGTACACAGCTAAAGTACATATTCACTGTACCTACAGTACACAGCTACAGTACATTGTCACTGTAAACACAGTACACAGCTAGAATACATAGTCACTGGACCCACAGTACACAGCTACAATTCATAGTCACTGTACCCACATTACTCAGCTAGCATACATAGTCACTGTACCCGCAGTGCACAGCTAGAATATAAAGTCACTGTACCACAGTACACATATATAATACATAGTTACTGTACCCACAGTACACAACTAAAATACATAGTCACTTAACCCACAGTACACAGCTAGAATGTATAATAACTGGACACAACTAGACTACATAGTCAATGTATGCACAGTGCACAGCTACAGTACATAGACCTGTACCCACAGTACATGGCTACAATACATAGTCACTGTACCCACATTACTCAGCTAGCGTACATAGTCACTGTACCCGCAGTGCACATCTAGAATATAAAGTCACTGTACCCACAGTACAAAGATATAATACATAGTTACTGTACCCACAGTACACAGCTACAGTTCATAGTCACTCTACCCACAGTACACACCTAGAATACATAGTCACTGTACCCATAGTATACAGCTACAATTTATATTCACTGTACCCACAGTACACAACTAAAATACATAGTCACTTAACCCACAGTACACAGCTAGAATGTATAATCGCTGTACACGCAGTACACAACTAGAATACATTGTCAATGTATGCACAGTGCACAGCTACAGTACATAGTCCTGTACCCACAGTACATGGCTACAATACATAGTCACTGTACCCACAGTACACGGCTACAATACATAGTCACTATATCCACAGTACACATCTAGAATACATAGTCAATGTATCCAGAGTACACAGCTAATGTACATAGTCACTGTACCCACAGTACACAACTACAATACATATTCACTGTACATACATTACACAGCTAGAATACATAGTCACTGCAACCAGAGTATATAGCTATAATACTTAGTCACTGTACACACAGAACACAGCTATAGAACATATTCACTGTACCCACAGTACACAGCTAGAATACATGATCACTGTACCCAGAGTACACAGCTAGAATACATAGTCACTGTACCCACAATATACAGCTACAACTCATAGTCACTGTACCCACAGTACACAACTAAAATACAGAGTAACTCAACCCATAGTACAAAGCTAGAATATAATCACTGTACCCACAGTAAACAGCTAGAATACATAGCCACTGTACCTTCAGTACACATGTAGAATACAAAGTCACTGTACCCACAGTCCACAACTACAATTCATAGTAACTGTACCCACATTACTCAGCTAGCATACATAATCACTGTACCCACAGTGCACAGCTAGAATATAAAGTCACTGTACCACAGTACACGGCTAGAATACATAGTGACAGTAACCAAAGTACACAGCTACAGTATATAGTCACTGTACCCACAGTACACAGCTAGAATACATAATCACTGTATCCAGAGTACACAGCTAAATTACATAGTCACTGTACCCAGAGTACACCACTAGAATACATAGTCAGTGTACCCACAGTACACAGCTAGATTACATAGTCACTTTACCCACAGTGCACAACTAGAATATAAATTCACTGTACCCAGAGTACACAGCTAGAATACATAGTTACTGTACCCACAGTACACAGCTACAGTACATAGTCACTGTACACACAGTACACAGCTAGCATACATAGACATGGTACCCACAGTGCACAGCTAGAATACATAGTCACTGTACCCACAGAACACAGCTTTAATATATATATATATATATATATATATATATATATATATATATATATATATATATATATATATATATATATATATATATATATATTCACTGTATGCACAGTACACAGCTACAGTACATAGCGACTGTATCTACAGTACACTGATAGAATATATATTCACTGCACCAACAATACACAGCTAGAATTCATAGTCACTATACCCTCTGTATATAGTACTCAGCTACAATTCGTAGTCAATGTATCCACAGTACAGAGCTAGAATACATAGTCACTATACCCAGAGTACACAACTAGAATACATAGCCACTGTACCCACAGTATGCAGTTAGAATACATATTTACTGCACACAAAGTACACAACTAGAAAACATAGTCATTGTACCCACAATACACAGCAAGAATGCATAGTCACTGTACCCACAGTATACAGCTACAATTCGTAGTCACTGTATCCACAGTACACAACTAAAATACATAGTCACTCAACCCACAGTACACAGCTAGAATGTATATTCACTGTACACACAGTACAAAGCTAGAATACTTAGTCACTGTACCCACAGTAGTCAGCTAGATTACATAATCACAATAGCCACAGTTCACAGCTAGAATACATAATCAATGTAACCACAGTACAAGGCTAGAATGCATTGTCACTGGACCCTGAGTACACAGCTACAGTATAAAGTCACTGTATCCCCAGTACACATCTAGAATACATAGTCACTGTATCCAGAGTACACAGCTAAATTACATAGTCACTGTACCCACAGTACTCAGCTAGAGTACATAGTCACTGTACCCACATTACACAGCTATAATACTTAGTCACTGTACACAGAGTACACAGCTATAATACATATTCACTGTACCCAAAGTACACAGCTAGATTACATAGTCACTGTACACACAGTACACAGCTAGCATACATAGACATTGTACCCACAGTACACAGCTAGAATATATAGTCACTATACCCAGAGTACACAACTAGAATACATATTCACTGTACCCACAGTAAACAACTAGAATACATAATAATAATCACTGTACCCACATTAACCCACTACAATTCATAGTCACTGTACCCACATTACTCAGCTAGCATACATAGTCACTGTACCCACAGTGCACACCTAGTATACAATGTTACTGTACCCACAGTACACAGTTAGAATACATAGTAACTGTTCCCACAGTACTCAACTTTAATACATACTCACTATACCCACAATACACAAATAAAATACATATTCACTGTACCCACAGTTCAGAGCTAGAATACATAGTCACTGTCCCACAGTACACAGCTAGAATACATATTCACTGTACACACAGTACACAGCTAGAATACATAGTCACTGTATCCAGAGTACACTGCTAAATTACATAGTTACTGTACCCACAGTACACATCTAAAATACATATTTACTGTACCCAGAGTACACAACTAGAATACATAATCACTGTTCCCACAGAACACAGCTAGAATTCATTGTCACTATACCCACAGTACACGGCTAGAATACATAGTCACTTTACCCACAGTATACAGCTAGAAAACAAAGTAACTGTACCCACAATATACAGCTAGAATATATAGTTGCTGTACCCAGAGTACTCAGCTACAGTACATAGTAACTATACCCACAGTACACAGCTAGCAAACATAGTCACTATATCCAGAGTACACAGCTAAAGTACATTGTTACTGTACCCACAGTACACAGCTACAGAACATTGTCGCTGAACCCATAGTACACAGCTAGAATGCATAATTACTGTACCACAGTACACCGCTACAGTACATAGACACTTTACCCACAGTACACAGCTAGAATACATAGTCACTGTATCCAGAGTGCACAGCTGTAATACATAGTTACTATACCAACTGTACACAGGACACAGCTAAAATTCATATTCACTGTATCCATAGTACACAGCTAGATTACATATTCACTGTACCCACAGTACACAGCTAGAATATGTAGTCACTATACCCACAGTACACAACTAGAATACATAGTCACGTTACCCACAGTACACATTTCGAATAAATAATCACAGCAACCATAGTACACGGCTAGAAGACATAATCAATGTAACCACAGTACAGGGCTAGAATACATTGTCACTGGACCCAGAGTAAACAGCTACAGTATATAGTCACTGTACCCACAGTGCATAGCTAGAATACATAGTTACTGTACCCACAGTACACGTATAAAGTCACTGTATCCCCAGTACACATCTAGAATACATAGTCACTGTATCCAGAGTACACAGCTAAATTACATAGTCACTGTACCCACAGTACTCAGCTAGAGTACATAGTCACTGTACCCACATTACACAGCTATAATACTTAGTCACTGTACACAGAGTACACAGCTATAATACATATTCACTGTACCCAAAGTACACAGCTAGCATACATAGACATTGTACCCACAGTACACAGCTAGAATATAGTCACTATACCCAGAGTACACAACTAGAATACATATTCACTGTACCCACAGTAAACAACTAGAATACATAATAATAATCACTGTACCCACATTAACCCACAACAATTCATAGTCACTGTACCCACATTACTCAGCTAGCATACATAGTCACTGTACCCACAGTGCACACCTAGTATACAATGTTACTGTACCCACAGTACACAGTTAGAATACATAGTAACTGTTCCCACAGTACTCAACTTTAATACATAGTCACTATACCCACAGTACACAAATAAAATACAGCTATAATGCATTGTAACTACATCTCCAGTACACGATTAGAATACACAGTTACTGCTCACCCAGGACACAGCTCGAAATACATGGTCGCTGCAACCTCAGTACATAACTGGAATACATAGCCACTACACCCTCAGAATACAAAATCACACAATTTCGCACAACTTCACACAACGTTGCACAACATTACACAACTTCACACAACGTCGCACAACTTCGCACAACTTCACACAACTTCAGACAACTTCGCACAACTTCAAACAACTTCAAACAACTTCTGGCGAACAAACTAACAAAATGACACCATCTCAGCATACATTTATTTATTTTATGATAATGTCTCCATCCTGCTTTGCTGTTTCTCACCATCTCAGCATACATTTATTTATTTTATGACACTGTCTCCAGCCTGCCTTGCTTTTTCTCAGCATCTCAGCATATATTTCTGCACTTTATGACACTGTCTCTAGCCTGCCTTGCTCTGTCTCACCATTTCATACACTGTCACACGCAACTTGAAAAAGGTGTTGTATTCTTGCTAGTGACACCCCTCTACATATGGACAAGCTCCATAGAGTAGTAATGAGTCGAGTGTAGCCATTACCTTCTAGTTCCCACACCTCACCACCCCTACCATAGAGTAATGAGAGGAGTATAGCCATCTGACCACCCCACGCACGCTTGGTGTTGTATTCTCGCTAGTGACTCCCCTCTACATATGGACAAGCTCCATAGAGTAGTAGTGAGTCCAGTGTAGCCATTATCTTCTGGTTCCCACACCTCACCACCCCCACCATAGAGTAATGGTACAGTCACCTTTTTCCTGTAAGCGACTGTACCACATTGACTATGTATTCTAGATGTGTACTATGGGTACAGTGACTATGTATTGTAGCCGTGTACTGTGGGTACAGTGACTATGTATTGTAGCCATGTACTGTGGGTACAAGACTATGTACTGTAGCTGTGCACTGTGCATACATTGACAATGTATTCTAGTTGTGTACTGCGTGTACAGCGATTATACATTCTAGCTGTGTACTGTGGGTTAAGTGACTATGTATTTTAGTTGTGTACTGTGGGTACAGTGAATATAAATTGTAGCTGTATACTATTGGTACAGTGACTATGTATTCTAGGTGTGTACTGTGGGTAGAGTGACTATGAACTGTAGCTGTGTACTGTGGGTACAGTAACTATGTATTATATCTTTGTACTGTGGGTACAGTGACTTTATATTCTAGATTTGCACTGCGGGTACAGTGACTATGTACGCTAGCTGAGTAATGTGGGTACAGTGACTATGTATTGTAGCCATGTACTGTGGGTACAGGTCTATGTACTGTAGCTGTGCACTGTGCATACATTGACTATGTATTCTAGTTGTGTACTGTGTGTCCAGTGATTATACATTCTAGCTGTGTACTGTGGGTTAAGTGACTATATATTTTAGTTGTGTACTGTGGGTACAGTGAATATAAATTGTAGCTGTATACTATGGGTAGAGTGACTATGTATTCTAGTTGTGTACTGTTGGTACAGTGACTATGTACTGTAGCTGTGTACTGTGGGTACAGTAACTATGTATTATATATGTGTACTGTGGTACAGTGACTTTATATTCTAGCTGTGCACTGCGGGTACAGTGACTATGTATGCTAGCTGAGTAATGTGGGTACAGTGACTATGAATTGTAGCTGTGTACTGTGGGTCCAGTGACTATGTATTCTAGCTGTGTACTGTGTTTACAGTGACAATGTACTGTAGCTGTGTACTGTAGGTACAGTGAATATGTACTTTAGCTGTGTACTCTGGATACAGTGACAATGTATTCTAGATGTGTACTGTGGGTACAGTGACTATGAATTGTAGCTGTGTACTGTGGGTCCAGTGACTATGTATTCTAGCTGTGTACTGTGTTTACAGTGACAATGTACTGTAGCTGTGTACTGTAGGTACAGTGAATATGTACTTTAGCTGTGTACTCTGGATACAGTGACAATGTATTCTAGATGTGTACTGTGGGTACAGTGACTATGAATTGTAGCTGTGTACTGTGGGTACAGTAACTATTTATTCTAGCTACGCACTGTGGGTACAGTGAATATAAACTGTAGCTGTGTACTCTGGGACCCGTGACAAAGTATTCTAGCCGTGTACTGTGGTTACTGTGATTATGTATTCTAGCTGTGTACAGTGGGTACAGTGAATATGTATTATAGCTGTGTACTGTGGGTACAGTGACTATGAATTTACTGTGATTATGTGTTCCAGCCGTGTAATGTGGTTACATTGATTATGTTTTCTAGCCGTGTACTGTGGTTACTGTGGTTATGTATTCTAGATGTGTACAATGGGTACAGTGACTATGTATTCTAACCGTGTACTGTTTGTACAGTGAATATGTATTCTAGCTGTGTACTGTGGGTACAGTTACTATGTATTCTAGCTGTGTACTGTGGGTACTGTGACTAGGCATTCTAGCTGTGTTCTGTGGGTACATTGACTATGTACTTTAGCTGTGTACTCAGGATACAGTGACTATGTATTCTAGATGTGTTCTGTTGGTACAGTGACTATGTACTGTAGCTGTGTATTGTGGGTACATCAACTAAGTATTCAAGCTCTGTACTGTGGGTACAGTGACTATTGAAACTAAAGTCCCTTTCTTTTTATAGCTAGGTGAACGAACAAACACACTTCACTACATATGTGTGCTGGGTAAATTGTAGGAATTATGGGTAAATTGTAGGAATTATGGGTAAATTGTAGGAATTATGGGTAAACTGTAGGAGTTATGGGTAAAGTGTAAGAGCGCACTATTTAACAATATTGACATATAACGAAAATATGCGTATGGCAAGAGACTTTTGAGTCCTCTGTCTAACGTTTGTGGACGATATTGTGTCATTATTTTCAAATATTTAATAAAATGTCCTTGTACTCTTATTCAATAGGAGAATTATGGGTAAATTGTAGGAATTATGGGTAAACTGTAGGAGGTATGGGTAAAGTGTAAGAGCGCACTATTTAACAATATTGACATATAACGAAAATATGCGTATGGCAAGAGACTTTAGAGTCCTCTGTCTAACGTTTGTGGACGATATTGTGTCATTATTTTCAACAACAAAAAATTTAATAAAATGTCCTTGTACTCTTATTCAATAGGAGAATTATGGGTAAATTGTAGGAATTATGGGTAAACTGTAGGAGTTATGGATAAAGTGTAAGAGCACATTATTTTTAAATATTTACATATAAAGAAAATATAGTACGATATCGTGTTTTGTTAGTTTCTCGTCTCCTCGTTAGGTCCTTTGATCTCAGTTATTAATGACCCTGTTAATGATAATAGCAAGAGACTTCAGAGTCCTCTGTCTAACGTTTGTGGACAATATTGCGTAGCTTTTCTATTGCTTCGTTGTAACGGCTTGCCAATGGGGACGCTCTAGGGTTATGGATAGGGTTACGGACCAGGGGGCGCTCGGGCTACCCAGAAGGTTGTGAGGCTGCGCGCGCAGTTAAAATAAAAAATAAAAAAAAATAAAAAAAAAATAATAATAATTAAAAAAAAAATTAATAAAAAATAATAATAATAATAATAAGCTCCAGTCGCTAGGGGGCGCTGCGCACGGTTACAGCCACCAGGGGGCGCTCTGATTGGCTGCGCGCGCAACCGGAAGTCGTTCAGACACATGGGCACCGGAATTGCTTGGTCAGAACATATCACCTACTACTGCTGTCGACGATGCCGTTCTGAGTGGGGGGGGGTACGGTAAAGAGATCCAGCTCGCTCTTGACCCCTTCGAACGATTGTCTATGACGAAAGCCATCGTCGAATATGTCGGCCTCACGTTTCTTGGTTGTCTGTCTCTTGCGCTGTCTCGCCACTGTAGTGACTCCTTTCTTCGCAGACGCGCGTTTTATACGTTTACGAGGTCGAACACCAGGAGTCAAAAGGCCACTCATCAGGCGCTTACCAGCATCCGTGACGCGTCGTTTGGCTGCCTTTTTATGCTTTGTCCGGACAAGACGTCGTCAGCGATGCGCACGCCGGTCTTCAACGCTCCTTTTCCCAATGCCACGGCACCTCTCTCGATGAGAGGCATGGCGCTGCGCAGCAGACCTCCGAACAGACTTCCTAGTCCGTGACCTCGCTGGTATCGGGCACCGGCGAAGTAGGGCAGTGCACCATCCGCCTGACGCCTGTAATAGTCGTTGTAATTCATCTTCAGAACCGTCCGGTCCTACGCCGTCGAAAATGAGGGGTCACCGTCACTCTAACGTACTAGAATGGCACGCGCCGTCCGGTGTCGTGTCTTATATCCATCTCTATGGTCCTGAAGTTTTTGCGCAAAATAGGCACGTGGTGGACGTTTTTGAAACGTTCAGATACCGTGGCGCCATGAGTTCCGCGAACCTTGAGGGACCGCAACAAAGGTGCGAGACTTTCGCCGACGATGCGAGACTCCACAACGTTCGTGTAGATGTAAATGGTATCGAACCCTCGAGCTGTGCTCATCACGTTAGCGCCTTTTTACGGAAGGAGTATGAAACATGGGGAGTCTCCCTAGGTGGAAAACCACTCTGCCCGATGGCGTGACACCGATATCCGTTCCACGTAGTCTCGGGAGGACGTACTCGCGTGTGCAGCTTACTGTTGCTGTTGCTGCTGCTGCTGCCGGCGGATAGGTGACCACCGACTTAGATCCCATCGCACTGTGGTGAAGCATGGTAAACACGGTGTCGGATGACATGTGCAACTTCATTTTTTGAGTGATGGGGCAGTAGCTCAATTTAGCTCTTACCTTATCTGTTTCCATAATTTTCAGCCCCTTGTTTATATGGTACTTCAATGTTACATGACCTTTGTAATACCCAGCGGCTAACCTCGCACTCGGGATAAAAACCACAGGATGTGTATCACTGAGGAAGAATCAGGTATCTTCCTCTGTAACGTTGTACCAAGTGTGCGGGTACTGTGTCTCTGCCAGCCCGTATTCCCACTCGCCAGACAGTGAGATACGTTGACGCAAGTCCGTGATGTAATGGACCAAGGCGGTATCGGGGTGCATCATCATGGAAGCGTTGCTAGACAACGTCAAGTACAAATCACTCGCCATGGTGTCTCAAATTAGGATTGGGCAGCAGGTAACCCAAAGAACTACTCAACATGGCCGTCTACAGATAAGAGTTGTCGTGAGCGGTCGTCAGATTGTAAATGCTAATCAAGAAGACCATGTACAACACGATGACTTGACACAGAAAGACGATCTCCTCTTTGGGACACACGGTACCGAAAACATGCCAAGGAGTGTTGTCGTTGTTGCTTTGAGCGTCAGTACTGTCTTCTGCTACTACGTCCTCTTGCTCCTCTTCTTCTATGACGGTGCTGGTGGTGAAGGCCTTTGTTGTCGACTGGTCTGTCATAGTTCGAATGAAGCGCGACAGACGCGCGACTAGTCTTTATAGTGGACGAGGGCCTTGGCACCGATCCAGCTGTTGAATTTGGAAGGGTAGCCTTACCATTTCACAAAAGCCTCCGTTCGTTTGCCCACTTTGCGGCGCTGCAGTACTGATTCCACGCGGTACATTTTATCGGCGGGTACCGACACCTTCTGCAGCTCCGGTTGGTAGAAGGTTCCGTCCAGCACTTCACCGAGATCGTCGATCAATCGGTTTACGAGCGGATCGGAGGGATGAACCTCGTGTATTGTGAATATCTCTTCGCTCCAATTTGCCATGTAGCCTTTTTTGAACAGTCTCTTAACCTTGCTTATGCGCACGCGATTCGACACACGGAACTTGGGCACGCCCTTACCATCGTGACCGTACAGGCGCTGCCACACCTCTTCTTGATTCTTCGCACTTACCTGTGACAGAGCTACATTAGAGCGTGAATTGATGAAAGCTTCTCTGGCTAGTACTACACGGGCAGCATATTGTCGTAGTATTAATATGCTGCGTGAATACCTCGTTCTCCGATGCCCTGGGACAAGTGCTGTGTCATCTGTGAATATAATATACATACAAATCAGAATGCATCGAAAATTACAACCTTCAACTCCTTCTTTACACAGTATTATGTGACTTTACATGTTACTTAAATGAATCAATACCTTTGCAATAAATTGTATATATATTTTATGAATGGGCACTCTTTATATGTTTGTGTGCACACGCGCACTCACGCCCGAACGCATGCACGCACATACACGCACACACCTAGCAGAAAAACTCTTTTAGCGTCATATGAATTTCTTAATTTCACATATTATGATTTAATACGTCCTACATTTGTGTGAAACAATCAGGAATTCAACTGTTGTCCGACCTCATCAGGAGAGTGGCTCACATTTAAATCGGTTACTGTTTCCATCTTTGTCTGAGAGTCAAAATAACTGCCATTGTTGTTGCTCTCCTCCTTTTCCCTCTAGTCCGGGGTGAGGCTGACACCGATAGCGGTCGTCAGTTTTTGTTTCCCCTTCTTCGTAACCAGGCCATTGTGTTTTTTTAATACATCTTCAGTTGGTAGAGCAGAGGCCACTGGTGTTAGGATGCAGAATACTTTGCTGTCGACGGGACGCAACGGGTACATTTCCGTACCATTGTCGAGTGCCTTTATGTGAGCCATCTGGACAGCCGGACTCAGGACGACTTTTTTCGCGAACATGATGGCATCGACGATGAGGAATTTGTGATCGGTGGCAGCGGGGCCATCCACCAGGGCGAACGCGTCCTTGCTGCGCACGAGTCGAATCTTTAAAAAAGTAAAGGTAAGTTCTTATATTGCGCGGTATCCATTCCTTAGGATTGCTCAAAGCGCGTTACACTTCAACCTCTGGCAGACCTGTTCATTCCAAGGCCATTTCAACTTATCTGGGAAGCATTCAGCCACACACAACGAAGCCACGAAGACTATTCGTTCAAACTCTCTGTATCGCTAGGTACTCATTTATACAGCTGAGTGGATTGCGGCAACGTGGGGTGATCAAACTTGCCAAAGTTTTGAAGCGACCGCAGTGGGATTTGAAACCAGGTTCTCTCGATTGAGAGTCCGGCATTCTAACCGGTATGCTGGACGCCAACGCCGTTGATGAGCAAACGGTCCACGTGGAGTTATCCCAACAATTCGACGACCCGACTCTGTGCAACGTACGTTTTCCGACTCCGTAACGTTTCATTCGTATCGTCGATTGCTTCCATGTGACCGGCGGTATCTCTGTATCTACCACTTGACTGAACAGCGAATGCAGCCAGTTATTCACTGGACTCACCTGCTCGTTCGGATCGAGGTTCGTTCCATCACCTTTGGTCAACTTCGCTCGCACAGGTATGTGTTGGCAAGATCCAGGTAGGCATCACCCGACCCGGGTAGTGAGAATTCGATGGGACCACCCGAATCAAGGGAGGCCATCGGTTGATGTTCCATCCATTGTCCGGCGTCGATGCTGGTCCGAGTCGGCGGGTCGCCAAAGAAATCCAGTTCGCTCTTGACACCCTCGCAAGATTGCCTGTGCACGAAAACCATCGTCGAACACGTCACCGGTCTGTTCTTTTCGCTGTACTGACCCGTCGTGTTGCGGTCGCGCGTTTTATATTTAATTTTAGCGCTTCACCGAATTACACGACCAGTATCTTGCGGTGTTATTTCAGTCAAATGCACTTGTTTGCTTGTTGTGTTTGCAGTATATGTTTTCATACCTTTGTCTAACTTCATTGTATTTCTTTATATACGCCACCACCTTGCAAACAAAACATTCCACATATGGAAATAAAGGAACTGCCAACTAGTCTCCTCGTTAACTGCCTTATACTCTTGGTATAAACAATCGTTTATATATATATATATATATATATATATATATATATATATATATACATACATATATATATTATATATATATATATATATATATATATATATATATATATATATATATATATATATATATATATATATATATATATATATATATATATATATATATATATATAATATTATATATAGTTTTTTTGCTAGGTGCGTGCGTGTATGTGCGTGCGTGCGTTCGGGTGTGAGTGCGTTTGTGCACACAAATATATATATATCAAGAGTGCCCATTCATAAAATATATATACAATTTATTGCAAAGGTATTGATTCATTTAAGTAACATGCAAAGTCACATACTGTGTAAAGAAGGAGTTGAAGGTTGTAATTTTCGATGCATTCTCATTTGTATGTATAATTATATTCACAGATGACACAGCACAATACAATCTCTTGCACCACAAATTGTGTCATTGTTTGTGTAAATACATATGAATAATGGTTGATTGAATATTTCCGATGTTGCTCTTCCCTTCCATAATTGAAATATGCAGGCTGGAAAAAGTTGAAATTTCAAGACCAGATTTTGCTGATTATTCTGAAGTTCTGCCTCGGCTACAGGGATTTGGACTTTTCTGAGCAGCTTGATGTTAGTAAAGCCACCATCTCAAATATGTTTCACATTTTATAGTGTATGAACACTGTACGAACTATTTGAAAAAAATATGTCTTGTGTATTTTTACAGTAAAAATACAGGTTCAATTAACTTCATTGCCTAAATCGAGGAAGAGCATAAAGTGCATAAATATTACCTTGTAAGTGATTGGACATTTAGCAGTGTGGAAGGCACATTTATTACAATTTATATGTACTAGTCAACGGGAATGATATCATTACCTTTTGAAGAATATGTTACAATGTTACATAATTTACAGTAAACAGCATTGAAACTATATATTTAATTATTTTTTATTCCGTGTTTTTGATGCTGTAATATACTGTGGACTCTAGCAATGGCGGTCTCCATCTGTAACTATAATCCATCAGATTCAGTCACAGCAGAACTTTCGCAATTCATATAATACAAATGTTTCAGTATCATTTTTAATATTATTGTAAGTAATGAAAAAATATAATACTTTTCTACAATCAAACAACTTAACTTAAGACAATACTTATTCTAATCACAATGTTTGTTAATCTGAAGGAACAACTGTGTCAGACAACCTAGAATAGTCAGACATGTAATTTCCCAATGAATTGTCCCTGAAATAATTATTTAAACATCGGATCTCGCTTCAGATATTAAAAAGATACTACTAGTATGGGATCCAAATAGCAAAAAGGCATATATTTAGGGATGGAGTAGACATAGCTTAATGTGGAAAGCAGACCTAATGTTTTGTTAGATTGGTGCATCAATAATCACAGGGCCTGCTCTGCCATGACTCTTGCGAAAACTCCGAAAAATTTATTTTAAGAAGGGTACCCTAAATTGATAATTTCCGCGACTTGCGTCAGGAAACATATTGACTGTTGCACATATTACTCCATGGAAATCTCTGTATATAATATATGTAGACAAATGGACTACCGAATGAAAGCTAAACATCCACTGTATTTGTTGATATGTGGTTTGTCAGTATATCTTGAGAACTTGTGAAATGAGAACTCTATGTTGACAATTACCCTATTGTTATACCGAGACTCCAAAAATTACACAAATCATAACATAATTTTATATAAGCTGCTAAAACTATTTTGGTGGCTGTATTATAATTATTACCTATTGTGATATGAAAATACTCTAGCCACATTCCATCCTACATTTTGGACCCAAATAAGCAGCTATATATTTTTAGACTTATTCTATTGTATACAGAAGAGTATAATATGAATAACTCGAATTAAGTAATCCATTTTGAATTTCACACCTACTCATGACATGACCACACAGAAGAGCTGATGTTGCTGAAGATACCGACAGGGGTGATTCTTTTTAGCCAATTGTCTCGCAATCCGGTGATATGGTGTGCCTGTCGCCCCTTTCTGCACCCAGAGTTCTTCCAGACCAGGAATACGCACACTGTGGTAGATGGCCATCACCAGAATGTCAGTGTCCATGGCTTGTATCACAGCATGTGAGTAGCCGTAGTGCGGCATATAGTATACTAGATGTGCAAAGATACGTTTATCTGCTTCCTCGTGAGATTCACACGACAAATATGGTAGGGTTTGTGATTTCATTGAATGATGACATATTCACTGGAGAGGCCTCCAAGGATAAGTTGCATATATCTAGGGACCATTTCAGGTACCTTTGCAGCACTGTTTTGTTCTTAACGTTAGCGATAAAAGACTTCCAGGTTGGAATGGAAAGTTGATCCTGAGTCTCGTATGTGCCACTTTCATCTTGTGTCTTCGGCGGTCTGACCCTTTTTGGTTCCTTTCTGATTAATTGTACACCATACCGATCACCAGCCAAGCAACTTGTGCAGATAACGAGTTGGCATATTGAGGAACTTCTTACACCCGGTGTCCTGCTGATGTATAAATGCCATGGCATCAACCAGCAGCTCAACATTACCGTCAGTGGGTGGTAAGTGGTCTTCTTCTACATCTTCTACCCAGGAATCTCCAAGTTGACTCTTGATAGCTACAACATAATTTGCCTTATTACCCTTACTCATGACGTAACCGAAGAGAAAAGCAGGGTATTTAATATCCTCATAGCTGAAGGATTCATTGTCAATATCACGAAGAAAGTGAAGGCCCCGGAAAGTATAGCTGTCTTCCTGGTACATCATTGCTTTCAGTGATTTGACTTGTTTCTGTCGCTTCTCGTGGACAATCTGCAGACGTAGTAACAGTAGTGTTGAGCGTTTCTTCAGCTCTGCTGAGTGCTTCAGGTCCGTTCTCTTTTGCTTCTAAATATTTAGTGAGGCACACTTCTCTCCATTGGCGATATTCAAGAGATCAAAAGAGGATGAGGTAAATGGATTGATCAGGCCACCAAAACGCAACGTCATTATGTTGTTGACTGCATCTCTGTCTTTAGATGCCTGTGTCTTCGATGGTCATCTAGGAGTACCTGTTCAATCACTGACATGTACCATTGCCTTAGTCTGCTCCGAGACAGCTGTAAATGCAGGCGGTGTCCTCGGGTACTTCTCTCTGGCAGCTTGTTGTTGTGTAATACCTTGTAAAGTTGCGTCTTGGCCTCTTTGTTTTACGTCTGTTCTATGGCCATGTCCGTCCATACTCCATTGAATTTTTCTCTCGTCACATGGACTGTGAAATGACCATTGTTGAAGGCTGTCACCACATCTGGTGGTAGGTGTCTCCCAACATGAAAGTAATGTGGTATACATGCTACATACTTTGTGTGCCCAGTAGATACCATGTATGACAGCACGTTACATACTTCTGTCAAGTGTTGGTGCCACAAACCAGTTCTATCCGCTTCGATGTTCCTTTTCAATATAAGTACCATGTGGATAAACATCAGTCAAAGTCTGCCTGTTGGATTACTCTCGAGGTTTGCATCAAGTTCAGAAAACATCTTGTTGATATATTGTCCTTCCCTTCGTCCAGTAGGTTTGTACGAGCTTGTAAGGCGGCATCACTTTCTTGGCGACCCGATGCATCCGCCAGATCCTGTATTGAGCCTGCTACTGAAGCCATAGCATCAATATCGGGTTGCTCCAATGTCGAAGCCTCAAATGCGTCCCAGTAAAGCTCCATCTTTGCAGACATCATTAAAGTATGACAACTGCCATGCTATAATAGTCCTTGCCAGACATTATCTTGTTCATTGTGCCAGCTCTACAGATGTCAGCTTCGACGATGACTACTTCTATCCCTGAGGATCTGAATAGGTCACCAATGACACCATAGTATTTGTTGGCGATATAAAAGCCACCCATTCGTAGAATCAAGCATTGATACTTTTGTGGTTTCGTTTTCTGCAAGCCAACGGTGATTTCATATATTGCCTGATCACATGTGAGGATGCAATATGTTTGATGGAGTTTCTGTGTAGCTGCCATGATATAACCAAGAGCATATTCAACAACATCAGGCTTCACAGGCGGTTCAGGTAAGAATGGTCCATACCCAGTGATAGCTTGTGATTGTGTATCTGTCAGTACTTCGTGGTAGTTGTTCGAGGTAAGCATATTTGTCTGATCATCAATCTGCAGGGTATCCCGTTCTATTAACTGCTACGCAACTATGGGATCATCTGCGAAAGTGATAATTACTTAGTTAAAAGCGTTAACATGCAACTAAAAGTGATAAGTACTTAGCTAAAAACGGCACATACTTAACAAAATACGTTACTACTTAACAAAATAAACAGTTACAGCTACAGCTACTAAATGTGAGTGGATACTCGTTCTGTGTGAATAAACAAAAACAATTGCTGATGTTGACTAATTGCACCGTAAATATTGCAATATTGTTTCAAACTGTTGCGTCCGAAAGCTTTAGTAGTGCTGTGCCGTGGCGACTTTTTGTAGTCATTCGTCTAATGGTAGCAATGTTGTGTGATGGCGTCGTCTTTTCTCAAAACATGATTTCGTCGTTCGACAGTTGTAACTATTTAATTCATCAACAGTTTTCCAACATTTTGTCTGCACTCAATCGACACAATAATTGTTAATGATGTCAAGTAAAAAGGCATTGCGCAAAAGTATCTTTATACGCATTAAGAAGGGCAAACATGTCCCAATATGGAATCGTTCAAGTATAAACAGACAGAATGGCAGCACTGCCGCAGCACCGACTTTACATTACACGTTCACAACTTGTCTTTGTCCTAGGTGTCGTTCTGGATGTGGCCCCGTGTACCTCCTGCCACATGAAATTACGTCACTGGCTACAGGGGTCCTCTGGACCCCTCACAAATCTCGACAACCACGAATACGTTAACGTCGTGTACCCGCTAGATGACGGAAAAGGTCTGCAATGCAACCGGCATCCGTTGCGGGACGCTAATCATCAGAAAACTACTTCGGAAGTAGGGTGGTGCTTCATCGTATCCGATAGGGGCGCTTCTCAGCATACGTTTTAGTCCGTCTCTAGTCAATATCAAGTAGTTCGTGCGCTATCTCCTAGATGTCGCCTCTTTATGATGTGGGTGATTGCGGATGCGCTACAGGAAATACGTTATGGGCGATAATAAACTTTTTTTGTAAGCAAATTAGGTGGATTACTAGGCATTATGGAGCGCCCCTAACGGAAATTAGACTATTCGTCAGGGGTGCCACTAATGCCAAAACCATCAACCGGGACGCTCCAAGAGTACCGTTATCATCCCCTAGGTGGCGCCACCGTAAGCACCAGGTGGCTCCACACTCCGGAGCCGCGCGCCGCCAACCGTCGGTCCAGCTTCGTAGTGGACTTACATAGCGAATATGTTATAATGTGCGCTACCAGCCGTCGCTCCAGCGACGAACACGTGAAAGAGGCGAGACGCTCCATTCCTGATGCAGATGAGGATCACGCCGTCCTGAAAGGACCACACCTTCATAATGCCAACTGATACAAGCAATGACGAAAACATGCTTCACTCCTTGGGTATAGCTCTATGTTTTGATTGCGGCCAATTAACATACTGGGTGTTACTACTTTCCTGCTTAGGGTAGAAATAAATAAACATGGCCTACAAACAGCAGTTTGCACCGTTTTGTAGCTCAACTCACAGAGCTTAGATATATTTTCTTTTCATGTTGGATTCCGTTGTTTTTCTTGAGCGAAATTGCAAACACAAATCGCACGACTTCGTATGAATCTATAATTTCTAGTCTACACAAGGCCATTTTCACGTGCGTCATACATATATTATATACTTGAGGCACGTCAGAACTTCGCACGGCAACTGAGAGTGTATGATACATATATGTATGGATTTGCGGTGTTTCTCCCGAGGCACCTTATTTCGCAGCCGTCGACCGAGGAGCGCCTCAAAAGGTTTCGTGAAATACACAGAACACTTTTTGAAGGAGCCAGAGAACTGCCGTAATGACAAAACTTATAATTAATGAATTGTAGTGACACTTCACATTGGTTGGAGTATGTTGGAATAAATGTAGATTATTCTATCTAACATGATTTTACGATACCTAACAGCAGTCAGACTGTATCATTAAGCCCAGATGGTTTATCGGAAACGTTACGTCGTATTCTGTGAAATAGTGTATACAGTGCCGTTTCTAGGCTTGTTGGCAGGGGGTCTCAGTCAGTCGTAGTCATATGTCGATATTTCGTTCTACTTACGAACCGGGGGGGGGGGCGACGACACGTGTTTCGTTCAACTTCAAGAATCGTTTGTATTAGCCGGCTGCTAATACTTCAATTTTTACATTAACACTAGTTCCGAGAATTATCACTAGTTGGAGACCGCAACGAGTTCTGAGTGACTCGGTTATCTGTTGGAGAGAGTGACGAGTTCCGAGTGACTCGGCCATCTTTCAGAGACCGCGTCGAGTTCTGAGTGACTCGGTTATCTGTTGGAGACAGTGACGAGTTCCGAGTGATTCAGCCATCTTTCAGAGACTGCGACGAGTTCTGAGTGACTCGGTTATCTGTTGGAGACAGTGACTAGTTTCGAGTGGCTCGGTCATCTTTCAGATACCGCGACGAGTTCTGAGTGACTCGATCATCTGTTAGAGACAGTGATGAGTTCTGAGTGACTCGGTCATCTGATAGAGACAGTGATGAGTTCCGAGTGACTCGGTCATATGTTAGAGACAATAAAGAGTTCCGAGTAAATCGGTCATCCAATAGAGACAGTGACGAATTCCGAGTGACCCCGTTATCTGTTAGAGACCTTGACGAGTTCCGAATGACTCGGTCATATGTTAGAGACTGTGACAAGTTGCGAGTGACGCGGTCATCTGTTGGAGACAATGACGAGTTCCGAGTAACTCGGTCATCTATTTGAGACTGTGACAAGTTGCGAGTGACGCGGTCATCTGTTGGAGACAGTGACGAGTTCCGAGCATGGCTATTAGGTCGAATGCACCAGAGTTTCACAATCAGTAACCGGACTTAGTCGACACAGAAGGTTAGCTTGAATGATAGTGTTTTCTGAAGAAAAAACGCGGCAAGTAATTCTTAATAATGTTATATAAAAGTTAATAAATGCTAAATTTCTTTCACGAAACAGAAGTTATTTTGTGTCTTTGTTGGGACGTGACGTTACACTATGCATATGGCTGCCATCAGCGTGTTACATTTGATTGTGCCAGTATACTTGTCGCTACACATGGCTGTCATTTGCGTGTTATATTTGAATGTGCCAGTCACCACACTCGGCTGCCATCAGCGTGTTATATATTTGAATGGCCAGTATACCTGTCATTAAACACGCTGTGTACCAGCGTGTGATATTCGAATGTGCCAGTATAGCAGTCACTACACACAGCCGTATATCCACGTGGATATTTGAATGTGCCGTAGACTCATCACTTCACAGGGCGGGATATCACCGGGTTTTATTTGGATGTGCCAGTATACCAGTTACTCACACGGCTGTCTACCAGCGTGTTATATTTGAAAGTGTATGTTGCTTGTCACTCACTACACACCGTAGTATATTACCGAGTTATATTTGATTGGGACAGTACAGCCGCAATAGCTGTGTGTCAGAGTGTCATACTTACAGTGCGGCTTATATGTGGCTCGGCCAGTGCGTAGGTCACTACTCCCAGCTGCATATCAGCTGTTAAATTCCAACAAATGTTAGTTGATTGTGCAGTATAACTAGATATGATTGTGTGCTTATTCGTAGGCAAGCATACATGTCATTACTTATCAGCTATTCATCGTGTCATAAATTAATGTTTTATTATACCCGTTTGCCTGGTGATGTTTCAATTCTTGAAGTGAGGCAAGCTAATTGGTGGGCAGAGTTCCCAGTGTTAGTGTAAACATTTCATCGTCAAGTTCTAGTAGACTAGGCAAATAATCTCAAAAGGCTCTAGAAATCACGTTAGGGGTACCTAAATGTTACAAGCTGTCGTCCATGCCAGAGTTTATCTAAAACCTTTACCGGTCACAACCAGCCCGGATGACACTATCTATTGTGATTTTTTACAGTGTAGTGAGCTATTTAGCGAAGATGGTGTTAAGATTTTGTCGCGATTTTGCAATGTATACATAATCGACTGTAACTATACTAGTCATAGAGCTATATATCTAAATTAGTATCAAAATATCTATAATAAGGAGGACTATGTCGGGTGTAAATAATTATTTCAATATTCTAGCAATATTCGACAAAAAAATATAAAACGTTCCAAAATATATCAAGACTTTATTTTGGTTTCTGAACCAAAGGTGTACAATAGTTTATATAACTTCTTACGTACATGATACATGCCAATTATTTTTATCACGAAGTAATGCCAGTTCATGTCCAAACAAAATATCACCACATGGTTCGATAAATAATGTAATGAGATTCAGTGACAACCCAAAATATAACGTTAACCCCTTTATTTGTCATTGCCGACAGATTGATATAGAGTTGGTGTCATTGTATGATTTGTTGTTTTGTATGTAGCTGACCCCGCTACAACGGTGTCAGTTTCATAATCCTATGAAATATAACCAATTAATTGTGTACCCAATATCATAAACAATGTTGTGAGTGTATATGTAGATGTACCAGGTCCCGTTTCAGAAGTAAGCACCAACGTTTCGCCAGTGTATGCAAAATATATCGAATGCAATTCCAACGTTCACCTATACGTCATATAAAAGCTGTATATTCCAAGAAATCAAACCAACGAAATAAGACATAATCGGCTGTGTTAGCTGTAGTTGTGGATTGTCGAAACTGAAAGATTAATAGATGGACACACATTCTTCGAGACACCTTATCTCCTGGTGGTTCAATTACGCCTATGACGGTACGCATGAAAGGTACGATCAAACATGTACTTTGATGTTATTTTCACATGTGGTGTATACAATAGCTATACTATAGGTTAATGTAACCTTTTATAAAGTGTGAACATTATATTGTGTTTCCAAACACATGAATAAACAAATCGTATCTACAAAACCCACCTGGAAAAAAATCGGGTCTTGTCATCTCTTGAGAGTAGAATAGAACTAGAATTAAGCTACTAACATAACATGCCATTGATGCAGCAGCACGCCTACAGTTGAGGAGGGGGAGCAGTGACACAACTACTGACTGGAGCCTATGCCTTCTTTGCCTGAAGGAATGTTCAAAAGATTCCACTCGAAAACTTGGCATCAATGGCCTGGACAGAGTACAGCAAACTATGGACTCGGTCATATGTTAAAGACTGTGACGAGTTCCGAATAATTCGATCATCTGTTAGAGCCTGTGACGAGTTCCGAGTGATTCGGTCATCTGTTAGAGATAGTGACGAGTTCAGAGTGACTCGGTCATCACTTAGAGAAAGTGACGAGTTCCGAGTGAATCGGTCATCTGTTAGAAACTGTGACGAGTTCCGAGTGACTCGGTCATCTGCTAGATTGATAATGACGAGTTCCGGGAGGCTCAATCACCTGGCGCAGGTACTGATCGACACGTACGCACGCACGCACGCACGCACGCACGCACGCACGCACGCACACAGCCAAGTGAGACTGTCGCATGGTGTTGACCCACTTTTCCGGCGTTGCTCCATTCGATGACTGTCCGGCCAGTGGTGATACTTTTCCACTCGTAGTAGTGCGCATTCAGGCTGACACATCCTCAGGTATACATGAGAGGACATATCAACAATACTTGTCTTGTTCCCCAACTGAAAGACTGCTTTTTAGTCTGTGTATAAGATATTTTCCAGATATAAAAGAAATTTGAATGAGCTATCTTCACGCAGAGCAATTTCCCTCTAGCCTTGTAACTTTAAAACCATGTGAAATGCACGCTGTCTCCATCTACATGGTGCATTACTCATATTAAGCGACCACGGTTGAGTAATATATAAGAGTGTTTTGACAAGTAATTGACTCATGTGGTTTGTGTTAAAGCTACAAGAAATCCACACCTGACACCCCAATTATTGTCACTGTTACAGCCAAGAATAATTATATTTTTCTTGATATTATAGTACCACCACATCTAGAATTTCCTCCAAATTAGGCATTGTGCCAACAACATTCAACGAGAGGCGACGAATATTAATCAAAACTTTGCAAACCTGATGCGTTATCAATGACTGCATTTGTGAGTTTCGATAGAGTGTGTATTGTCAATGCGTCATGGTCAATGGCCCGTGTTGCGGCATTTAGAGGTCAGGCCAGCCTAGCACAGGCCGGTTAGCATCCACGCCCACGACTATCGCGTGACACGTCTCTAACGGTTGTGGATTGTCACCAGCACGAGTGTATACGATAGTGCGACAGACTGCTTCACGATCAGCTGCCGACACATGCGATTGCCACGTTCGCGGTGTAGCCGTCAGTCAAGTTATGTATTCGTCGTTGCCGCTGGCTGCTGGTAGAACGTCAGCACCTTTCAACGGTGGGTGCTAGATTTCGCATTGAGGCGCGTGGATTATGTTGTGGTACTGGAAACAACGCGAACGAACGTGCATGCGTACATACATGCGTGTGTGCGCTCGTGCGATTGATGTGCGAGTTTCTGAAATACGACAGAATAAAGGTGTCTTTGCAAGGTTTGCGCCAAACGCAACCAATAACGTCATTACGCCCTAAACTCTAAGTAAAAATGCGGAGCTCTAGATCTACCTACAGCTGCACCCATCTGCCTCTTTGTATGGGCGAGAGCCATAGAGTTACATCATTAATCACCCCTTTTACTAACGGGTGTTCTATTTATGTATATGGCGAGAGCCCACCAGAAGCCTCACACCAGAATATCTAATTACGTTTGCTTATTTGGCCGAGATTCGAGACATTTAATTTTGTATTGTTGGTGCTGCCCACATTCAAATGAGGGCAGTTTTTCTTGTTAACAATACCGCGTGGATACAAACTTGGGGGGAGGCGACAATTAGTTTTAATTAAGCTGCCATTGTGACGTTTCTTTGGCTTCTCGGACAACTTATTCAAAGATTTTCTTTAACCTTTCACAGCTCATTAAAATTATAATTATTAGCCAATAATATTGAAAATGCATATTTCCTTTTTTCTTAAAAAAATCTCCCCACTGTGTGTGCGTGCTTGCGAGCGTGCGTGCGGGCGTGAGTGTGTGCATAATGTCGAGTGAATCATAAACGTAATAGGACCTGTGCGGCCAGCTGCCGCTGCCAGCTACCAGCTACAGCTGCCGCAACAGCCAGAGTGACAACACATTATCAGCACCGACCGTCAAATCAAGAACGCGCCCGTGTCAGTTGTTTGTTTTCTAGCTCTCTGCATTCGGATCTATGTGTTCATACTTACACGTTCACACTCTCTCTCACCAACATCGACATGTATGTGCTTCTTATTTATATCGTCAACATTACACACTGATATATTTCATACGTTTCGGATTGTTTTTTAGCACGGTACACTGTGTCAATAAAAATGAGATTTTCAAATACAAGGAAACCTCGTTAATTCGGACGTCGCTAATCCGGAAACTTCGGCTTCCGTATATCGTTTCACAGGAAAGGAATTTCCAAACGCTAATATACCCAGTTATTTGTATGATTCGTGCATGAAAAATCGTTGATCCGGACACAAACATTGATGACGAAGTTGCAATATGTATTCATTTTACATTTGGTGTACTTGACAATAAGATCGCCTGGTTTACAAACATCCTGCAGTTGGTCGTTTTTGTTTGACGATCTTTGTTTTCGACTGTTGACAAACTAAAACAGTTCTTAGGGATTACGTTTAAGCTAAAATAGTATAGTGCATGGATAAACATATAGGCGGTGTATTAGGCCAGTTTACACTCTCGGGTTAACAATGTGGGGGGCCTGGTACATATTTGTGCGTGTATGGAGGACCTACTGATTGCGTGAAAGATGAAGACAGAGACACGTCGAGGTGTAACCCCATACTGATAGATCGCTGGTCTACAGGCAACCACGACACTGATACTATAAATAATGTTTTATCGTTACACGTGAACATACAGTAGTAGCACGTATTTACGAGATCATAAATGATTACCACAATCAAACATCAACAATTTACACTACACATACCACTCTGTACTAAGCATAATCAACACTAATTAACAATAACTAACACTAGCCAAACACTAAACACTAAACTAACTTGCATTAACTAACATTTACATTACTTAAACATAAATTGCTTCAACATAACACTTAAACATTTTACACTGTAGTATATGTTATATGACATAAAATCTAAACAGTGGTTCTCACCACGACCGTTTTTAAAGTTCAAATTATCACTATTTTTAATATCTGCACTATATAAAATTATTGAAATAACTGGTCTTCATTTTTACAAAAACGCATGAAACACTCAATTCTAGTTAAAAACTCTAAGTACATGTCTGTTTTTCTTACATATATAACAATTTGGAATAACAAATTCTGCCTCATATTTGCTAATTATATACTTTCATGCATAATTTATAAGCCTTGGTATGAGTGACTGTTTATTTTTGGAGTACAATTTTTGGGAGATAGTTATCTTGAATTAATTTTTGAATTTCTTGTCTGATGCAAAGGCGGCAATACATGGAATTAGTATGTTTCACTTGAATGTCACAATTATTGTAATTAGGCAGGTTATTTTCGATGTTACTGAAACGTTGAAGTGCCCATCTGGTTCTTCTTGGTCTCGTTATTGTATCATTATTGTTTGTGATAGAAACAGGTCTTTGAAATAACTTTGGATTTTTCGGTTTTCATATGTGTATAAACATTTTAAACATGATAGCTTAACAGTGTTCTCTGCCTTTAGTAGTTCAAGATTCTCAAATAAAGGTGTGGCATGCGAATAATACTTACTGTTTGATAAAGGTCTAATTGCCTTTTTTGCAACTTATTTAACCGTGGTCCTACATTGAAACCCCAAGTAATTATTACCCCAAGTAATTATTCCATAATTTATATCAGATAGAAATATTGAATTGTAGATTATTTTCAAGATATACATTGGTACATAATGTTTTAATTTAGATATAATTCCACATATCCTTGATAGCTTGTTCGCGATATAGTTGATGTGAGGATATCATGTTTGATTAGGTTCTATGAAAACACAAAAAAATGTAAAGTGTGTTACATTTCCAATTGCCATGAGATTGGCTTAAATATTAGAGATTTCATTAGTTTTTGTTTTAACTGTGAAAAACCATCATTTTTGTTTTGTTTGCATTCAGGGAAAGCTTATTTACTGCTAGCCATTCTGCTTTTTGGGTAAATTGTGTATTTATTTGATTCGATATCGAGCTGTTTGTGTGGTTACTCGTAAAGTTATCTAGTATGCTGAGCAGGGTGGTATCATCAGCATACATGATGGGTGTAAATTTGTTACTAGCCATTGCTAGATCATCAATATAATTATATTAAGAATAGTAGAGGTCTTAGAATTGAGCCTGGAGGGATTCCTACAGCTATTGTTCCTGCGGCTGATTGGGTGTTGTTAAATTCAACATATTGCTGCCTGTTGTATATGTAGCTTTTAAACTATTCTAGTTTTAATTTTTTTTATTCCATAATGATCAAGCTCACTGATAAGGATTGCATGGTCTGTAGTGTCACATGCTTTTGAAAAAGTCTATAAATATCGCAATAGGTAGCCTATTTTCATCTAGATCTAGATAAATTCGATCTATCAGTTCAGTTAATACTAATTCAGATGAGTAATCAGCTCTATTTGCTCAATACATCGGCAATAGCTTCCCATATTTTCTTGATGTCTTTTCTACATTTATTAAATTCAAAATTGTAATAATCTGCCTTGGCATTTCGTTTCAAGTTTCTTTCTTCCTTCACTAGGGATGTGATCATGTGAATAATAAAAATCAGATTTTACATCTGTTGACGTTTCTGAAACACTAATGAAATTTCTGTGCGTCTTGGCTACGACTGAAAAAAAAATTCTCTAAATTCTAGAACGCGCTAATAAACGATCCCCAAATAGTTGGTGTGTGAGCATGATCACGTTCCTCTAAATTCAAGGACTGGCATAGCCCTGATGTCAGCTATCATGTTGTGACATTATATGTTTGTGCCACCAGGGCGGGAACTCCAGCACGGTCTACACAAGTTGTGAGAGCCTCTGCCTGTGCAGACAGCAGCTTGACTAAAACGCGAAGCCGCCGTGGGATTCCTGCTGGTACCAGTTGAAAGAGCAGACATTTCACTTGGTCATGTACGTATGACAACTCTTGGTGTATGTTTTTACAATTGACATGTACCTCATATCTTGTCTTGAAATTAGCCTGTGATAAATGTCATATTTTTAGTGGTATTTTCTTGAAAGTAGTAGTATTGTTTTTTTTTTTTTTATGTGTTTAGTTACACATTTAACTCTTGAAGATGGAGATATATATTTCGTAATCAGATAACAACATATTAATATATCACTTTTTCAGAGCGCAATGTCCTTAAATAACTCAAAGTGCAACCATGAAATGAAACTGATATGTTAACGCGTTGTCTGTTGTTTTCAGATTACTGCGTATTTCCTAAAGTAGACTCGCTATAATATTAATTATCACTGCATGTGTTCTTGCCATATGGTTTAAAACTAATATATTATATACAACTAATATATTATATACAGTTTTATACAGAGGCAGTCAAACAATTGTATTGAGGAATTGTTGTGCTTGAAAGGTTGAAATCATCCCATCTTGTGGAAAATGCATACCACCCTTCAAATTAATACCACGTGATCCCAGTCTTCATTCCCGATTTTCAAATCCTGTAATATTGTTACCGTTCTCAAAGTAACAAAAATTACAGTTCTGATTAATTGCAATTCACAGTCGTGTGTGTGATTCAACTGAATTGACCGTCCTATTCCAGGTCCGTTCGTTGTCTATAAACCATCTCATTTAGAATAGTCTGAGTGCAGTAGAAAGCCAATACTGCGTACTTGCCCACTCGTTGTTTTGTTATAGGAGGATGCCTTCTTTGTGGCAGACCTCAGCGACATCGTCAACAAGTTCCGCGTGTGGAAACGCTTTCTGCCTTGTGTGCAACCATTCTATGGTGAGACGTCTCATGCAGTCATTGTTGCATTGTCAGATCACGGTTTTCGTCAATTTGGCCTGAATATTATTTAGACGTGGCGTCAATTACATTATATCAGTTACACACAATTACGCATACAAGGTCAATTTCCACCTCAAAAATACCAATTCCAATAAATAATGCTAATTCCTATGATAAATTCCGAACTAACAAAGCAAACCGATATATTCAACGCCAAAAATAGCATCTATGTTAGAGCAGCTTTAGTTAAGATCTGCACATTAAGGTCTTTAGTGGCAACTAAATATGATACGACAATAATTTTAGTTTAAAAATGACATGATGCAATTGAAAATGCCAATTACATTTTAAAACAAAACATCAATTACAATTTTGGAATTGGTTTTTAAATTACATGTATGTAATGTAATTAACCCCAAATTATATTATATTATTAGTCACAGTGGCTATTCGCCCAACCATTGTGCGCGCATATATAGTTATTCGCCCAACAATAGCTATGAAGCCCATAACATGACATCGTTGACAATCCTAGCACGTTTCTAACAGTTTCCGCGAGTCCACAATCTCGCTGGTTTCCAGCTGCTTGGTTACGGTCAAGACCGACACCAATACACACTCAAACGAATGTAGCATCGCGGCAACCACGAGGCACGCACTAAGATTGCCGACGATGTCATGTTATCGGCTTCACAATTAGCAGTTACTCCGTCGGTAGCAGAATCAGAATCTGAAGTAAATTTATTTGATCCGAACGGTACACGCTTTCCATAATAATATATCAGTCTATTGTACGTTATGAAATATTACCGTATACAGAGAGGATCATGTAAACTCCCACAAAGACTTATTAAAAGTCGCTAGGAGCCACCCTTCGTATCTTTTATTTTAGTTTCTGAAGCAAGAAAATAATATATATGTGTGTGTGTGTGTGTGTGTGTGTGCGTGCGTGCGTGCGTGCGTGCGTGCGTGCGTGCGTGTGTGTGGGTGTATGTGTGTGTGTGTTTGTGTGTGTGTGTGTGTGTGTGTGTGTGTGTGTGTGTGTGTGTGTGTGTGTGTGTGTGTGTGTGTGTGTGTGTGTGTGTGTGTGTGTGTGTGTGTGTGTGTGTGTGTGTGGTGTATGTGTGCGTACAAATCCCAGGGTAGGGCGACACCTGCTAAATTGCCACCTTTACTATATGGTATATGTTTGCCCCAAATAGTATATTAGGGATCGTTTTTAAATTTTACTTTACATACATTTGGTGTCGCCCAACGTGTGTCGCCCTAAGGTATAGTTTAACAGGTTCATGAAAAAAAATCAAACTTTAGGTGACACAGAGTATATGTCGCACAAAGGTCAATGTGTATGTGTGCGTGTGTGCGTGCGTGCGTGTGTGGATCGCTCAATGGTGAATAAGTGCATACGTCACCTAAAGATGAATGCAAAATTATGTGTTTATACATTGCGTAATACTGATACTTTTCGTAAGTCGGTGGGCTAATAAGTAATACTGATACTTTTCGTAAGTCGGTGGGCTAATAAGTAATAGTGATACTTACTTACTTACTTAATCCTCTTGGCCCCTTCAGGAGCATAGGGCGTCAACCATGTTTCTCCACCTCACTCTCTTCTGGGCTAGAGCTTTAGCCTCTTGCCAGGTGACCCCCACTTTATCAAGATCTTGTAGTGTGGAGCGTCTCCAGTTGATTTTTGGCCTTCCTTGTCTTCTCTTTCCTTGTGGATTATAGTCCAGTGCTTGTTTGGTTGTATTTGTTGGATCGTTTCTGAGAGTGTGGCTAGTCCAGCTCCATTTTCTCCTCTTGATTGTAGTGCTTATTTCTTCCCGTTTGGTTTTCTTCCAGAGCTCTTTATTTGATATTTTGTTAGGCCACCATACCTTAAGGATGTATCGGAGGCGACTGTTGATGAAGACTTGGAGTTCGTTGTTGAGAGACTGAGTAGTTTTCCACGTTTCACAGCCATAGAGAAGAACTGGTTTAACGTTGGTGTTGAAAATGCGGATCTTAGTGTTTATGGATAGTTGGAAGAAGACGAAATTAATGAGGTGTGGATAAAAACGACTTCTTAACAACCTAAAACTTCGTTTAGCTATACACACATAATATCATCTCACGCAGCCACTTTTGATGTTTCGTGAATGAATGAAACTTGAAACACATATACTAAATAGTATACGGTGGTACGCCAAGTAGAAATTAAACTGAAATTCTGGATTTTTTTTCGTCCACGTATATTCAACTGCAAAACAATGTGTTTGGAGTAAGTTATTATAACTGTATTACAACCGTAACACCCCTAAGACGGCTCACACCGATGGCTCATACAGGGAGTTGTGTGCTGACAGTGACTGAAAGAACTAAACGTATCTAACAACGATGTGTGAACGCCTTATGTAACATAACATTATAGCTTATTGGTTTATGACACAGCCCTCTTTGAACAATTAAGAAATATTGCACGATTCATTGAAATGTGGATGTTCTTGCGTGTGTGTGTGTGTGTGTGTGTGTGTGTGTGTGCACGCGCGCGTGCATACGTGCGTGAGTGTGTGTATCAAGTAGGAATCGCATTGTAGATATATTGCCATTCACTATTTCATACTCCATTCAATAATTTATATTCCATTTGTTCTGTGAGAATCCGGGGAATGTGTCCGCTTTGGTAACTAAACAAGACATGCTTAGTATATGAAGCTGTCAACATCTACATTGTTATGCACACTGTGTATAAGATGTATAACTATGTATAATCAAATTAATGTATTAACAGTAATATGTACGAGTGACACTTGTCTTGCGAGCCACACGTTCTTTGCTGTAACAACGTGCCCTGTATGTTGTAACAACTTGCCCCGCTTACGGGACTACTTGTTACAGTCGACGGTGCCTGGGAAACTTCACATATCTACCTAACTATAATATGGAATATCATTGGTATGATATATTTTATTAATACGAATAATAAATTTAATGTGCACATTGAGATAAATAATGCATCTAATATACTTTTCACAAAAAAAGTTCCTTTAACTGAAAATTGTAACAACTAGCCCCGGTCTCCCCTACTTATCGATACGGGTGGTCAGTTCCAAAACAAAACAAAAATTCGGTCAAGGCAAAGAGAAGAAAAAGAAAATACGTTGCTAAATGGCTTATATGACTGGCATCATGACATGACAGATTGAACAGAAGGATATTATTAAAACAGATGACATATTTTAGCATTATATATATATATATATATATATATATATATATATATATATATATCTGAATTGAAGGTTTTTCCGGAGGGGGTTTTGTCAGGAAGAGGGTTATGTCCGGAGGGGATTTGTCCAGATGGGTTTTTGTCTGAAGGGGGTTTTGTTCGGAGTTTTTTGTCCAGAGAGGTTTTTTGTCCGAGGGGGTTATGCCTATGGGGGTTATGTCCGGTTACGCAATCTAATCACGAACTTGTTTTTTTCCACGCGTTTCGGTGATGGCAGGAACAATTAAAGATAACTTTAGTCAGATGTCTGAGCACTTCTGTTGCGGTCTGTTGCGGCACTTGGTCTTGATGGCAGCGAGTGTAGAGAAGCCAGTCTCGCAAAGGCACCATGTGAAGGAAAAACTCGACAGCCCAATTTGATAAGACCAGGATTCATATATTGAGTTGCAGCCATTGCGGACTAGTCTCTACATGGCCCATGGAGTCATGATGCTAATACAATCCCTTGAAATTCTTAAGTAACAAAATTACCACATTATATAAAATGAAGACTTTGTTAGTTCTCCAACACAAGAGTAATAACATAAGACAGTGTTCTACATGAGTTACATTTATTATCAAACTGTATTGTCATAATGCCAAAAAAAAATAATTGGCAATGATTACTTGCAAACGCACTGGACTTGAAGTAAGCTAACTAGTTAGTGTCACTGGTTATTGTGCTTACAGGTGTTAGTTGGCTCTACCAGTCCAATTATGTGCTGCCACAAAGTGCACAGTAACATGACATCAGTCATTAGCCTATCTTAGAAGCCGTGTTGTAGCAGGCAGTGACCACACAATGAAATACACTGCGACCACAATTGCTGTCTCAATATCTTTCCCACTTTAGCCAGACTGCAGCCTGACTGTGAAAGAATGCCTACTGAAGGAAGCCTGCTTGGCTTCATTTCTTTTAATGTGCAGAATGGTGACCCAAGATGTAAAATCCCATTATTTCCACTCCATATGTGAAGGTCTTATAGCCAGAAAGGGAACAATTTAAACATTCCTAATGTCACTGTTTGAATATAAACATTTAAAACTTCAAATTTCAATAAATACAAAATATGTTATATTATATTTTAAACATGTGGAAATCTGCACAGCAGGCCTAAACACATTATCTTTCTAAGCGAACTAGGTTTTTCTACTGTGACAAGCCATGTTACTGTCAGTTTTTCCCAGTAAATACTGGTATTTACCAGAATATCCTGGGTTTTTCTCGCTGCCTTGTCCAAAACCGTTTTTCATGGGGAAAACCCAACCCTAATGGTTAAATTATGAACTGATGAGCAGGATTCGAGCCCGCTCAAAACACCAAGAAATTTACATCTACATTCCAGTGCAAGTTTATATTAGTGAACTTTTTCAACCTGCCTTAATCCGTTGCAGCACTTTTTACCATACTTGATTCAATTTTGACTTTGTAATCCTTTACTATAAGGCCATTCGATACTATAAGGGTGGCCAGCAGTCACTCTCTCACTAGTAGATTGCACTGATTACATCAGGGGTAGGAGCAAAGTCTATAATTAATTAAGGTCAACAATCCAGAGGAAAACCAGTGTCCATTGAATGGGCACTGTTTGACACAGATACTTGATTCAATTTTGACTTTGTAATCCTTTACTATAAGGCCATTCGATACTATAAGGGTGGCCAGCAGTCACTCTCTCACTAGTAGATTGCACTGATTACATCAGGGGTAGGAGCAAAGTCTATAATTAATTAAGGTCAACAATCCAGAGGAAAACCAGTGTCCATTGAATGGGCACTGTTTGACACAGATGGTGATGATTAACACATAGAAATGGAATGGCATATGGATGTTTAGTCACTGTCTACCAAATGTTATATTATAACATCAAACTGAAAGACAGAGAACCTGCTTCGTAAAGCTAGAGTTGGTGGGCACAGGCCCACTCAGAATCGAGTAAACAGCCCACTCTGAGCCGAGGTCCAGTCAATGTATTTAAGAATAGCTCAAATATGAACGGACGAGTATTCTCAATAATATGTAGACTTATTGTAATGGCAATAAAAAGTAATGAAAAAATTCATATATAATAGTTGACTATAAATATAAAAAATTACATTCAGAAAGTGCAGCAGTAATGACATTCGGTAATCTGCATGGCAGTCTTAAACACAGTATGTGTCTCATTGGACTAAATCTTGCTACAATGACTAGATGATATGTTAATTTCAGTTTTGGACAGTTTGTCCCGGTTTATGACAGTTTTCCCTTGTGAATACGAGTAAATATTTAGCTCAATTCACCTCACTTTGCATATTTCAGTTCCAATTCAATTTCTAATGCAATCTGTTTTTATTATTTTCAATCCAATTCAAACAACTTTTCATCGATTCCAATTCAACTCAGATACAACTGTTTTGGTCAAAGTATAAAGACATTGGTCAGATGCAAATGTGACATGTCATTTTGTTTTTATATGTTTCGTAGCCTATAGCCTGAACAGAAATATTGCATTGGTCAGATTTGAAACCTATAACCGGTTCTGTGTTACACTGTTTAAGACGATTATGGTTTGTTGCACATGTGAGCTCAGGTCCCTAAGGAATAAGGTGCAATAGATGTTTATTATTTCAAAGATTCAAAGAGTATTCATTGTAATATATTGGATTCCTAATATATTTCAAGCAACATATCCCCTCTAAGACACCTGTATGCTAATGTCATGAAGGTAACTTAAGTTATTTCATTCGTTCTACATACCTGTACCTGGTAATTCTTTCGTAGCTCTTCTATGGACATGTTATGTTGCAATTTGATGTTTCTTTTTATACGGTTACCACATGCCTACATCTGTGACATAATCTACAATGTGCAATGGCAAGAATGTGTTTTTGTATAAAAACTGAAGAGTTCTGTAGACAGATTATTTTTGTCATCTTTGACTTTGACTTGTTGCTCTGTTTACAACTTCATTAATCATATTAATGTATACATCAAAGGGCAGCGTTATATCTATATTACTTCAAATAGGCAGGGTCACAGCGATATCATCATATCCCTACAACATTAAAAACATCGAAACTATTTTGCTTTAAGTTTGACAACTCCAAAATATGAAATCGTAATCGAAAGCGTTGCCGTTGACACCCCCGTTGTGGGCGATATTAGGAAACTGCTACACATACAGTAGAAGTAGACGAGTTATTTGTAAAACATAGAAACTACTGTTCATAATGAAGGTATTGGTGCCTGAATGATTTATTCCTGAGTGATTACGTAATCATTACATCGCCGTGTACAGCTTAGACTGACGTATACCTAAAATCCAGCAATTAAACAACATCGTAATGTAACACGCACGGACCGACCGAGTGGGCGGAACTTGACATGTAGACAGTGCGCATGACAAGACCCGGCAGACGGCCAAAGGTTTTCTGTGTGATGTCGTAGTTTTCACCGAAGAAATAACATATGTTGTTAGTGTATATCACAAGACAAATTCAGTTGTATGGTAGTTTGTTGCGTAATAGAACATCCCCGCTAAACAAACATACAACATACATATAGCAGTTTGTGTTTTATTCAAATAAATATGCCATGTCGCCTAACGGTGACGATTATTGAAATGAATATATACATCCCATTTGCAAAACCTTCATTATATTTGAATTTGTATATTTCCATAAATTAAATGCATTAATACAACCTTAGGGCAACGTGCTGTTATTGATTTACAACTTTCAAATGGTTTCTAGTCAGATGCATGATAACGCAGGACCATATATATTAGGGCGACACCAAATATCAGCTAACATCATAGTTGTTGATCGCGCATATATGTACAGGTATAACAGTTGATGATCGTTGATGATCGTGTTTTTGTAATTCTGTATGGTGTGATACTTTGCATAATTTATGAGACCCTGTAAACTGTGTGTATTAAGTTTATCTTTCACACTTTGAAGTATTATTGATAGTATTCGGTAAACTGTAATTAAGACATTGTTTTGCAAATGTATGCTTTGTACCATAAATTTGAATGTTATTTTGGTTGCGTGTAAGCAGCATATGGCATAATTATCACACAACACATGCATTTGCATTCCTTGAGAACGGTGGGACTAGTTCACAATAAAGTGGGCTGTTCAGTAATGAACAAAACTGAGGCACAAAACAACGACGTGGATTTTAAGCAGATGATAGATAAGTAGATGATAAACAACGAGGATCGTAAGTTTTAACTGCATATCAGTTGGGTGGATAAGATAGTCATTGCTGTTATTATTTGATTACTTCGCCTAAGATGATTAACTTGATGGTCCTGTTGCAGCTGTGAAGTGCAATGACGACCCGTGCGTGCTTCGACTCCTTGAACAGCTCGGCACCGGCTTCGACTGTGCCAGCAAGGTTGGTTTACCGCGTACATATATGAATGTCTGTATCATCAAGTAGTTTGTGAGTCTGTGTGTTCACTCATCTCCGGCAGTTTCACTTGTATGGAGTTGAAATGTTGTAGGCGTGCTCGGGGCTATATGGAAGGTTGGTACATTAAACAACTAGCAAAAATGCCCGTCCCCAAGACGGGATAACTTGGTAGTTCGTACGTGACAGTCATGATAGCAATGTTTTCCAAATGCCTCAGGCCAGCATGTCATCAATACGCTTGAGATTGTTTAAGGGAACGTCACAGGTATTACCAGAAACAACCGTGTCACGCACGTAATGCAATACTCGTTGCATGTTCGAAATGAAGGCCGCGTGAATTTACACCCGGCCATGGATACTTATGTTGATTGTATAATAGTAGTATATCTTTTTATTGTTTATTGGCTCTCGGTCTGCGACCTCGGGTGCGTGCTTTCTACAGTCTTTTTGATTGTTTATTGGCCCGAGGTAGAAGACCGAGAAAAATAAAGGCGTTTTTTTTTATTTCTGTGTGTGTAAACATATAGATTATATTTGTAATCCTATGTTTGCAGGCTGAGATCGAACGTGTCCTTGAAATGAAGATTAACCCGAATCGTATCGTCTACGCAAACCCTTGTAAGCAGACTTCATACATCAAGTATGCAGCGACGCACGGTGTTTCAATGATGACGTTCGACAACGAGACTGAACTGTACAAGATCAAGTCGACATTCCCCAACTCTAAGTAAGGATACTGCCATTCAGCATTGTGCGTCAGTTCCCAGCAACTTATGTTCTGTTCACTGTTCATATGGCAGTTTCAGATAACTCGCAGAACATTTATCCAATCGTGAAAAAAACATGGCCTTCTTCCCTTTAATCGCTGTCAAACATGGGAGCTAATTCTCCATTCCACCGCCTGTGTCGCTTGATTGTTGAACATCGTTGCAAAACCTGTGACTACCCGAAAGCAAACGTATTGTTAATTTTCCCAGAAACGTCGCACTTCATTAGTTGGACAAGGTTATAAGCCAATGACCGAGTTGTTAATATGGGTACATAGTTCCAGTCAGTTCTCAGGATTCTATCTGGGTTGATTATTATGCCTGCGACGCTCATTGCACAGTTTGATAAGTTGGCCCATGACACTCGTTATGATTAATAATATACAGTATACAGGTAGTGAAGTGAACCAGAACCCTGAACCCTCCAAGTGATCTTAATAAAAGTCTTGCTGTGTAGACAATATTGTATAAGATTTGTATTTGATGATTCGCGTCCTGTTGCACTGTGGAATGTATATGGCCTGTTGCACTTTGGAATGTATCTGACCTGTTGCACTATGGGTTGTATCTGTTGCAGGTTAGTGATTCGCATCATGCCGCCAGACGACTCCAAGTCGCGGTGTCCACTAGGCATAAAGTTCGGTTGTGACCCCATCGACGCAGGTCACCTGCTGCGGGTTGCCAAGAAGCTTGGCCTCAATGTCATCGGTGTCAGGTACAGTAGCCATGCTGCTGTTTACGTGTCGCAATAACTACTTTAAATGATGATATTTCTGAGTTTCGAATACTGGTCATGTTCCGGTTCATCCTGTTTACTGTATATATTAGGTGAGTGGGGATTAACAATTATTAAACTGATTGACTTGTAAAATAGGACTTTCTGTTCCTTCAAACATTCTGTGAAACCAGTTTTTATACTTCAAGGGCTTGCATTGTAGAACAGTGGACACAAAACTGATCAATACTACTTTATATGTTATTATGTGGTAATTATCAAACACACACTAATAAGATAAATATTGATTATATGTGGGCCTACAATCTACAACTACATTAAGTCATGCCTACAGTGTAACACAGCCACAGTGCTGCTATGTTTCTTTCTCAGATACTGATGTCCTTAAGTCAACAGGTATCCATCCATTATTTCTGGCAGCAGCAGTGAATGAACGTTTGTAAGCTAGCATGTTAAATGTTCTGTCCACACAGAAGGGTGCTGGACACATGGTTGCTCATCCTATATCTATTAGTTATGGTAATTGATATTTAAAATAACCTTTACATATGTCGCAGTGACAATCTTGTTTGTCATGCGACTGTTTGGTGGCAACATTTTGGAATATAATTTGTCAGTCAGTAGTGTAACGCATTAACTCCACTCATTACCGCAATCGTCACATTCGTCTTGTGTCTGTTGACAGCTTCCACGTGGGCTGTGGGTGCTACGATGCGACTGCCTTCTCCGGGGCCGTTGCGTCTGCCCACTCGGTGTTCCAGATGGCCGAAAACATCGGCTTTCACTTCGACCTTCTTGACATCGGTGTAGGCTTTCCTGGCCAGTGGTCGGGCGAGATCACCTTCAAAGAGGTGAGCTAGTTTCATCAAATGGTGAATTGGTGTACTAGATACTGGTGTTTTCAAGCAACTGGTGCAATGTTGTATGTAAATACTGGTGTTTGCCACAATCATATTTGGTATGTATGGTTGACGAGTCTGTGGTCAAATTTGCTACAATTGTTTCATTTATGATTTGAAGCACTGATCGTAAATGAAACATTTTTGGAAAAACTGGCTCACTTGCCCATTTGGTGCTGTTAACATACATAAAAGTGAGTGAGTGAACACACAGACACACTTAATTTTACGTCAAGTTAGTTTTACTCTCAGTTCATGTGAGTCACTTCGGGGCTCACAACGTTTGGTTCACAATGAAAACTATGATAAAGTCGCTGATTTATTTATCGTGTTTTCCCTTTTGCTGTTTAGATATGTGATGAGTTGACGCCGGCGCTCGACCGATACTTCCCAGAGAGCTCGGGTGTACGCGTGATTGCTGAGCCAGGCCAATACTTTGTCGAATCTGCTTTCACCCTTGCAGTTAACATCATTGCCAAGAGGGAAGTGCGCCGTGACGCCCATGACAGATCCGTCGACTACACCGGTTAGTGGATTGAGTAAAGCTAGGGATAGATGTGATTGGTTTGTTAAAGTACAAGACCAAGACGTTTAAAGCTATTCCCTGTTTCAGGAGTAATTACCCTTTTGATACGGGGGCGTTGAACATCGTTTTGGCATTCATACAACCTGCGTTTGCTTTAAACATTTGTGTTATTGTTGTACGGGGGTACTTGGTGCATTTGTGTGTTGGTATGTCGGGTATGCGATACTAGTTGTAGATGTGCATTGCACAAAGTCGATACGGGTCCATACGCCTTGGATTTTATATTTATAAATTTAATTATTATTGCTGAGTAGCAGCCATTGGCGGGCATTAAATCTGCATCCCTATGTCAATATCAGCAACACAAATATAACAACACAAATATAACAATACAAATAACTGTAATTGTTCTGCCGATATCAGATTATCAGTTGTTCTGTTTGATTGCGTACCATAATAATCTATAAAATCGAGCCTTGATTGTTCTTCTCAGTAGCCTTCTTAAGTCTTAAAATGGCTTTCGATTTTATATCTTCACACGTGTACAGACTGGTTTTAGAGGGGCTGTCAGGGAGCGAGTCACACTACATGTACTATGTCAACGATGGCGTGTTTGGCTCGTTCAACTACCTCATGTACAACAACGGTCATGCCGAGGTCGAACCCAATCTTCTCGAGGTACGCTTACAATTCATACTATTGGTGGCAGCCGATGTTGATTTCTGGTTGATCGGTCATCGGAGATACACTGGGAAACTGAAACTTTAGTGTTCTCATGCTAAAGAGATTTAAAAGCATCTCACTTTATAATAGAAATGTTTCTTTCATTAGCAAACTATGTAGAATGATGGCACTTGGAATGGCTTAAACCCATAGAGTTAATAGCAGCTGCCAGAATCTTGGAATACCCTCGTGGGGTGTCACATTTTTATTCCCATTTGTCAAATTTGTTATCGCACAATTCATCACTATATACATTTGTTACCTGGCCTAGTTTTTTCCCCACTTGTGTGTAATTAATTCGTCGACCAGAAATCTTTACATTAATCAAAATGTCCACTTTCAATATGATATCATTGTATATAATTAGTTATCTACTAGCTATGAAATACCTAGAGTTAATAAAAAATCCAATGCCCCACATTGGACGCCGATGATGCTAACGTCCGTGGTGTGGCTCCCCCAGTTGCCCGAGCCAGGCGTGCCTAGTTACTCGAGCAGTATCAAGGGGCCGACCTGCGACGGAATCGACTGCATCAAGGAACAGTGCCTGCTGCCTGAGTTGAACACTGGAGACTGGCTCGTCTTCGGAAACATGGGCGCCTACACAACGTGTCTGGCATCCGGGTTCAACAGAATGCCCAAGCCGCACTGCTGCCACACCATTCACGAGAGTTGCTGGTAGATGGTGTGCTTACTGTAACCTTTGCAGGGAACCTTTGCAGATTAATTGACATATTTCGATACCCGCTACATTTAGCTAATAGTATGCTTCAGTGCCCATTATAACTGTTTAATGCCATCAAGGTTATAAATTTATAACATTAAATTACAACAGCGACTACTTTCAAAATGCCTTGGTACCTTCATTTATACACCATCATGTACCATAATACGCAGACAATTTAATAAGGTTGCCCCAAAATAGATGTTGTTAATTGGTGTTGGGTATGTCTATCATTGCTCTATTCAAATACTGTTATTTCGATATGGAATTGATAATTGGAATTGGCATTTGTGATTGATGTGTAGTTGGAATTGACATAATGCAATTAACCCCAAGTCTCCACTTACTGACCTGTCGGGTGCATATCGGTGTAGAATGCTGCCGATGAAGCTGGCCAATGTGACGCCAACGACCTGAAGCAGCTGCTAGTCAACATGAAGATTGGTCACGACCTCCGGCAGGTCGAGCAGCATGATTCGTCATCGACTAGGACTGTCAACGCACCTAGCTAGACGGTGTTGCCACCTGCAGCTAGCAAGACTGTCCTTTGTTAGCTTACCTCAGCACTATTAACAATGACGATCACTTAGCGAATAATACTTGGACACATGATTCTTTATGCTAATTCTGCATCCGTCTCTCGTGTGTGAGCGTGTTCAGCTTAAACTATGACCAGCTCTGCATGCGACTATCTGTAGCTGTGCATTGTTCACATCTGTAGAATGTCTGAATCTGAGCTCGTAGTTGCCCAACATTGTCTGTGTCTTTTGTCTGTTTCTCTTTTGCTTACTTTCCACAATAAATTTTTATGTGTCTATGGTTTGTCAAGACCCTCCAAGAGAGTTAGAGTGAGAATCAGTTTTGGTGGAAAGAGAGGACTGGGGAGAAAGTAGAACAGAATTGTACGACGAGCGTGGTGGGCATACGACTAGGCATAGATCAGTCATCAAGTAGTCTTAAGCAACATAAATGATTGTCTATGTATGTAACTGTATCATCTTTTGTCTGATTAAACTCATAACGAGCTTACCTGGAATCTTCTGAGTGCAGTGAGTTCTTTCTATTACCGTGGTTATCGATGTAATCAAGCTAACCCTGAACGCAGTGGGGGGACGCTTGTGACTAGGTGACTAACGGTATAGACACTCACTTATGTAAAATCAGATTGTTTGTATACCAACATCAGAAATACGGCTGAATTTCATAGTATGACCAATCGCAGATGTGGTTTGGCAGGACACGTATGTCCTGGCACAATGTCCACATCACTACGCTGTATGAGACAAGCAGGCGAAACTCTAGTATGCATGATGATCTCACCTATCCGCAAGATGCCACGAAACGCCAATAAAAACATGGCAGCTATCATGTGTTGCATATAGGCATCTAATATCATATACTTGATATCTAGCACAATTTGAGTTAGAAGAGAGATCGATCGGGCGTCTGGAGTCCACGGAAACCGATATCCTTCGAACACCCATCAAGAATTTTTAATGCAGAAATTGTCCGCAGGATCAGCTAACCCAACTACTTTCACAAGTAAAGATATTGCAGACATTGTAGATACTATTGTCGAAGACACACAGTGGGCTGAATACACATGCGTGATAAACCCAGCCAAGTGTTTGCGTGATATAGGAAGCGGATTTGTCCCAGGGCATCGGAAAACGAGGTGTTCTCGCAGCATATTAATACTACGACAATATGCTGCCCGTGTAGTACTAGCCAGAGAAGCTATCATCAATTCACGCTCTAATGTAGCTCCGTCATAGGTAAGTGCGAAGAATCAAGAAGAAGTGTGGCAGCGCCTGTACGGTCACGATGGTAAGGGCATGCCCAAGTTCCGTGTGTCGAATCGCGTGCGCATCAGCAAGGTTAAGAGACTGTTCGAAAAAGGCTACATGGCAAATTGGAGCGAAGAGATATTCACCATACACGAGGTTCATCCCTCCGATCCGCCCGTAAACCGATTGATCGACGATCTCGGTGAAGTGCTGGACGGAACCTTCTACCAACCGGATCTGCAGAAGGTGTCGGTACCCGCCGATAAAGTGTACCGCGTGGAATCAGTACTGCAGCACTGAGAGAGGCTTTTGTGAAATGGTAAGGCTACCCCTCCAAATTCAACAGCTGGATCGGTGCCAAGGCCCTCGTCCACTATAAAGACTAGCCGCGCTTCTGTCGTCGCTTCATTCGAACGATGACAGACCAGTCGACAACAAAGGCCTTCACCACCACCACCGTAGAAGAAGAGGAGCAAGAGAACGTAGTAGCAGAAGACAGTACTGACGCTCAAAGCAACAACGACAACACTCCTTGGCATGTTTTCGGTACCGTGTGTCCCAAAGAGGAGATCGTCTTTCTGTGTCAAGTCATCGTATTGTACATGGTCTTCTTGATTAGCATTTACAACCTGACGACCGCTCACGACAACTTTAATCTGTAGACGGCCTTGTTGAGTAGTTCGTTGGGTTACCTGCTGCCCAATCCTAATTTGAGACACCATGGCGAGTGATTTCTACTTGACGTTGTCTAGCAACGCTTCCATGATGATGCACCCCGATACCGCCTTGGCCCATTACATCACGGACTTGCGTCAACGTATCTCACTGTCTGGCGAGTGGGAATACGGGCTGGCAGAGACACAGTACCCGCACACTTGGTACAACGTTACAGAGGGAGATACCTGATTCTTTCTCAGTGGTACACATCATGTGGTTCTTATCCCGAATGCGAGGCTAGCCGCTGGGTATTACAAAGGTGCTGTAACATTGATGGACCAAGAGCGCAGACGTTCGAAGGAGTCAAGAGCGAGCTGGATCTCTTTACCGTACCCCCACTCAGAACAGCATCGTCGACAGCCATATAGTGGAGCATCAGCCCATGGCCTCTCTCGACTTAGGTGGACCGACAGAATTCTTGATACCCGCATCGGGAGACGATTACCTGGATCTCGCCAACACGATGCTACACGTACAGGCGTAGGTGTCCCGAGCCGATGGGGCCGATCTCGACTTGGCCGATCCCGTGGGCCCGTTGAATAACTGGCTGCGTTCGCTGTTCAGTCAAGTCGACGTCGACGGTACGCTCGTGACTCCGTCGACCAATACGCATGCGTATCGTGCCTACATAGAGATGCTGCTGAGCTACGGCCCCAATGCCTAGGCCACGCAAATGACTAGTCAGCTGTGGCACAAGGACACGGCCACTCACGTGGATGCCGTCGATATATGTGACAGGGTCGCGGCTTATTCAGGGTTCGTGGCTCGACGAGCGAACATCGTACGGAGTCAAGTCGTCGACATGATATGTCGTCTCCACGTGGATCTATTACTGCATCATAAATTCTTGATCAACGGTGTCGATGTCAAGATTCGATTGGTGCGCAGTATAAGTTCGCGCTCATGGCCGGCGATTATAGGATCAACATCATCAATGCCACCTTGCTTGCAAAGAAGGCCACACTGAATCCGTCCGTGCAGATGGCGCACATCAAGACACTGGATAAGAGCACGGTCAAGTATCCGATGCGGTCCGTCGACTGCAAGGTGTACTCTATTGTCGCGGGCACCCGATCGAACTCGCCCGAGAACCTGTTAGTCGGCACCCCGCCGAAACGTCTGGTGCTGTGCTACATCAATAACGATGCGTACAGCGGTTCGTACGCCAAGAATCCGTTTCGCGCCAAGAACAACGCCATCAACTTCTTCGCCGTGTACGTGGACGGGCGACGGGCAACAGATATCCTCCAAACCTTTCCAACCGAATTTCGACGACAACCTCTTCACCAGGAGCTACATGAACATGTTCTCCTCGACCGGTAAGGTGTGGCAGGTCGAGGGGAACGGACTGTCTCGAAGCGACTTCCGGCACAGCTACACCTTCTTCGATTTTAACCTGACCCCCGGCGAATGCGATGGCGTCTGCTTCCATCTGGTACAAAAGGGCAATCTGGTACAAAAGCGCCTCGAGATGCAGTTCCGTGACGCGCTGCCGACCACTGTGAACGTCATCGCCTACACCGAGTTTGAGTCCGTGCTGGAAATACAAAAGAGCCGTATCTACGACTACTGAGACGGACACTCTGCAGATCGCCAGACTACTAGCGATGGACCCGCGCACCAGATCCATCTTTCGCGGCGTCTTACCCAAAGACGGACTCCCTACGACGATAGACTCTTTGCCGGTCGCCTTCCTGTGCAACACTGACGACGGCGAACATTGGATATCGCTGCACCTGGATGCTGATTGATGCGGCGATTACTTCTGCTCGTACGGTCTACCGCTCGTACGGTATACCGCTCGTACGGTCTACCGCCAAGACAAGTTCCGCACCTTTATGTAAGAACATTGTTCCGACTGGACTCATAATATCAAGAGACTTCAGAGTCCTCTGTCTAACGTCTGTGGACAATATTGTGTAGCTTACATATTGTTTCGTTGTAGCGGCTTTTCGATGATAATTTTTGTTAACATATTGATTGGCCTAAACAGCTGAGACAGGGTTGACTATATGTATTTATAGTACTGGTCTGAACAAGCAATGGCGGGCCCATGTTCAGCGGGGACCATAAGTCCGGTGTGAGAGTATGGGGGCATAATATCGCTCAGAGACCATGAGTTCCCCCGTCGGTTGTGTACTACACGAGGAACAACAACAGCGCTCCCTAGCGACTAAAGGACTGGTCAAGGAGTGGTCAAGGATTATTGTAATAGGGTCAGAGATCAACCTCATACGTAAGGAGCGACGGCGGCGGCGGGGGACCAAATCAGCGTTCATTTCAATGAACAGGGATCAAAGGACCTGATGTGGAAAAAAGTTAAACGAACACAATACGGTATCGTACGAGTGCACACGTATTTTTATTATATAAACATTTAACATATCATAAAATATCAATGTTAAAAGTAATTAAAAAAGCTAAATATCATACAATACAGTAATCATATGTGTAATATTTTAAAATTAAATGTCCAACTTTTTGTGTATACAGGCACTGAATAGATACAAGACCATTAGACCGAGAAGAACCATCATCTTTGTACACTGGTCGAGTGTGCATTCACGTGGTGGCAGTCTAACATATCATAAAATATATATTTTAAAAGTAATTAAAAAAGTTTTTCAAAAGTTAATTATCATACAATACAGTAATCATATATGTATTTTTTTTAATTAAAAGTCAAACATTTTTGTGTATACAGGCACTGAATAGATACAAGACCACCAAACTGAGAAGAGCTGTGACCAGCCTGCCTTGCTGTTTCTCACCATATCAGGACACATTTCTATATTTCATGACTGTGTCTTCAGTCTGCCTTGCTGTTTCTCAAAATCTCAGCATACATATCTGTATTTTGTGAATCTGCCTCCAGCCTGCCTTGTTGTTTCTCACCATCTAAACATGCAATTGTGTACTTTATGACACTCTCTAGCCTGCATTCTAATTCCCCACATCTAAGCCCAATACGTAGTCATAACACAACAACTCCAGTACACAGTTAAACTACATAGTTACTGAATACATGGCCACCACTCCCTAAGTACACATCTATAATGTATATGTGTACTGAGGGTGTAGTTGCTATGTATTCTGACTGTGTACTGGGAGTGTAGTAACTATGGTGGTGATGTTGGTGTAGTAATGGTGGTAGTGTTGGTGGTGGTGTTGATGGTCACGGTTGCATAATGAGGTATATATACATCTATGCTACTGATTTTTGGCCCCTCTGACTAGATGACCACCCCTTAAAAAGAACTTTGACCCCTGCTATGTGACCATTGCTAGATGATGGGTTCAGTTAGGAGTATTGTGAGAAATACAGTTAGGAATATTGTGAGAATTACAGTTCGGGTTACATTTAAGGGTACAGTGAGATATACAATTAAGAGGGAGTGCAGTTACTATGTAATCTAGCAAAGTACCGTGGGAACAGTGACTATGTATTCTAGCTGTGTGCTTTTGGTACTGTGACTATGTATTCTAGTTGTGTATTGAAGGTGTAGTGACCATGTATTCTAGATTTGTATTGAGATCTATACTGAGAGTGTAGTGACTATGTATTCTAGATGAGTACTGAGGGTATAGTGGCCATATATTCTAGCAGTAACTATATATTCTAACTGTGTTCTGCAGTTGTAGTGACTATGTATTACAGTTACATACTGGAGATGCAGTCATTATGTATTCTGGCTGTGCACTGAGGGTGTAATGACTATGCATTCTAGATGTGTACTGGGAATGTAGTTACTATGTATTCCAGCAATGTACCATGGGTACAGTGACTATGTGCTGTGCGTACAGTGACTATGTATTCAAGTTGTTTATTGAAAGTGTAGTGACCATGTATTCTAGCTGTTTATTGAGCTTTGTACTGAGAGTGTAGTGACTATGTATCCTAGATGGGGACTGGGGGTATAGTTGCCATGTATTCTAGCAGTAACTATGTAGCCTGTGCACTGTATTTGTAGTGACTATGTATTACAGTACTGGAGATGCAGTGATTATTGTGCATTCTAGCTGTGTACTAATATGTGTACTGAGAGTAGTACACTCACAGTGTAGTGAATATATATTCTAGATGTGTATTGAGGGTGTAGTGGCCATGTATTATATCAGTCACCATGTATTCTAACTGTGTACTGGAGTTGTAGTGACTATGTATTATAGCTATATACTGGGCCGTGATGGGGGAATTAGAAGGCAGGCTGGAGACAGTGTCAAAAAGTATAAAATGCATGCTTAGATAGTGAGAAACAGCAAGGCCGCCTGGAGACAGAGTCATAAAGTGCAGAAATGTATGCTAAGATGGTAAGAAACAGCAAGGCAGGCTGGAGACAGAGTCATAAATTATACAAATGTAGGTATGATGAGAATTAGAGCTAGGGGTACATTAGGGATGTGATGAGACTTACAGTTTAAGGAACTATTAGAGGTATGGTGATAATTACAGTTAAAGGTATGTTGAGAATTGCAGTTACGGATATGGTGAGAATTAATGGTAAGTGTATAGTTAGGTGTTTGGTGATAATTACAGTTAAGGGTAGAGTAACCCACTCATATTTATACCCGTTCTGTGCTGTTCTCCACCACTAACAGGGCTGCCTACCGACGCTGTCTCCGCTCGAAAATGTCTCGAAATGTCCGTGTAGAACGGATGACTTCTAACCGCCAGTAATTTTTAATAATGCAGTCATCGCCTTATCATTTAAAATTAACAATATTATCAGTATTTTCACTTTATTGTAGTGTATATTCACTTACCTTTTAGATTTAGCGTCATTGATAGGTTGCTTTGTAATGTTATACTAATAAAGACATGATGAATACACTGCTTACATATACGTCTTGTGAGCAACTTTAACACATAGCGTACTTGTAAAAACTACACCGCTTGCTTGCTGCAGGTCGCTGGGTCAATCCGATCAGCGGTCTGGCATGAACGCGTGGCCTAGTCATAAAACGTACGTCTACTGTTAAAAACAGATTGTGCACGAGGCAGACAACGGACGTGTTCCAGTATTGACTCTTTTTGTCGAACAACTTCGTCACTCTGTCATCCCCCGCCGCCATCAGGTCGTCGACGATCACCAAGTTCCTCGTTTTTGCATTGGACGGCGCCCAGTCGGGTAACCTTTCTACAAACTCCACGTTCCGGGTCGTCTGCATCAGCGTCGCGTACATCGGTTATCATTCACCGTAACACCAAAATACAGCGATGACGAATGAGACTGTACTAGTGAAACACGTCGCATTGTTGTAGCGGTGGCTGTTTCTGACCTAAAACAAAAAATAACAACGTGTCCGTTGCGAATTCAAAACGGCCATGTACCGGGAGTTGCACCGTTGTTGCTGTGGCTGCTGCTGTTGCTGTTGCTGTTGCTGCTGCTGCTGCTGCTGCTGCTGCTGCTGCTGCTGCTGCTGCTGCTGCTGCTGCTGCTGCTGCTGCTGCTGCTGCTGCTGCTGCTGCTGCTGCTGCTGCTGCTGCTGCTGCTGCTGCTGCTGCTGCTGCTGCTGCTGCTGCTGCTGCTGCTGCTGCTGCTGCTGCTGCTGCTGCTGCTGCTGCTGCTGCTGCTGCTGCTGCTGCTGCTGCTGCTGCTGCTGCTGCTGCTGCTGCTGCTGCTGCTGCTGCTGCTGCTGCTGCTGCTGCTGCTGCTGCTGCTGCTGCTGCTGCTGCTGCTGCTGCTGCTGCTGCTGCTGCTGCTGCTGCTGCTGCTGCTGCTGCTGCTGCTGCTGCTGCTGCTGCTGCTGCTGCTGCTGCTGCTGCTGCTGCTGCTGCTGCTGCTGCTGCTGCTGCTGCTGCTGCTGCTGCTGCTGCTGCTGCTGCTGCTGCTGCTGCTGCTGCTGCTGCTGCTGCTGCTGCTGCTGCTGCTGCTGCTGCTGCTGCTGCTGCTGCTGCTGCTGCTGCTGCTGCTGCTGCTGCTGCTGCTGCTGCTGCTGTATTCGAGGTATCTTCCTGTAATAACTCAGCCATGACTGACGTTGAACGTTGAAACAGAAAACGTGCTCATTAATTGAACTGAAGCACTTGTCCCTACAACAACAATTACAAAAACACATTTTGCTCGACACTCTTCAATTGTCTGCTGACGTCACGGCACTTTTACACGGCTTACTCGAAAACAAAAAGAAGGCGATATCAAACTTCGCAAACAACAACATTTGAACCATTATCATATCAGCACAAGTTGCGACGTTAAATGCCAACAAAATGGCCTGGGTCTGGGTATGGACGCTTTCCGGATACAGGGAGCCGGGTCAGATGCGCTGGATTTAGGCCAGGGCAGGGACGACCATAACCTGGACTACATACCTCGATGAGGCCTGCTATCCTAAAAGCTGAAAGGCAACTCTCAAAGCGAGCTAAGTGAGCTACACCCTGAATCTGCCATTGACAACTCTCCAACGTCATATTAGTAAATGTATTGCCATTTGCCACAAGAAAACTGGACAATCTTCACATTAATGTAACTATACACAACGTATTTGCTTATGTGCAACCGCCACTATTCTCCCATAACTAAATATATTATTATGCCTACATTTCAAACCCAGCGTAAACCATTGAAAAATCACATATAAGTGGGGAAATATATGCAACAACATTGTGATATATGAATCGCATTGATTCTTTCCTGGGGGCTTATTCTTTGGCTCCTTTAGTGCAAACGGATACATTTCTACGCTGGATTTGATTGCTTTCTTTGTTGAACTAGAGCAAACATTGCAGTTAATGTTATATTAAGCTTACGAGAGAAGCGCGAAAAATACTATCAACTGCCGAGATGAAGAATTCTGTACTAAAACAAAATGGCGTCCGGTGTCACGGGCCCAGAGTAGTCCGGTGTAACGGGCCCAGAGTAGTCCCATGCCGAAAGTCTGCGGAAGTATGCCTTTTGTGTATTGCATATGAGCGCAGTAAGCGCCTAGCTTCCAGGGCCCAGAGTAGTCCCCATGCCATGAGCCAGTATTTTTAAGACAGCTTGCGTTAATAGTATATTTAAGTTTACGATTGTAAGTGTTAGTATACATAACATAAATTGCATAACTTTTGTAATTATTTACAAAGAATTTTTTTTTTTTTTTGAGCACGTTGTTTTCAGAGCGTTGTATAGGGCTAACGGCTGTGTCACGCAGAGGCGCAGTCTTCAGCGCTTTTTATGCGCACAGCCGGTGTCTCCGCCCGATTTATATGATAAACATTTGTAATAATATAGTTAGGGAAATTATTCATGCTGTCAAGATTAACATATCTAAAACTTTATTGCTGCCATTATTAACAGTTCCAATAATATTACTAAATTATATATGAAATGCAAAATGGGAAGATCGACGAACCTAGTATAGACAGCTCCATTGAGGGTGAAGCCAAGCTAGTCACAGCGAATGCAATCAAGCGTGTTCCGGCAAGTGTAGTCAAACGTAGAACGTGTCCATGCGAGTGCAGTCAAGCGTAGAGCGTGGTCGATGGATGAATCACAAGAGGCTTGAGCACGTCTTGTTTGCCGGCGATCGTCGCCCAGTTCGGACAACGAATAGTTTTCAAAGAGGTAATCGGTGTATTGATGTTCACCGAGGCATAATCGACGACGTAATAAATAGGTCAAGTCATTAGATATATGGTCGCTAGACGCACTTCTTCGGTTAAACATAGGGCAAAGTATTGCATTTGTGCTCACCAGGGGCGCTGCTTGGAAGGAACATAAGTGTTTCTAGGAGGAGATTCTTAGTAAAAATACAGGTCAAGTTATTGTGTTTGTGCTCACTAGGAAGTAGTTGTTGGGAGAAATATAGGTTATTACATATGTGGTCGCTAGAGGGCGTTTTGTGTGTGAATAAAGGTCAAAGTATTGTTATTACATATTTGGTTGCAAGGAAGTGATTTTGTGGCTGACTACTGGCGGCAGTATTGCATTTGGGCTCACTAGAAAGCAGTTGTTTGGGATAAATATAAGTCACGTTATTACACATTTGGTCGATACAGGTGCTTCCTGGACGGAATGTAAGCCAAGGGACGCTGTTTCTTTTTGCAAAGTCATTCGTCTCAGGGTAGCAATTTTGCGTGATGGCTTCTCTGCAAACCATTATCTCAGCACGTCTAAGTTATGCTTTCATGAAAAAACGCCACTTACGTTTCCCCCAGATGTCGCCATGTTTATGTTTAATAATTATAATAATAATATATAATTCGATAATTCTTGGACATAGTCTCACAAATTGCCACTGGCCATGCACTGGCAAAATTATACACATCGATTAGAGCAAAAATGTTTTATTTAACAAATGGTGTGATGTTTTTGTGTGATGGCGTCTCAGCAGTTTTTTACGCGTTCATAAAAATAGGCCACATACGTTTCTCCTAGATGCCGTTGCTTTAGGAAGCCGGTGTTTGTGCATGCGCAACCGAAAACACGCGGTAGGCAATAATTTACGTTTTCAATACGCAAATTATTTCGGTTACTAGGCGTTAGTTAGGCGAAAATAGTTAATTAACTAGCCGCCATGGGCTCTACTAGCGTCACAATTGTCCACCAAGGGGCACTCCATTAGTGCGATCACTATGCAACAGGTTGCGCACGCAAACTAGTTTGGTTTCTAGGCACAAGAGGCGCTATTTTACGAAGAATATTTAATAGACTATCCACCAGGGATTCCACCAGTCCTCAAACTGGTCACCCGGGGCGCTCAGTAGTCTCGTCGCCAGCCGCTAGGTGGCGTCGACAGTGACGGAGGCAACCTCCTCCAGAACATTTGTTTGTACCTCCTAACTACTCTCGATTATCCGACATCCAAGATGTGGCGCCACCGTTTTGTCGCACTCACCACAGCTTGGAATCACAGCGTAGGTTCCATTGATTCTGGGTCAATATTGTATAATTTGGCTTTCATCGGGGGATTTGGCTAATTCATCAAATAAGAGTCAACTTTTATGAATTGATGCGATGCTTTCGAATCAACAAAATTTTGCTTATAATATTGACACAACTGCCACACTGAAATCACGCGTAGTGTATACGTGTAGTGTATAATCTAGATAATGACGCTGTTAGCTGCTGGCGCTTCACGGTGACGCCTACACAAGTGTAGTCGGTAACAGTCAAACCGTGTCTCTGATGCCAGACTCTCTTCTCGGCTAGTTCACGAAAGCGAGTGAGAGTCGGATAAGTTAGCCAGGGAAGGTAGTAGTATTACACTATCTCTGGCAGATTGCCCTTTTATAACGCGAATACCTCAGTTGATCCAGTGCCGTGTACGGAATCGGAATCGGAATCAGAAGTGTTTATTTTTTTTTGGTATATATATGTTTGAGAAGAATAAATAAAATCTATTAGCAATTTCTGCAGTGTCTTTGCAGTCTCCTTTTCTAAAATATGTAGATAATGACCTCTTTTAGATGGATCTTTGCTAAATTTCATTCATAGTTTTCCAAGTTTTACAATGGGTCATGATATACCAGTTGGGCTGTTCTGATGCTTCTTTTTAAAATGCAGTTATAGGTTTTTAAGTTTATCTTTTTTAATGGAATATTCAACTGATGTGGGATTTGTCAACTTGATCTGCTTATATAAGATGTCCTTGTATTTAACATATTTAAGTATGCCATTTGTTAACCATAATGAGTTTTGTGTTTATACTTGTTAAATGTGACTAATTTATATGGCATATATTTACATTTGCATTTTGAAGTACATCCATGAGTATGTTGTAATTATTATTTAGATCAAACGAAGGATTTAATTAATCCATAATATTTGAATTAGTTATTTAATTTGCAAAATTTTACATAGCTTTTCATTTTATTAGTGTATTTTGACTAATTTAGGGGGACAGTTTTAGCTGGAACAGTTTCGATAAATAAAAAATATGGCTGGTGGTCTGAAATTTTTTTGATTAAATTGCCTGCTGCATAATTGGGCTTGAATACGTTGTAAATTAATGTGCAACTTAGGTCAGATTTGATTCAACTTAGGTCAGAAATTTTATTCGAAATAGTGCAACAAAGCATATTAATTATTTTGTCCCACATCACGCCATGCCGTATCAAGCGCCAAATATACCCAAATCATTCTGGCAGGAAGACGTGAGGCTGTCACGCTGTCTGTCGATAATTACGTATAAGTTTATAACTTATATAAGTGCCACTTACGCGCGACGTCACCGCCATAGCTCTGCGCTATCAGCGTATTAATTATTCATTAACGCAGCCAACGGACGTTTAAAGGTAGTTGTATGGGAGCGTGATTACCTGTAATTTAGGTAACTTCACCTAATTTTCTCTGTATTTGTAATTTAGCCTGACTGCTTGTTGCGCAACTTATTTATTCGAAAACTGTAATTACCATGGGTTGACAGCGACCAGTTATATATATTCAATCGTAATTGTGTTTCGTTATAATTGCTTTTGCATTCCGCTGTTAACCAGAAACTGTATTACTAAGTAGGGGAAGGCAGTGTTAGTTGAACCACTGGGTTAGTTGAGCCAACCATGTTTCCCGGAAAGCTACAGCAGCGACAGTTACATGGTACCACCCAGTGAATGAATGTATTATTAGAACACGATTCACGTATATTAGGTTACATTTGTCACAACGGTCAGAACATGTGAGCTAAAAGTATGTTAGAAATTGTGATTAATGTCTGCTGGTGTGTAAACTATCAACGCACATGACTAGCCTTTTTTGTTTCCGCACTAACAAATGGTTTGACTATGCACAGAGAAAAAGATTATTTACATAACTTCGCGCATTAATGAGAAGTTAATTAAACAAGCTTAATTGTCGAAACGGGGTTAGTTGAGCCACCCAAGACCCAAGGGAGGGTTAGTTGAGCCACCCAATGCCCAAGGGAGGGTTAGTTGAGCCACCCAAGGCCCAGGGAGGATTAGTTGAGCCACCCAAGGCCCAAGGGAGGGTTAGTTGAGCCACCCAAAGCCCAAGGGAGGGTTAGTTGAGCCACCCAAGGCCCAGGGACGATTAGTTGAGCCACCCAAGACCCAAGGGAGGGTTAGTTGAGCCACCCAAGGCCCAAGGGAGGGTTAGTTGAGCCACCCAAGGCCCAGGGAGGATTTGTTGAGCCACCCAAGGCCCAAAGGAGGGTTAGTTGAGCCACCCAAGGCCCAAGGAAGGGTTAGTTGAGCCACCCAAGGCCCAGGGACGATTAATTGAGCCACCCAAGACAGGGTTAGTTGAGCCACCCAAGGCCCAAGGGAGGGTTAGTTGAGCCACCTAAGACAGGGTTTGTTGAGCCACCCAAGGCCCAAAGGAGGGTTAGTTGAGCCACCCAAGGCCCAGGGATGATTAGTTGAGCCACCCAAGGCCCAAGGGAGGGTTAGTTGAGCCACCCAAGGCCCAAGGGAGGGTTAGTTGAGCCACCCAAAGCCCAGGGAGGATTAGTTGAGCCACCCAAGACCCAAGGGAGGGTTAGTTGAACCACCCAAGGCCCAAGGGAGGGTTAGTTGAGCCACCCAAGGCCCAGGGAGGATTTGTTGAGCCACCCAAGGCCCAAGGGAGGGTTAGTTGAGCCACCCAAGGCCCAGGGAGGATTAGTTGAGCCACCCAAGGGAGGGTTAGTTGAGCCACCCAAGGCCCAGGGAAGGGTTAGTTGAGCCACCCAAGGCCCAAGGGAGGGTTAGTTGAGCCACCCAAGGCCCAGGGAAGGGTTAGTTGAGCCACCCAAGGCACAAGGGAGGGTTAGTTGAGCCACCCAAGGCCCAGGGAAGAGTTAGTTGAGCCACCCAAGGTCCAAGGGAGGGTTAGTTGAGCAGCGGATAAAGAACGAAGTCGAGTGTTCTTTACCACAAAATACATCAAGAAATTAATTTTGTTCGAGCAAATTGGGACATCGGATAGCTACAAGGCAACGTATTAGCAGTTAGTTACACTGGTTGTGATTTAACTATAAATCTACATTAATTAAGTGTGTTGATTTATTAATTAAGAGAGACTTGGGTGGATGTGTTGGCTGAGTTTCTGGGCCGCAATTGAGGGGTGTACTGCTTTGGGTGATTTTGTCGAATTACACACAGCATGTGTGTTAATGGGGCATCAATTTTAAAATCAAATGTGTTTTCACCCCTTTTGCCAAATGAACGGGTGAAAGTTTAGTTTGTTGATTTCCCAAAAAAACTACATTCAAAAGTTGCACAAACGAGCTAGGAAGGTTTAATTTTTCATGAAATGAATTTGAAATGAGGGCAGCAAAAAAAATTATTGACGAGAGACCTTTAAATATTTAAAATCCGATAAATCTAGTCTAAAGACTGAGAATTTGAAATATGTGCAAGTTTTCACAAACAAGCCGACGACAGATTCATAATTTACTTCTGCTCCTCAAAACGAGTATACGCTGCATAAACATGAGCATTGTCAATGAAAACACGTAAGATTTTTTAGTGTTTATTAATTTTACATGATGACTGCAAACATCCAGAGCAGACATTTCTACGTGAGTATTTCTAATGAAAGTTAACAGCAACAGAGTACAGCACACAACAAGATGTGCCACGTAACAACGAAAGACAACATAAAAAAGAACCAGTGTTTTGAAAAAAATCTCAAACTGTTACAGAGAAGCAACATTGGTGAGTTACAGCATCGTTAAAATAGCTCAAAATCGACACTGATCACCAGACGCAGATACAAAGACAGTCATAGAATGTCTAAAGCAGGAGCTACCCACTAACAAGAAGGGGAGTGTCAACTGCATGATACAACCAGAAAAGAAGGCACACATGTCGACAGTGAGCTAGACTCAGAAAAGACGATCTTGAAGTGTTGTATCGGTGAGCTAGAAACGGAAAAAGACAATCTTGGTTTGTCTTGGTTGTGAGTTAGACACTGAAAAGACTGTCTTAGAGTGTCTTGATTGTAAGTTAGACAGAGAAAAGACAGTTTTTTAGTGCCTTGCTTGTGAGCTACATACAGAAAAGACAATATTGGAGTGTCTTGACAAACCAGACACATAAACCTTTATTGTGGAAAGTAAGCAAAAGAGAAACAGACAAAAGACACACACAATGTTGGGCAACTACGAGCTCAGATTCAGACATTCTACAGATGTGAACAATGCACAGCTAGAGACAGTCGCATCCAGAACTGGTCATCACTCTAAGCTGAACACGCTCACACACGAGAGACGGATGAAGAATTAGCAGAAAAAATCATGTAACCATATTATTCGCTAAGTGATCGGCATTGTTAATATCACCGAGGTAAGCTAACAAAGGCCAATCATGCTTGCTGCAGGTGACAGCACCGTCTCGCTAGGTGCATAGTCAGTCGTAGTCGATGACGAGTCTTGCTGCTCAATCTGCGGGAGGTCGTGACCAGTCTTCATGTTGACTGGCAGCAGCTTCAGGTCGTTGGGGTCACATTTGGCCAGAATGATAAATTCCATATGGAAATAACAGTCTGTGAACAGCGCAATAATAGACATACTCAACACCAAAAAACAACATCTATTTTGGAGCAACTTTATTAAATTATCTGTGTATTATGGTACATGATGGTATATAAATAAAGGTACCAAAGCATTTTGAAAGTAGTCCATGTTGTAATTTAATTTTATAAATTTATAACCTTCATTGCATTGAAAAGTTATAATGGGCACTGAAGCATACTATGAGCTAAATGTGGCGGGTATCAAAATATATCAACGAATCTGCAAAGGTTCCGTGCAAAGGTTACAGTAAGCACACCATCTACCAGCAACTCTCGTGAATGGTGTGGTAGCAGTGCGGCTTGGGCATGCCGTTGAACCCGGATGCCAGACACGTTGTGTAGGCGCCCATGTTTCTGAAGACAAGCCAGTCTCCAATGTTCAACTTAGGCAGCAGGCACTGTTTCTTGAGGCAATCGAGTCCGGTTAAAGTCGGCCCCCAGATGCTGCTCGAGTAACTACGCACGCCTGGCTCGGGCACCTGGGGGAGCAACACATCACGGACGTTAGCACCATCGGCGTCCCAATGTGGGGGCACTGGATTTTTTTTTAAACTTGACGTATTTCATAGCTAGTAGATAACTAATTATATACAATGATATCATATTGAAAATGGACATTTTGGCAAATGTAAAGATTTCTGGTCGACGAATTAAATACAAGTGGTATAAAACTAGGCCAGGTAACAAAAGTATATAGTGATGCATTGTACAATAACAATTTCGACGAATGGGAATAAAAATGTGACATCCCACGAGTGTATTCCAAGATTCTTGTAGCTGCTATTAACTCTATCGGTTTAAGCCATTCCACATGGCATCATTCTAGATAGTTTGCTAATGAAAGAAACATTTCTGTTGTAAAGTGAGATGCTTTTAAATATCTTTAGTATAAGAACACTAAAGTTATAGTATAAACTAAAGTTAAAGTATATATTATATCTCCGATGACCGATCAACCAGAAACCAACATCGGCTGCAACCAATATTATGACACGTAAGCGTACCTCGAGAAGATTGGGTTCGACCTCGGTTTGACCATTGTTGAACATGAGGTAGTTCAACGAGCCAAACACGCCGTCGTTGACATAGTACATGTAGTGTGACTCGCTCCCAGACAGCCCCTCTAAAACCAGAGTCTGTACACTTGTGAAGATATAAAATGGAAAGCTATTTCAAGACTTAAGGAGGCTACTGAGAAGAACAATCAAGGCTCGATTTTATAGTTTATTATGGTACGCAATCACACAGAATAACTGATAGTCTGATATCGGCAGGAAAATTACAGAATTCCGAAAGAATGACGGTATCAGATTCGACATTTTATCACTTTGTGTTTCTCCCATCAGCACACATGTTATTGATATTGACATAGGGAAACATATTTAATTCCCGCCAATGGCTTCTACATAGCAATAATAATTAAACTTATAAATATAAAATCCAAGGCGTTTCAAGACTACTTGACAAAATTCTTTTCAAGGCCCCGTATGGACTTTGTGCAATGAACATCTACAACTAATATAGCATACCCGGCATATCAACACACTGATGCACCAAGTACCTTTGTACAACAAAAACAAAACTGTTTAAAGCAAACACAGGTTGTAGTCAAAACCAGGCTCAAGGCCCCCGTATCAAAAGGGTAATTACTCCTGAACCAGTGAACACCTTACGTATTGGCCTTGTACTTTAACAAACCAATCACATCTATCCCTAGCTTTACTCAATCCACTAACCGGTGTAGTTGACGGGTCTGTCACGGGCGTCACGGCGCACTTCCCTCTTGGCAATGATGTTCACTGCAAGGGTGAAAGCAGAGTCGACAAAGTATCGGCCTGGCTCAGCAATCAAACGTACACCCGAGCTCTCTGGGAAGTATCGGTCGAGCGCCAGCGTCAACTCATCACATATCTAAACAGTAAAAGGGAAAACACGATAAATAAATCAGCGACTTTATTATATCAGGGGTCACAACCAAACGTTGTGACCCCCGAAGTGCCTCGCATGAACTGGGAGTAAAACTAAATTGATTGAAAACTAAGTGTGTCTATGTGTTAACTTAATGTTATGGATGTTACCAGCACCAAATAGGCCAGTTCCAATAGTTTATCATTTACGATGAGTGCTTCAAATCATAAATGAAACAACTGCAGCAAATTTGACCACATACTCGTCAATTATACATACCAAATATGATTGTGGAAAACACCAGTATTTACATACAACATTGCACCAGTTGCTTGAAAACACCAGTATCTAGTACACCAATTCACAAGTTGATGACTCTAGCTCACCTCCTTGAAGGTGATCTTGCCCGACAACTGGCCAGGAAAGCCTCCACCGATGTCAAGAAGGTCGAAGTGAAAGCCGATGTCTTCGGCCACCTGGAACACCGAGTGGGCAGACGCAACGGCCCAGGAGAAGGCAGTCGCATCGTAGCACCCACTGCCCACGTGGAAGCTGTCAACAGTCACAAGACGAATGTGACGATATCGGTAATGAGTGAAATGAATGCGTGATACTACTGACTGACAAATTACCTTCCAAAATGTTGCCACAAAACCGTCGTATGACATAAAACATTGATGTAAAGGTCATTTTAAATATCAATTATCATAGCTAATAGATATAGGATGAGCAACCATGTGTCCAGCATACAGTTTCCGTATGGAAGGAAACCTTCTGTTTGGTCAGAACATTTAACATGTTAGCTAACAAAAGTTCATTCACAGCTGCTACCAGAAATAAAGGATGGATATCTGTTGACTTAAGGACATCAGTATCTCAGAAAGAAACATAGCAGCACTGTGGTTGTGTTACACTGTAGGCATGACTTAATGTATTTGTAGATTGTAGGCCCACATATAATCAATATTTATCTTATTAGTTTGTTAATTACCACATAATAACAGATAAACAGTCCAAAGTAGTTTTTTTCACTTTTCTGTCCACCCTTCTACAATACAAGCCTTTGAAGTAAAAGAACTGGTTTCACAGAATGTTTGAAGGTACAGAAAGTCCTATTTTACAAGTCAATCAGCTTAATAAGTGTTAATCCCCACTCGCCTAATATATAGTGTAAACAGGTTGAACCGGAACATGACCAATATTCAAAACTCAAAAATATCATCACTTAAAAATATTTATTGCGACACGTAAACAGCAGCATGGCTACAGTACCTGACACCGATGACATTGAGGTCAAGCTCCTTGGCGACCCGCAGCAGTTGACCTGCGTCGATGGGGTCACAACCGAACTTTATGCCTAGTGGATACTTCGACTTGGAGTCGTCTGGCGGCATGATGCGAATCACTAACCTGCAACAGATACATCCCACAGTGCAACAGGCCAGATATATCCCACATTGCAACGGGCCAGATACATCCCACAATGCAGCAGGTCAGATATATGCCACAGTGCAACGGGCCAGATACATACCACAGTGCAACAGGTCAGATACACCCCACAGTGCAACAAGCCAGATAATCCCACAGTGAAACAGGCCAGATACATACTACAGGGCAACAGGCCAGATACATCCCACAGTGCAACAGGTCAGATACACCCCACAGCGCAACAAGCCAGATACATCCTACAGTGAAACAGGCCAGATACACCCCACAGTGTAACAGGTCAGATACACCCTACAGTGCAACAGGCCAGATACAGTCCACAGTGCAACAGGCCAGATACACCCACAGTGCAACAGGTCAGATACACCCCACAGTGCAACAAGCCAGATACATCCTACAGTAAAACAGGCCAGATACACCCCACCGTGCAACATGTCACATACACCCCACAGTGCAACAGGCTAGATACAGTCCACAGTTAAACAGGCCAGATACACCCACAGTGCAACAGGTCAGATACATCCCACAGTGCAACAAGCCGGATGCATCCCATAGTGCAACAACCAGATAATCCCACAGTGAAACAGGCCACATACACCCCACAGTGCAACAGGTCAGAATCACCCCACGGTGCAGCAGGCCAGATACTGTCCACAGTGTAACAGGCCAGATACACCCACAGTGCAACAGGTAAGATACACTCTACAATGCAACAGATACATCCCACAGTGCAACAAGCCAGATACATCCCATAGTGCAACAGGCCAGATACATTCCACAGTGCAACAAGCCAGATACATCCCTTAATGCAATGGGCCAGATACATCCCACAATGCAACAGGGCAGATACATCCCACAGTGCAACAAGCCAGACACATCCCATAGTGCAACAGGCCAGATACATTCCACAGTGCAACAGGTCAGATACATCCCACAGTGCAACAGGTAAGATACATCCCACAGTGCAACTAGCCAGATACATCCCAAATTGCAACAAGTCAGATACATCCCACAGTGCAACAGGCCAGATACATTCTACATTGTAACAAGCCAGATACATCCCAGAGTGGAACAGGCCAGATACATTCCTCATTGCAACAAGCCAGTTACATCCCACAGTGCAACAGGCCAGATACATCCCACAGTGCAATAGGCCAGATACATCCCACAGTGCAACAGGTCAGATACACCCCACAGTGCAACAAGCCAGATACATCCTACAGTGAAACAGGCCAGATACACCCCACAGTGTAACAGGTCAGATACACCCTACAGTGCAACAGGCCAGATACAGTCCACAGTGCAACAGGCCAGATACACCCACAGTGCAACAGGTCAGATACACCCCACAGTGCAACAAGCCAGATACATCCTACAGTAAAACAGGCCAGATACACCCCACCGTGCAACATGTCACATACACCCCACAGTGCAACAGGCTAGATACAGTCAACAGTTAAACAGGCCAGATACACCCACAGTGCAACAGGTCAGATACATCCCACAGTGCAACAAGCCGGATGCATCCCATAGTGCAACAGGCCAGATACATTCCACAGTGCAACAGGTTAGAAACATCCCACGGTGCAACAAACCAGATACATCCCATAGTGCAATGGGCCAGATACATTCCACAGTGCAACAGGTCAGATACAACCCACAGTGCAACGAGCCAGATACATCCCATAGTGCAACATGGCAGATACATCCCACAGTGCAACAGGTAAGATACACCCCACAGTGTAACAGGGCAGATACATCCCACAGTGCAACAAGCCAAATATATCCCACAGTGCAACAGGCAAGATACATCCCACAGTGCATCAAGCCAGATACATCCCACAGTGCAAAAGGTCAGATACATCCCACAGTGCAATGGGCCAGATACATCCCACAATGCAACAGGTCAGATATATGCCACAGTTCAAAATGCAGATACATCCCACAGTGTAACAGGCCAGATACATCCCACAGTGCAACAGGCCAGATACATCCCACAGTGCAACAGGCCAGATACATACCACAGGGCAACAGGCCAGACACATCCCACATTGCAACAGGTCAGATACAGCCCACAGTGCAACAACCAGATAATCCCACAGTGAAACAGGCCACATACACCCCACAGTGCAACAGGTCAGAATCACCCCACGGTGCAGCAGGCCAGATACTGTCCACAGTGTAACAGGCCAGATACACCCACAGTGCAACAGGTAAGATACACTCTACAATGCAACAGATACATCCCACAGTGCAACAAGCCAGATACATCCCATAGTGCAACAAGCCAGATACATCCCTTAATGCAATGGGCCAGATACATCCCACAATGCAACAGGGCAGATACATCCCACAGTGCAACAAGCCAGACACATCCCATAGTGCAACAGGCCAGATACATTCCACAGTGCAACAGGTCAGATACATCCCACAGTGCAACAGGTAAGATACATCCCACAGTGCAACTAGCCAGATACATCCCAAATTGCAACAAGTCAGATACATCCCACAGTGCAACAGGCCAGATACATTCTACATTGTAACAAGCCAGATACATCCCAGAGTGCAACAGGCCAGATACATTCCTCATTGCAACAAGCCAGTTACATCCCACAGTGCAACAGGCCAGATACATCCCACAGTGCAATAGGCCAGATACATTCCACATTGCAACGGGCCAGATACATTCCACATTGCAACAGGCCAGATACATCCCACATTGCAACAGGCCAGATACATACCACATTGCGACAGGCCAGATACATCCCACAGGGCAACAGGCCACATACATCCCACAATGCCACAGGCCAGATACATTCCACATTGCAACAGGCCAGATACATCCCACAGTGCAACAGGCCAGATACATCCCACATTGCCACAGGCCAGATACATTCCACATTGCAATAGGCCAGATACATCCCACATTGCAACAGGCCAGATACATTCCACACTGCAACAGGCCTGATACATCCCACAGTATAACAGGCCAGACACATCCCACAATGCAACAGGTCTGATATATGCCACAGTGCAACAGGGCAGATACATCCCACAGTGCAATGGGCCAGATACATCCCACAGTGCAACAGGTCAGATACACCATACAGTGCAACAAGCCAGATACATCCCACAGTGAAACAGGCCAGATACACCACACAGTGCAACATGCCAGAGAGATCCCACAGTGCAACAGGCCAGATACATCCCACAGTGCAACTGGCCAGATACATACCACAGTGCAACGGACCAGATACATCCCACAATGCAACAGGTCAGATACATCCCACAGGGCAACAGGCCAGATACATCCCACAGAGCAACAGGTCAGATACACCCCACAGTGCAACAAGCCAGATACATCCCACAGTGAAACAGGCCAGATACACACCACAGTGCAACAGGTCAGATACACCCCACAGTGCAACAGGCTAGATACAGTCCACAATGCAACAGGCCAGATACACCCACAGTGCAACAAGTAAGAAACACACCACAGTGCAACAGGGCAGATACATCCCACAGTGCAATAAGCCAGATATATCCCATAGTGCAACAGGCCAGATACATTCCACAGTGCAACCGAGCAGATACATCCCACAGTTCAACAAGCCAGATACATCCCATAGTGCAACAGGCCAGATACATCCCACAGTGCAAAATGGCAGATACATCCCACTGTGCAACAAGCTAGATACATCCCATAGTGCAACAAGCCAGATACATTCCACTGTGCAACTGGTCAGATACATCCCACAGTGCAACAGGCCAGATACATCCCATAGTGCAACAGACCAGACACATTCCACAGTGCAACAGTTCAGATACACCCCACAGTGCAACCGAGCAGATACATCCGACAGTTCAACAGGCCAGAGACATCCCATAGTGCAACAGGCCAGACACATTCCACAGTGCAACAGTTCAGATACACCCCACAGTGCAACAGGGCAGATACATCCTACAGTGCAACAAGCCAGATACATCCCATAGTGCAACAGGCCAGACACATTCCACAGTGCAACAGGTCAGATACATCCCACAGTGCAACAAGCCAGATACATCCCATAGGGCAACAAGCCAGATACATCCCATAGTGCAACAGGCCAGACACATTCCACAGTGCAACAGTTCAGATACACCCCACAGTGCAACAGGGCAGATACATCCCACAGTGCAACAAGCCAGATACATCCCATAGTGCAACAGGCCAGATACATTCCACAGTGCAACAGGTCAGATACATCCCACAGTGCAACAGGTAAGATACATCCCACAGTGCAACAGGTAAGATACACCCCACAGTGCAATAAGGCAGATACATCCCACTGTGCAACAAGCCAGTTACATCCCATAGTGCAACAGGCCAGATACATTCCACATTGGAACATGTCAGATACATCCCACAGTGCAACAAGCCAGATACATTCCACAGTGCAACTGGCCAGATACATTTCACATTGGAACAGGCCAGATACATTCCACATTGCAACAGGCCAGATACATTCCACATTGTAACAGGCCATACACATTCCACAATGCAACAGGACACGAATAATCAAATACCAATCTTGTACAATATTGTCTACACAACAAGACTTTTATAAAGATCACTTGGAGGGTTCAGGGTTTTGGTTAACTTCACTACCAGTATACTGTATATTATTAACCATGACGAGTGTCATGGGCCAATTAATCAGCCTGGATTTTCAGTGCAATGAGCGTCGCAGGCCTAATAATCGATCCAGATAGAAACATGAGAACTGACTGGAACTATGTACCCACATTAACAATTCTGTCATTAGCTCATAATCTTGTCCAACTAATGAAGTGCCATGTTTCTGGGAAAATTAACAATAAGTTTGCTTTCGGGTGGTCACAGGTTTTGCAACGATGTTCAACGAACGATCAAGCGACACAGGCGGTGGAATGAAGGATTAGCTCCCATATTTGACAGTGATTAAAGGGAAAAAGGCCATGGTTTTTTTCCGGATTGGATAAATGTTCTGCGAGTTTTCTGAAACTGCCATATGAATAGTGAACTCGTCAGAACATAAGTTACTGGGAACTGACGCACAATGCTGAATGGCAGTATCCTTACTTAGAGTTGGGGAATGTCGATTTAATCTTGTACAGTTCAGCCTCGTTGTCGAACGTCATCATTGAAACACCGTGCGTCGCTGCATACTTGATGTATGAAGTCTGCTTGCAAGGGTTTGCGTAGACGATACGATTCGGGTTAACCTTCATGTCAAGGGCACGTTTGATCTCAATCTGGAAACATAGGATTACAGATATAATATCTATTTTTACACACGCAGAAATAAAAACAAATCAAGTTTCATATGTCTTGTTGTTCTTTGTATGATTTGCCCATCAAACCGCGGGGGACGAGAGAACCTCATTCCACATAGGGTTCCTAGATGGAAATATATTTATGACTCAACGTGGATACCAGTGACTGCATGTTTCATTAGCCGAGTTGCCGGGCGTTGCACGGGAGAAAAGGCAGTCACTGCAAGAGCTTATCATTCTTTGCACTGCCCAGTCACAGTCAAGTTTTGGTAGGGCATTGCCAGTGGCACTGACAACATCATGTCCAACTGCCTTGTCAGTTTCACGAAGTTTTGATGTACCGTACGAAGGAACTTATGATGACGTTTTGACGTTGATCACGTAACTCTACGAAGTCCTGCTGTTCTGAGTTACGTAATCTACGTCAATCTAACTATAATCGAGCTAGAGTATGTTTGTTCACCTGTTTCACCTAGAAGGCTTACACCTCGGGCGCCAAACTTTCAGGGATTAATCTACGACCCCAAGAATGAAACGTAACGCCTTAATTTTTTTCTAAATACCCCGTATTTCAAGGGTTCTTATTGGTTTTTATGGTAAATCAAATGTTCGCTACGTAAAACATTAACTTCCAACAATCGCAGAAACCACGCGCGCGCTGCGAATATGTCGGTACGTAAACCATTTGAGAGCACGTAGCGCCACCTGGGAGGTTTATATTAATTATGGTTGATAGCAGGCACCACGTTTTGGCCCTCGGTCTGCAAACTCGGGCCAATACACAATAAAAAAGATAGTAGAAAGCATGCACCCCAGGTCACAGACCGAGGGCCAATACACAATAAAAAGATATTCTACTATTATACAACCAAAACAAGTATCCATGGCCCGGTCTAAATTCAAGCGACCTTCAACATTTCGAACTTGCAATGAGTATTGCATCACGTAACGTGGTTGTTTCTGGTAATACGTTTGACGTTCCCTTAAACAATCTCAAGCATATTGTTGGCGTATTGGCCTGAGTCATTTGGTAAACATTGCTATCATGACTGTCACGTATGAACTACCAAGTTATCCCGTCCTGGGGACGGGCATTTTTGCTAGTTGTTTAATGTACCAACCTTCCCCATAGCCCCGAGCACGCCTACAACATTTCAACTATATACAAGTGAAACTGCCGGAGATGAGTGAACACACATATTCACAAATTACTTCATGATATAGACATTCATATATGTACGGGGTAAACCAACCTTGCTGGCAGAGTCGAAGCCGGTGCCGAGCTGTTCAAGGAGTCGAAGCACACATGGGTCGTCATTGCACTTCACAGCTGCAACAGGACAATCAAGTTAATCATCTTAGGCGAAGTAATCAAATAATAACAGCAGCGACTATCTTATCCACCCAACTGATGTGCAGTTAAAACTTACGATCCTCGTTGTTTATCCTCTACTTATCTATCATCTGCTTAAAATCCACGTCGTTGTTTTGTGCCTCAGTTTTGTTATATTAAGAAACTAAAATAAAAGAATACGACGGGTGGAGTGGGGGAGTCTCCATGATCCTTTCTGTATACGGTAATATTTTATAACGTACAATAGACTGATATATTATTATTGAAAGTGTGTACAGTTCGGACCAAATACATTTACTTCACATTCTGATTCTGCTACCGACGGAGTAACTGCTAATTGTGAAGCCGATAACATGACATCGTCAGCAATCCTAGTGCGTGTCTCGTGGTTGCCGCGATGCTACATTCGTTTGAGTGTAAATTGGTGTCGGTCTTGACCGTAACCAAGCCGCCAGAAATCAGCGAGATTGTGGACTCGCGGAAACTGTTAGAAACGTGCTAGGATTGTCAACGATGTCATGTTATGGGCTTCATAGCTATTGTTGGGCGAATAACTATATATGCGCGCATAATGGTTGGGCGAATAGCCACTGTGAATAATAATATAACGTAATTTGGGGTTAATTACATTGTAACTGAAAAACCAAAATTGTAATTTATGTTTTGTTTTAAAATGTAAGTGGCATTTTCAATTGCATCACGTCATTTTAAAACTCAAATTATTGTTGTATCATATTTAGCTTCCACTAAAGACCTTAATGTGCAGATCTTAACTAAAGCTGCTTTAACATAGATGCTATTTTTGGCTTTGAATATGTCGGTTTGCCTTGTTAGTTCGGAATTTATCATTGGAATTAGCATTATTTATTGGAATTGGTATTTTTTAGGTGGAAATGGAAATGGTATGCGCAATTGTGTGTAATTTATATAATGTAATTGATGCCAAGTCTAAATAATATTCAGGCCAAATTGGCGAAAACCGTGATCTGACAATGCAACAATGACTGTATGAGACGTCTCACCATAGAATGGTTGCACACGGGGCAGAAGGCGTTTCCACACGCGGAACTTGTTGACGATGTCGTTGAGGTCTGCCACAAAGAAGGCATCTTCCTTGATCTTGGAAATCTGGAATGAAGACTGGGATTACGTAGTATTCATTTGAAAAGATATATGCCTCATCCACAAGATGGGACGATTTCCTCAATGCAATTGTTTGACTGTCTGTGCTTAAAACTGTATATACCATTCAGTGTTCAGAAGAACACATGCAGTGAGAATTAATATTATAGCGAGTCTACTTTGCAATTACCTCATAAACGTTGGCACGTGTCTTCCATGATGCAAGCTCTGGGGCAGCGATGTCGATGTACGAATAATCCTGTTGAGTGAATAGCCACTGTGAATAATAATATCAGATTGTAATTGAAAAGACATTGTAATTGAAAAGACAATTCCAAAATTGTAATTTATGTTTTGTTTTAAAATGTAATTGGTATTTTCAATTGCATAATGTCACTTTTTAACTCAAATTATTGTTGTATCAAATGTATTTGCCACTATGGACCTTAATATGCAGTTCTTAACTAAAGCTGCTCTAACATATGTTTATGGTTGCTGTGTTATTTCGATATAGAATTTATTATTAGATTTAGCATTTTTTAATTGGTACTTTTGAGGTGGAAATGGAACTGGTATGCGTAATGGTGTGTAGTTGATATAATGTAATTTACGCCAAGTCTGAATAATATTCAGGCCAAATTGACGAAAACCGTGATCTGGCAATGCAACAGAGACATCTCACCATAGAATGGTTGCACACGGGGCAGAAGGGGTTTCCACACGCGGGACTTGTTGACGATGTCGCTGAGGTCTGCCACAAAGAAGGCATACTCCTTGTCCTATAACAACAACACCGAGTGAGCAAGTACGCAGTGTTGGCTGACCATGGCAAATTTCTACTACACTCAGTCTATTCTAAATGAGATGGTTTATAGACACCGAACGGACCTGGAATAGGACGGTCAATTCCGCTGAATCACACACACGACTGTGAATTGCAACTAATCAAAACTGTCATTTTATTTACTTTGTGAATGGTAACAATATTACAGGATTTGAAGACTGGGATCACTTAGTATTAATTTGAAGAGCGCTATCCGTTGCAAGATGGGGCGATTTCAACCTTTTAGGCACAGCCATTCCTCAATGCAATTGTTTGACTGCCTCTGTATTAAACTGTATATAATATATTAGTTTTAGGCCACATGACAAGAACATATGCAGCGAGAATTAATATTATAGCGAGTCTACTTTCCAATCACCTCTTAAGCGTTGGCGTGAGTCTTCCATGATGCAAGCTCTGCGACAGCTTTGCCGATGTGAATTGCATCATTTCTTGTAGATGGCTAGTAGAGTTGAACGCAATCAACGGAATACACATAGAAATGTTAGGAAATACGCAGTCATCTGAAAACAAAAGACAGCGCGTTAACATATCAGTTTCATTTCATGGTTGCACTTTGAGTTTTTAAGGACACTGCGCTCTGTAAGAGTGATCTATTAATATGTTGTTATCTAATTAAGAAACATATATCTCCATCTTCTAGAGTTAAATGTGTAACTAACCACATAGAAAAAAAAAACAATGCTAACACTGGCAAGAAAATACCACTAAAATATGACATTTATCACATGCTAATTTCAAGACAAGACATGAGGTACGTGTCAATTGTAAAAACATAAACCGACAGTTGTCATACTTACATGACCAAGCGAAATGTCTGCTCTTTCAAACGGTACCAGCTGGGGCCCCACGGCGGCTTCGCGTTGTAGTCAAGCTGCTGTCTGCACAGGCAGAGGCTCTCACAACTTGTGTAGACCGTGCTGGAGTTCCCGCCCTGGTGGCACAAACACATCGTGTTACAGCATGGCAGTTCACATCAGGGCTATGCCTGGCCTTGTGTAGACCATGCTGGAGCACCCGCCCTGGTGGCACAAACACATCGTGTCACAACATGACAGCTCACACCAGGGCTACACCAGGCCTTGTGGAGACCGTGCTGGAGCACCCTCCCTGGTGGCACAAACACATCGTGTCACAACATGGCAGTTCACACCAGGGTTATGCCAGTCCTTGAATTTAGAGGAACATTTTTCAGTCGTAGCTAAGACGCACAAACATTTCATTAGTGTTTCAGAAACTTCAACAGATGTTAACTCTGATTTAATTATTCACATGATCACATCTCTAGTGAAGGAGGAAAGAAATTTAAAAATAAAGCCAAGGCAGATGATTACAATTTAGAATTTAATAAATGTAGAAAAGACACCAAGAAAACATGAGAAGCTATTGCCGATGTAATGAGCAAATAGAGCTGATTACTCAACCAAATTAGTATTAACTGAATTGATAGATCGAATTTATCTAGATCTAGATGAAAATAGGCTACTTATTGCGATATTTATAGACTTATCAAAAGCATGTGACACTATAGACCATGCAATCCTTATCAGTAAGCTTGAACATTATCGAATAAAACATTTAAAACTAGAATAGTTTAAAGCTACATATACAACAGGCAGCAATATGTTGAATTTAACAACACCCACTCAGCCGCAGAAACAATAGCTGTAGGAGTCACTCAAGGCTCAATTCTAGGACTATACTATTCTTAATATACATTAATGATCTAGCAATGGCTAGTAACAAATTTACACCCAACATGTATGTCGATGACACAACCGGCTCAGCACACTCGATAACTTAACGAGTAACTACACAAACAGCTCGAAATCGAATCACATAAATACAAAATTTACCAAGATAACAGACTGGCTAGCAGTAAATAAGCTTTCCCTGAATGCAAACAAAGCAAAAATTATGATTTTTCAGTTAACAAAAAAAAAAATCCATATTATTGAAGTCAATCTCATGGCAATTGAAAATGTAACACACTTTAAATGTTTTGGTGCTCTCGTAGAACCTAATCAAACATAGTATCCTCACATCAACTATATCGCCAACAAACTATCAAGGATATGTGGAATTATATCTACAGTCATTTGCAAAAGTTTAAGACCAGGCACGATTTTTTGAAGAAATTTGACAAAACTATGATTTTTTGGCCTTTACATAACATTATATCAGTTTATTTCGCCTAATAAACGTAGTAGAACATAATATGAAACTTTGTGTCGTCCAAAAGTGTCAGTGTCTCTACTTTTTAGTATTTAGTGTGGCCTCCTTTGCTGTCAATGACCGCCTGGATGCGACGTGGCATGCTAGAAACCAGAGGTTCGCAGTACTCCTGGGTGATTTCGGTGGCCCAAACGTCCTTGATAGCTTGTTTCAAGTTTTTACCGCTTGATGGTTGTTTGTCTGCCACCTTATCCTTCATTATAGTCCACAGGTTGTCAATGGGATTTAGATCTGGGCTGTTTCCAGGCCATTCCAGCACGGAGATTTTGTTTTTCTTGAGGAAATCAGTGGCTACCTTGGGTCGGTGACAAGGAGCGCCATCTTGCATGAAAATCGTACATTTGTGGATGTCCATATGCAGTTTCAGCTTCTCCTTCAGCAACTCCACGTACCTAGGTCCATTCATAGTGGTGTTAGGTGGAATAAAATACAGACCAGAAGGGCCAACACATGACATGGCACCCCAAATCATCTGACTTGGCGGGTGTTCCATTGTGGCTGCTGTATATTTCTCATCAAATCGCTTACCTACTGGCCGCGAGGTATAAACTGTTGCATGGTCGATTCATCTGAGAACAACACTTTTTTCCACTGCGCGAAAGTCCAGTGGCGATGTCGTCTGGCAAAGTCCAGTCTCTTTTTTTCATCACAGGTGTCAGGCGTCGCTTCCGGGCCGACTTGCTGAGACGTCTCGAAACTGTACTGAGACCTATTTCCGTACCTTTTAAAGGGGAACTGAAGCAATTTTGTGTTATGCCGTATATTTAAATATATATTATCTAACTATGCATTAATGGTGACAGATACCTGCTAATTTATGAGATAAACTGAAAAACTGATTTTGTTCGAGACAAAAATCGACAAAATACATCACTGCGTATCGCCATTTTGTTGTCGAAACGAGTGGTTTGAGTCGCGTATATCTAATCAATGTAAATTTTCGATTTTTTGCGATTTATTTCGTAAATAGGCATTCTGGAGCGAAAAAAAAGATATGGGTCTCTGTTATATATACAAGTGTTTACACACGTCAACAAAATAGCGTTTTTGTTCGTTCCAAATAAAAAAAGTTAAAGAAATTACAACAAAACACGCACAAAATCGTGGAAAACGCCGCACTTCTCGAACACACGAGATGCTAACCAACGAGAATATGCGATAACGGAATACCGGAACTATTTTTTACTTGTTGACAAGATGGATGCATCGCTTGGGACAGTTTTACCAGATCTGCTACTAGCGATTAGTGGTTTACTGAACTTCCGTAATAGTTGTCTATCTTTGGAGAAATGGAAACCACAGACGAAGAGTCTAGTTCGACAGGCCACACGGAAACAACCGTTGACAGTCGTAAAATGTCACCGAGTGTGCGAGTCACGCTCCAGACTCCAGTCCAGGTCGGCTTTGCCTTTGGCTTTGTTGACGTTGGATTCAGGAAAAATTACAATAGCGCTTTGACTGTCAACGATTCCTGACTAGGTAATGTGATGTGGTGAACCTGTGGAAATTGCGTCCCGATGTCTGCGCACGTTTACGTTGAGTCATCATGCTGCGCCGAGGAAGCTACCATGCCTAGGGCTAGGCTATGGCTATGCAGCACCGTGTGCCCGACCGCGTTGGTGCTTGCATCACCGTACGAAGGCGAAGACGATGATTTTGTAGTGATATGCACAAACAAAGCGGTGCTAGATGTTGGTCTGCTGTCATTGCATGATTTGCGTGCCGACTCATCGATTCGCCCTATAGCTAGCAGGTAAGTAATTCAATTGTTATCGAATCATTGCCATTTTAATAATCATATTTTTTCTGCATATTTCTTTTACCTAGCCCGAGGGCGAGGTCCGAACTACAATGGCAATGCAAGCAGGCTTTTCTCTTTATTTTGTATCTAATCTAATGAAGTGTACCGTGACTGTATTTTAATATTGGGTTTGATTTGTTGTTGAATAACATTGATGACAATAATAAAATGAGGGTTTATTTAATTCATTATGTGAATATATATATATTCTTAAATGTTACCGTAATCGTGATTGTAATAATGATTGTAATCATGACTACATTAGTAATTGTGATTGCAGTAATTACTGTAATCATGATTACGTTAATATTCGTACTTGTAATCACCCCTCTCTGTAGCACATCACACCTTGTTGTTTGGTGCAATGTAATCATTTAAATAACAATAATTAACTACTGACAGTATGTAATGTTCACAGTTTTGCAACTATTATGGTAATTATGGAATTAGTGCTATCAACTAACCATGACAAATTATATTTCAGGCTCAGGAAAGGCAAGACAAGTAATCCCATCCTGCGATGTGGGAAGGATCTGTGATGTCTATTCTGAACCAAATTGAATTGATGGAAAGTTTAGCTATGGAGATTGACTTGACACAGGTGAGTGTACTGATAATCTGATATAGACAAATTGTGAGGAACCCACAGTATGCAGCAGGTCGAAAAACAACCTGGAAAACTACAAAAAATTCCCACTAAAATATTAATAACTGAATGATGTGAATGCCTTCTTATCCATATCCCATTTCTGTCAACAAAAATGTTACCTGCAACATCTTGCATGTCACTACACACAATTTCATTTATATTGAGACCAACATAAAATATATCAACAGTTTATTCACATAAAAAAACAATTACCAAAGAAATAAGGCTTGACTAAAAACAGTGACTTCTTACCACCGGGAAATACAACCTGGAACATGGATATCACAGTTACACACATCATTATTATGCCACAACATTATCAAATATACTGGTAGTTTAGCTTAGGAAATAATTAATCTTTATAAAGCCAAGGCATTTTAACTGTTTCACCATCATCATCTGTACCAATGGCAATAGACTACTTGTTTTGATTGGACAGTAAATGTACACCAATCATGTGTAACAATATTACTTGTTCTGACTGACAGTAAACGTACACCAATCATGCATACCAATACACTACTTGTTCCTACCAACAGTAAATGTACACCAATGTCTCATTCTGGAATCTGCACCATTTCACTACTTCTTCTGACAGGAAATGTACACCAATCATGTGTATCCAATATACTACTTGTTCTGACTGAATCTACTACTTGTTCCTACCGACAGCAAATGTAAACCAAGCGTCTCATTCTCTACCAAATACACTACTTGTACTGACAGTAAATGTACACCAATCATATGTATCAATACACTACTTGTTCTGACTGATAGTACTTGCACACCAACCATCTGTTCCAATACACTACTGGCACTAAATATACACCAATACACTACTTGTTCTGACTGATAGTACTTGCACACCAACCATCTGTTCCAATACACTACTGGCACTAAATATACACCAATACACTACTTATTCTGACTGATAGTACATGTACACCTAACATATTCAATTCACCTTTCACTCATCCAGGGGTAGAAATCAGCACACTTTCCTGACAGACACCCCAGTATCCGAAAGACCTTGGCTGATAGATCAGACATGAGTACAACCTGTGTCACAGTTTATGGCTGTTTGGTGTGTGGCAGGTGCAGAAAAGTGACATAAGTTTTTCTCACGAATGACAAACTTCTTCTCTTTCTCATAGGTGTCGGAGCTGCTTGAGTCACCCTCGGTTATGTCGCTGTTATCACATAGTGTGCATCATCTGCACCAATGTCTTTATTCTCACTGAATCTGATGGAAGCTTCACATAGGAGTAGTCATGATCAACGTGACTACAGCAGCATTCGCGAAGTGTCGCACTTGAAATATCGTTACCGGATCGATTTGCGTTTCAGCATCAGTTGTATGTTGTGCCACAGCAGTAGTAGCAGTGATGGCACTAAAGGTGACATCCGTAATGTAAAGATTGACGGCATCACCCGTAGCGCTGGATGCTTCAAAACTAGTACCTGTACTTGTATGAACCAATGGTGAATCCTTCATCTGAAAAGATTACACATACAGTGACTTGAACATTTTACAAAATTCATCTTTTGCATAATAAAAATGAATCACAATGTGAGAAACTTTCTCTTGTATATATTATTTTTAGAATATAAGAGTGCCAGTGTCATATAGAATGTATAAAGTAATCAACCACAGGGAAAAGCATTTTCCCTATGGAGCCATGTTAATTCAACCAATGGGTCTTTCACTGATCTCTTAATGTTTTTAATGAATCTGTTTGGTCAGTTTGACGAATGCCACTGGTAACATAACCAAACGCATGTAACCAAAATTGTAGCATCCTAGCTCCAAAGTGCATTATATTATCTAATCAACATTGCACTGTTTTCAATGGGCCAGGGAGGTCAAAATTCTATAAGGGGTCCAAATTCCATAACAAAATATGGACCCATAGGTACACTTTCTATGGTGTTCCTTATTTTATATCTGACACTCGATTTAGATAACATAATGCATGAATATTGTTATTGGACCAAATGCAGATCTATGCTTGTGACATCTTTACCTTATAAATGCTGCATGCACACACACATACGTATATATATATGTATATATGTATATATGTAAATATATATATAATTATTAGGTATTATACTGAAAGCATCTGCTAGATAGTATGGTGCATGGACAAAAGCCCCTCCCGACAAAAGCCCCACAGACATAAGCTTGTTTCAATTCAATTATACTGTTCATGACTGTTGCTGTAGTACACAGAGACAAGATATTGTCATGATTATACTTCAGGCATGTGGTCAATTCCATTCCGGAATTGGAACTGACCCTCAATTCCAGTTCCGGAATTGGAATTGACTACATTTTTTTTTTTATTGAATTTTTTTTTCCAAAATTGATTTTTTGGGAATTGGAATTGATTTTGTTGGAATTATTGACTTGATACTGTTAATATTTACCCTGATATTTACTTATATTACTTTTAAAATCATATTTGTCTTCTATTAGCATGTCACCCTGAATCTGGTAACAGCCAGGAAGTTGTCAACATTACAGCATAGACACTGTCTACTCTGGTATTGAAACATTGTGACCAAGAACAATATAATCAAGCATTTGCATCAAAAAGAAATATTAAGTTACTGTAACAGACAGTAAAACCAAAATCAGACCATTCAGGCCTCATTTTCTTTCTCATTGTAGAAGGTTTATTTACAGAGATTGCCAATTAAGGGCACCTGCCTGCTCATTCCCTTTGTGTGAGAGAGGAAGCCTGCCCCACTTGAATGCAGCCCCTTGTTTATCCAAGCCTAATGTTCAGCCCACAAATTTCCCATACTAAACATGTCACTGGTCACCTGTACAATGCTGTTACATGTGGCTGTAGGGTTTGCCCTTTGTAGTAATTAAAAATGTCCCCATGGAGAATACATGTTGGAGATTAGGATGTTGAAGACTCAAACTTTCCAGTAAATCCGCCTCCTAGTATATTTGCTCCCCCCCCCGGACATCTGCCCCTTTTTTCTATGATAGTTGACAAGTGAAAATCAGTTTGCAGTTTTATCATTATTACTACAATAACATAACATTCAATGACAAGTCAAAGTCACTTTAGCCTAATGCAATGGCCTATCCCCTGGAGTGTGTATGAGATGATCTTGTCACCAGTTGTTTTACAGGTATCATTGATAGTCAGATCAGTGGTGGAAGATGGGTTCTTGGGGTGATGCTTCCACAAACAGTGGTGGACAGTAACGAGTCAGAGATCAGCTGGTTTGGAGTGCCCCTGGTATTAGCTGCCTTAGTTTTCAGGTCCTCACGGACCTTGGCAGCTTCTATCTGTGCCGTGTCACCATCATGGTTGCAGGCAGTCTTGTTGATCACATTCTGGATCTGGAGATCAGATCAGTGACCACAGCACCCTTGCATGATCAGGATCGACGCTGGCTTCACTCCCAATGAAGAGTAATCTTGTTGGTCCCCCTTCTTGGTGTAGGAATGACACTCAAAACATGACCTCCTCAAATGCTAGTAGTAATTTCCATGGTGAAGTTATAAGTGAATTCTGACAACTCTGGCTTGTGCATCCAGTTTTATAGGAAAATGGATTCACTCCAACTCTCCATGGTAAATGCAATTCAAAAGAAACCTTGTTGAGATGGCTTCTTTCAAATATCCTCAATTGTCCTAACATGTCCAGGTCCTAATGTCACTGGCTTCTTCCACAATTGCAATAAAGATAATCCTTTGATTACAGGATCATCTCCAACTACATAAAGTAATTTACTTGGCTGATCTTGCACAAAGAACATTAATTGCAATTAGGGTAATATATATATATTGAATTCATGTTCAGAAATAAAAAAATAAGTTAAAAAAACATTTCTTAAAAAAACTTACAAATAATCCAGAAGCTATAGACAGGGGGCAAATGTCCAGATGTTGAATAAGGCAAGGGGCTAATGTCTGGGGGGCAAGTGACAAAGGGGCAAATGTCCGGAAGGGGGGCAAATGACCTGGACCCGATATAAGCAGGGGAAACTGTTCAAAACTCAGATTAATGACCCAACTGTCCAGGGCTGTCCAAAATGTCTGGTTTTGTTAGCAAAAATCCAGGAGAGGTGTCGCAGCAGAATGTACATATGAAATGGCTGGATGCCATTTTAAAGTTTTTTATATGGCAAACCTGATATATATATATATATATATATGTGTGTGTGTGTGTGTGCATTTAACAAACAATAATTTTTTAATCATATCTAATTAAATATGTTTGTGCACACGTGACAAATAAAACTGTGTTAAAACGAATTGGATTTGAATTTTTCTTTAGCCTAGGATTTTAACGTTTTGGAATTGATTTTTTGCAAGGCGGAATTAGAACTGATTTTTTGGAATGGACAAAACAGAATTGACCCCATGCCTGATATACTTCCTTCATATGTATAGCTTGTACTAATACTATTGTGGGTTGCCGACAGTTGCCCCCTCCACCCACGGTATTCATTACAGTGTTATCAGTCGACTTAGAATAAAATGTAATTAATACATCTCTATGAACTTCCGGTTATTACATGTGGGGTTTAATCTGATCAATAAAGAAAATTAATTTTATATAATTTTGCCTTATTGTCAAGTCACAAGAATTCAGACAGAAATTGTAAAGTGTCATTATAGAAAGCAAACATGTAATCTGACAGTGTTCAACTGGGTAGATGACGATGCCTTAGTAAGTTTCCTTTCCAGCTAGCTAGACATTGCATGGGTGAAATGCATTTTACTTAAATATTTAAATACTTTTAAACAGTTTTTGTAACTGCATTTGCACTTAATCACAATGAAAGTATTTGTATATTTTAAATATTTCCATAAAGAATTTGAAATGTAAACAGCAACAGTAGGCTTCTGTTGCACTATAGTCTATACTGTCTTTTGGTCGTGTTTCTCCCATGCATCCAACCCTCCCCCCCAGGCTTAGCCTTACGCTTGCTGCTTGCTCTCTAGGCATTTAGAACACATGAGTATGAGACTTATTATGACTGTCAATAAATAATATCAAATTATTTTCTTGAATAATTTTGCCTAGTACATACGCCATGGCCCATGTTATAAGGTTGCAGTATATCCTGTAGCACTTACTGAGTTATTGTTATTGTTCTGAGTACGGCCACGTATTGACGGTACGTATCAGTCGTATGATCACGTCGAATATAAATCGGCGGATTGGAAAACACTCGTAATTATATCAAACTATTAACACTTACTCGCACTTTATTGTATTCATACATTTCGATTTACTGTGGGTCATATATATGCTGACGTTGAAGCACAGCTGTGCTTATTGGGGTGGAACTATATTGTAATCGTAGTGATAAGTCACAATGGTAACGGTAATCCAATTTACTAACCTGGTTTCGGCTCGTCGCTTCCTACGCATCGCTGACGTTTCCTTGTCGCAGAATAGTCTGTAGATGCATGGTCATATGCGAAAAAAAAGATCTAAGATGGAACGGTATCTTTGACTAAGAATGACATCTTGATGCTCACCGTCTGTCCATGCTCATCACATAGTCTTTTGTCTTGTTATCTGCATCGGACAAGTGCTCACTCGCAGAGCCTGCGGCTGGCGGACACGGCAATTTCCGCATTTGCAACCACATTTTCCGCTGCAAATTCTTCCTGGGAAGTCGATCAAAAGTTTTTTCCTTGCATTTGTAGTACTAGTTGATATATCCAGGAGCCATCCAGTGCACACCAGTTTTCTTTTTATTCGATTTTCCATGCGTTTCGGCCGTTTATCCGAGAGGTTTTTACTGTGTGAACGCGGTGCCAAGAGCTCGTACTCAAACCACTCTGCCGCTGAGCCCCCCGCAGAGCAATATGGCGCCGCCCAGCGAAGATAATGGCAAAGTTAAAAAGGATATTACAAGATTACCGTGGCGTTGCGCCCATCATATAAGGGTGATATATACTGTAAATGGTATGTTATTATGTTTGGGCTATGGTTGTTCAAGTGCTTCACCCCCCCTTTAAGCGTAAAGCAGCCCGAATTTTCTTGCATGAGCTCATTGGCGAGCGCATCCATGAGCGTAGTTTTTCGTGGACGACCACTCCTTTTACTGTCACGAAAAGTGCCATCAGTATTGAATTTGACGATGGCGTTGTGCACGGCTGTCTTGGAATAACGTAATTTAGCACTAATGTCTCTTTCCGTATATCCTTCTCCATGTAGAGGCACTATTTGTGCCCTTAGAACCTTTGTCAAAGACGATTTTTTGCCCATTTTAGGGATGAAGACAAAACTGAAAAACACCTAATTGATACTGACAGCAGCAGACAAATGACCTGGAAGTACTGACTAGGCTGCTTCAAGGCCCAGATACTGACAGCAGCAGACAAATGACCTGGAAGTACTGACTAGGCTGCTTCAAGGCCCAAATAGGAGGGTGCAATCCAGACATTATCTGATGCACTCCGATGCCAAACCGTAAAATGCTTAAAAATCGTGCCTGGTCTTAAACTTTTGCAAATGACTGTAGATTAAAACACTATATACCAATTCCAAAATTAATTCAACATAACTATCTCCCAAAAACTGTAGTCCAAAAAATAAACAGCCACTCATACTAAGGCTTATCAATTATGCAAGAAAGTATATAATAAGCAAATTTGAGGCAGAATGTGTTATTCCAAATTGTTGTTGGTTGTGGTAATAATTTATGATCTCGTAAATATGTTCTTGTATTTCAACTATTGTATGTTCACGTGTAACGATATAGCATTGTGTATAGTATCAGTGTCGTGGTTGCCTGTACGCCAGCGATCTATCAGTATGGGGTTATACCTCGACGTGTCCCTGTCTTCATCTGTCACGCACTCAGTAAGCCCCCCCCCCCACACACACACACACAACTATATACCAGGCCCCCACATTGTTAACCCGAGACTGTAAACTGGCATAATACACCGCCTATATGTGTATCCATGCACCATACTATTTTAGCTTAAACGTAATCCCCGAGAACTGTTTTAGTTTGCCAACAGTCGAAAACAAAGATCGTCAAACAAAAACGACCAACGGCAGGATGTTTGTAAACCAGGCGATCTTATTGTCAAGTACACCAAATGTAAAATGGATATACATTGCAACTTCGTTAATCCGGACACCTTGGTCATCAATGACAATGTTTGTGTCCGGATTAACGATATTTCATACACAAGAATCATACAAGTAACGGGGTATATTAGCGTTTGGAAATTCCGTTCCTGTGAAATGATGTCCGGAAGCCGAGGTTTCCGGATTAGCGGCGTCCGAATTAACGAGGTTTTGTTGTAGTTGAAAGACTCTTTTTTATGGACACAGTGTGCCATTCCAAAAAACAATCCGAAACGTATGAAATATATCAGTGTGTAATGTTGACGTTGTAAATAAGAAGCACGTGCATATCGATGTTGGTGAGAGAGTGTTTGAACGTGTAAGTATGAACACATAGATCCGAATGCTTAGAGCTAGAAATCAAACAACTGACACGGGCGTGTTCAGGATTTGACGGTCGGTGTTGATAAAGTGTTGTCACTCTGGCTGTCGCGGTAGCTGATCGCACAGGTCCTATTATATTTATGATTCACTCGACATTACGCAAACACGCACGCACGCACGCACGCACGCACGCACACATAGTGGGGGAGATTTTTTTAAGAAAAAAGGAAAATTACGCATTTTCAATTATATTGGCTAATTATAATTTTAATGAGCTGTGAATATAATTTTTTTTGGAATAAGTTGTCCATAGAAAGGTAATAACGGCAGCCTAAGTAAAACTAATTGTCGTCTCGCCCAAACTTTGTATCCACGCGCTATTTTTAACAAGAAGACCCTTAGCCCCGGCTCAGCTGGTCAGAAGGACAAACAAGGAGAGAGAAAATAAAGCTATGAGGTAATCTAAAAATACCGTGAGTGATAGTGCCTGCAAGATTGTTGGGCTAGAAAGGCAACAATAGAAACATAAATCAATCAACTAGTTGGACAGACCGCCCTGTCCTCCGCCGCGGCGGACCTGACGAGATTGGTAAGCCACGCCCACCATCCGCCCAGGCGGAGCTGACGTGGTTGGTAAGCCACGCCCACCACCCGCCCAGGCGGAGATTAAGAGGTTGGTAAGCCATGCCCACCATCCCAGCCCTCAGCCCCTGCTGAGTGGACCAGAATGTAATAAATAATAATAATGTTTATTGTCTCAAATAACATAAATTCATGTACATACAATCAATCAGCCGATCAACTACTAAACACATTTAAGACAATGGAAAAGAAGCAAATTGCTTATGTTTCCTTTTTCAATTATAAATTAAATATATTGTGCGCCACGATGTCTATTCTTTATTTTTTTTAAATCAATCAATAAAAAAATCAATCAATCAATCAATAAGTAGGATTATTCACATATGAATTATAGTAGACCAGTGTACAGCAGTTACTGTTGGAATATTAACTTTGCTGTACACGTTGAAAATACAATACTAAGTAAACCAATAGTTGTTCACAGGTGATTTCTAATACTTGTATACCACATTTGTCTAATTAATAACTTGTTTGTAATAAGATATGATAAAAAGGTTACCACAATAAGTCATTGACATATAATAATGCATAGGACTATTATAGTAAATTATACTGGTATATTACAATTGACTAGAGTAATTTTGTTCATAGGTTCCCCAGATGTGATGTTTCACTTTCTTTTTAAATATATAAATAGACGTACAATCATCCAAGTGGTTCTTTGTAACAATAGTATTCCATAATTTGGGACCAACATATGCCAATGTATTTTGTCTGGTGTTGGTTTTACAGTATGGTATTTTATAAGTTATTTCTTGTCTCATTTTATAACTGTGTAACATGATATGATGCATAAGCATGTCATTAAATATAGTTGGTAACATACCCCTATTATGTTTAAACATTAGCACGCAGCTTATATTTTTATTTAGTTGATAAATTTTCATAATTTGATGTCTTAAATAAAAATTGTGTGTGGTTTCTAAATCCAACATGACTAATTATACGTATTATTCTTTTCTGCAATATATGAATTTTAGATAAATATGTTGTTGGGGCTCTTCCCCAACAACAGTGTACGTTACAATAAGTAATATATGGGTAAATAAATGCATAATATAGGTTAACCAATGTCTTCTTGTTCAGTTTGCTCGTTACCTTTTTGATAATACCTATGCTCTTAGAAATTTTATTACATATGTACTTTATATGGTCACTCCAATTGATTTTATTATCTATTATCACTCCCAGAAATTGCGTATGATTAACAGTGTCTATTTCTATTCCATCTATGTATATGTCATTAGGTCTGTTTCTTACACTGGGAGTATTGCTAAAGGTCATTGTACATGTTTTTTTTATATTTGGTGAGAGTTTGTTAGTTTTAAACCAAAGTGACAGCTTTTTTATTTCAGTATTTAAATCTTTTTCCATTTTTTTCAAATCTTTCCCTTGGATAAAAATGTTAGTATCATCTGCATACATAATGAGAAAGGTGATCTGAGAAACAGCACCTAAATCATATATATATATATAACGAATAGTAACGGTCCTAATATTGACCCTTGTGGTACTCCACATGTTATATTTTTAAGAACAGAATTGATTCCATTAAATTTTACTGTTTGTTGTCTTCCAAACAAATACCTTTGAAACCACTGGAGCGCTATTCCTCTGATTCCATAATGATCAAGTTTTCTTAATAGGATATCATGATAAACATTATCAAATGCTTTTGCAAAATCTAAAAATAGTCCAATTACGTGTTCTTTTTTGTCCATTGCACTAGTTATTTTGTCAATTAGTATTGTTAAAGCCATATACGTTGAATATCCTTTTTTAAATCCAAACTGGGAGTTTGACAAAATATTGTGTTTAACAATATATTTATTTAATCTATTATATATTAACCTTTCAAAAATCTTTCAAAATACTGGTAATATAGAAATAGGTCTATAGTTATTAATTGGTGTAGCATCACTGTAGCATTCATCTGGTACATGTTCTTTATCAAATGATAAATTTATAATGTAGCATAATGGCCCAATCATACCAGAGTAAGTTTGTTTGATAATATTTGGTTTTATGCCATCCCAGCCGGAACTACAGTTTTTCAATTTCTCTATAATTATCCTTATCTCATCTGTGGTTGCAGGTGCTAAAACATAGAGTTTTTATATATTCCATCAAGATAATCGTCAGGCTTTTCTGTGACGAATGGTATTTCATTAGCTAATTTTGATCCAACGGTCGTGAAAACTCATTAAATTTATCAGCTATTAGTTGCTTGTTTTGTGTTAATTTACCATTGACTAAGAACTCTTGGCTACATGAAAATACTGTTCTCTTGCTTATGATTTCCCTTATCACATGCCAAGCTTTTTTTCAAGTTGCTCTTGTGCTTATTAAACTCCTTCTGATAGTGATAGTTTTCTGCTATATTAATAAGTTGCCTTAATTTGTTTTTGTATCTTTTATAATTGATTTCATTAAACACTGTTGGTTTTCTCAAGAAAAACATATATAGTTTGTGTTTTGTTTTTATAGAATTCCTAAACCCTTTGTTGATCCATACTCTATGTTTTCCTTTTCTTACCTTTTTCTTAGCTAGGGGGAATGATTTATCATATGCCAGTGAAATTTTCTTTAGAAATGAAGTGTAACTTTTTGGGGATCTTTAGATGCATAAACATCATTCCAACATATTGTATCTATAATACTTTTGAATAAGGCAATGGTTTGATCATTATATATTTTGGTCTCTATTGTTACATCATCTTTTATATCATTATTTAGCTTAGTTAGTAGAAATATTGGTAAGTGATCAGAAATGTCTGTATAAAATATTCCATGCAGTTGATTATATTCACCAAGTATATCATTGCTGTAGATATTGTCTATTAATGTGGCTGTAGTTGGTGTTATTCTAGTGGGCTTAGTAATTTGAGGTATTAGTGAATTTGAAAACATTGTATCTACATAGTCATGAGTTTCCATATGGTGATCATAGTTTAGTAAATTAATGTTAAAATCACCCATGATATGACACTGTTTATTTCCAATTTTTAGTGTATGTATAATTTTAATGATTTGTTCTGTAAAAGCATTGACCGAACTGAGACATTGAAATTAACCTAAGTATACCACTTGCAAGAGTGTTCAACTTGTCATTAAAAGAGGGAGTTGTTCCGTTTAAATGGAAAGAAGCAAACATCATACCATTATTTAAAAAGGGTTCGAGAAATAAGTCAGAGAATTACAGACCAGTGAGTTTAACGTCAGTGATTTGTAAATTATTAGAAAGGTTAATTAAAGACCATATGGTGGATTTCCTCGTTAAGCATAAATTATTAAATTCATCTCAACATGGATTCCTTAAAGCGAGGTCATGCTTAACAAATATGTTATGTTTTTTGGACGAAATCACTAAGTGGATAGACGTGGGATCGCCAGTAGATATTATTTACTTAGATTTTCAGAAAGCTTTTTACAAAGTGCCACATCAAAGATTACTACTTAAATTAAAAGCCCATGGTATCGGGGATAGCATAACTGACTGGATAGAACAATGGCTGACTAGCAGAAGACAACGAGTTGTAGTAGATGGAGAAGTTTCAAATTGGAAATCTGTTTTGAGTGGGGTACCTCAAGGATCAGTATTAGGACTTATATTATTCTTAATATATATATCAATGACTTGGACGACAGTATAACAAGTAACGTACTGAAATTTGCGGATGACACAAAACTGTTTAGAAAGGTTAATACTGATGGTGATAAACAACATTTACAAAACGATCTAGACAGATTAGTGAAATGGTCTGAGAAATGGCAGATGCTGTTCAATTTTGGGAAATGTAAATGCCTACATACAGGACGTGGGAACTTGAATGTAAACTATAAAATGGGAGATACTGTTCTGGGTACTACTGTAAAAGAAAAGGACTTAGGAGTTACAATAAGCGCTGATATGAAAGTTTCAGAGCCGTGTGGTATTGCAGCTTTAAAGGGTAATCAAATTCTTGGATTGATTAGAAGAAACATAACATACAAGGGAAAAAAAGTTAATTATACCTCTTTATAAAGCAATAGTTAGACCTCATTTAGAATACTGTATACAAGCATGGAGACCATATCGTAAGAAGGATATAGATACGCTTGAACGCATACAAAGAAGAGCAACTGAAATGATTCCAGAACTTAGAGACCTTAGTTATGAAGAACGCCTGTAAAAATGTGGTTTAACAACTCTAGAGACAAGGAGGTTAAGAAGAGATAAGAGAAGTTTTTAAGATATTGAATGGGTATGAAAATATTGATAGAAATATGTTTTTCTCACTCAAGAAGGATAGCAGAACTAGAGGACATGAGGTAAAATTAGTAAAGGATCAATGTAGATTGGACATCAGGAAGCACTCGTTCTCACAGAGGACAATAAATGAATGGAACAAATTGTCTACAGATTGTGTAACTGCTAGCAGCGTGAATATGTTTAAAAACAAGGTTAACACATATCTCAGGAGGGCGGGTTATAAGTAGATGAACATTGTTGGACTCTCGATAAGCCAATGGCTTCCTTGTCCACTTGCCATCTGGGCCTTTGGCTTGGATGGCAAATCTTGTTAAATCTTGTTAAATCTAACGTGATAAGTGAGGCGAGCAGCAGCGTCACCGCAACGTAAACCCCGCGTGCGGGCTTCGCAGGTGGGAGTGGACGTGGACCAGCCAGACACAGAAGGGATTAAGGACACTCCCCATGGAGGAGTGGGATTTACAACTGCATCATGGGAATACGAATGTAGCGGCGAAATGCACCATATTTCCACCCATGTGTCGAATTTGCAGGTCTGTAAACCCCTTTGGCGTGGCAGTCATGGCCGCCCCGATTCGTGACAATTGTAAAACTGAAAATTACGGCCAGTATACTCCAGGCAAGCTGATACTTGAGTGGCAAAATAGGACCGAGTCACAGGACTGTGATCAGCAAAGATGAATAGCGGCCCGGTGTGGACCCACGGTAGCGAATATAGCGGCGTAGGTACGTAACCGGGCATAACCACTGTTGGGACAAGACCTCAAGGACAACCGGTCTGACACCGTTTTGGTGTTTGAAATGCCGCATTGTAAAGTCATGTACCCCTCCAGTCTTAGCAGATAGACAAGTTGTGTGTAAACGGATTGATGAAGGAAAATAACTAAGTAAGTGAGAGCGGACACATAGGTCAGCCTCCTACAAAAAGGCTATGTCAAATCAGACTGTCCCAGCAGAAAGACTACAGCCATATTAAAAGAACATATGTAACTAGAAAGCGGATGGTACAGCTATATTAAACGGTGTCTGCTGACCCGTCCAAGGGCAAAGTAGCCAAACATAGTGAAGTGAAGTGAGTTCTTTTCATTACCGTGGTTATTGATGTCATTAAGCTAACCTTGAACGCAGTGGGGGGGACGCTTGTGACTAGGTAACTAACGGTATAGACGTAAGAAATGAGACACTCACTTAGGTAAAATCAGATTGTTTATATACCAACATCAGAAATACGGCTGGATTTTATAGTATGACCAACCGCAGCTGTGGTTTGGCAAGACTCATATGTCCTGGCACAATGGCCACATCACTACGCTGTATGAGACAAGCAGGCGAAATCCTAGTACGCATGATGATCTCACCTATCCGCAAGAAGCCACGAAGCGCCAATGAAAACATGGCAGCTATCGTATGCTGCATATATGCATTTGATATCATAGACTTGGTAGCAAGGAAAAGTTGAGTGAGTGCAGTTCTGCAACGCGGCACACGGTAAGTCCTAGTGTTTCGAGTTGTGTACAGAGTTTCCCGGAGGGAGGCAGGAGATGGTGTAATTTATGTGTAGATTGTTGCGTGCTTATGAATAATGTTCTACATAACTTCTCCCTCCGGTCTGACAGCGTTTGTAGATTGGCTGCAGTGATGGCTTCGGTTTATGACTTGGAATATCTTGGACAATGATCGGCATTGCCCGTCTCAACGGCGAGTGAAAACCCAGACAACACAATGCCACGCCGATAATTACAGCGCATTGTTTGGCTGTAGACCCGGTCTATGCGCTGACCGTCTGCATCGGCCGCATCTCGTTTCCTGCTACCTACTGACTGCTTGCGACTGTTCAGCTATCTCTCCGTGTACGACAACAGTGCGTCCGCATGAGCCGTCGTCACGACACGTTCGCCGTATCCACGACATATTGGCGGCTGGCCTACTGTGCGTCCAGCCGACCGTTCAGCTCTCTTCCCACGTGCGACACCAGAGCGTCCGCGTCAGCCGTCGTCACGAAACGTCGCCGTCTCCACGACCTATTGACATCCGGCCTACTGATCGTCCAGCCGACAACGAGCTCGGCAACACTGCGGTCGAACGAGACCCGTACCGCCTGCGTATTGAACTGGCGGTGAAACCATGCGACCGACGGTCACATCAGTTATCGGCCTACTCAACACAGCAGATTGACGCGAAGGGTATTGTTGACTTTGTGCGTCATAGGGCACTCTTCTGTGACTATTTTTTTTTCGGAACATTGTATTATAAGTGTGCAATCCGCCTTTCTGCTTGTGACGTATTTCTTAACGCTGATGTCTGTGCTGCGGTCTTGAATGGGAATAGCCTCAACGGTGAACGTTAAAGTAAACGTAGATTTTTTTGCTTGTTTGATTTGAGGGTATTGCCAACCTGGTCTAGAGTTAGTTTATTTATTTCATTTATACCATTTTAAATATGTTTTCATTCATTATAAACATATTCATGTTTATTACCTTGGTGCTGTCTCTCATTTGTGGAAACTTCATACACTCTTACGTTGAGCTTAATATAAGTACGGCCCGCCCCTAGTTTTTGAGCCACCTTGCGCGGACCTCCACCGAAATCTGTGACACTATTGGCACAATATTAGATCAGTGTAAGTAATAGTGCATATTTTTAATTACGTCTGTCTCGTGTTGCTTTGCTTTCAGGGTGATTTGTGGACGTCCATAGTTTTATATTTTGTATGTAAAGGGGGGCCGTCTTATCTCCAGGGGCCGTTTTGTCCCAGGTTACCCTACTCAAAAAGCACATACACGTGCAACGACAATATAGCAGTATAAACATAAACATTTAGTGTATTAACAATACCTTATCAAAAGGACAGTATGATTCGCAACAGTGTAAATGTTGCCGAGAAGTAACGGGGATGCGGCGTTCCAGAAAGGATTTAGTCACAAATGACCTTTCTACAGCCGCTGTGACTGGACAACCAACCCTTGGCTACAACCTTACTACTTCCTTGGACCAGCTATAACCCTCCATCCCCCATAAGGAATGTTCAAGACAATATTTGTTGATGACCTTATATAATAGCAATTTTAAATCTAGTTGTTTGCTACTTGGCAATTGCTGCCTGTTCAATAGGGAGTGTCTGGAAGTATGACCAATGAGCTGTAAAACGTAACATGGGGGTAGGGATAGATATTTCCGCATAATACGTTAAACATCATGTCAAACCATATGAAATGTGCGAATGAATGCGCTGGTAGAGTCGAAGACAACCCAACTGCACTAGCCAACTAACTATTGACCAATGCTTCCAGCATGTTGAGCGAAACAATTTATTGTATATAGTATTTAATATAAGTCATGTGTACATGGTGTATATATATGTATATATATATATATATATATATATATATATATACATATTTTAAATAGTAAATTGTATTTAATATAGATCAGATGCACATGATGTGTGTGTGTGTGTGTGTGTGTGTGTGTGTGTGTGTGTGTGTGTGTGTGTGTGTGTGTGTGTGTGTGTGTGTGTGTGTGTGTGTGTGTGTGTGTGTGTGTGTGTGTGTGTGTGTGTGTGTGTGTGTGTGTGTGTGTGTGTGTGTGTGTGTGTGTGTGTGTGTGTGTGTGTGTGTGTGTGTGTGTGTGTGTGTATATATATATATTAACCAAACGGATAGAGAAACATATTATATATATATAATAATATATACGATGAGGTCAGATGTACCTGATGTAGCTACATGGAAACAGTGTAACATGATTCGTGTGTCAGCTTTTTCCTGAGACGAGGAGAGTGCCGGGACGGGAGAACTTTCTACTGTGATGCTATCAGCTGATGTCAATGCGATACAGCTGTCCCCGCAGACAAAGAAGATCTGACGGCCCTGTAGTTGCAGCATATTTTGCTTTTGCCACTCTGACAGTACCAGCCTGATTAAATTTGTCTAGTTGTCGTTGTTAGTTAGGAATGATTTCCTTTCATTTGGCAGTTTTGTAGATGGGCATTTAACGGGGTGTGCACCCGAAGCTCCTCCTCGTCTTCTTTCAGCTGACTTGATTGAGTTGTCCTTGTAGGTGTCGGTCACATAGTCCACCCTCTTCACCTTGGGCAGCACGCTGAACAGTTTCTCAGACAACTCTCCAAAGTTCTGATACAGAACAGTGAGTGCATGCAATATGCAGTAGGGCGTTCCCGTCAATTATGTATGCACCCAAGTCGTCAAGGCAAGGATGGTCAACCAGCATCATCTTCGAGCTGGTGCATCAGTTTGGCTTTGTCTTATTTTTACTGGAAGCCCATCCGGTGTAGCTAAAGCCCATGTGACCGAACCAAGTGGATATTGCAGTACCTTCTGTAGATTAAGGTTGTTGTCTTCAAAGAGAATTAGCAGCTGTTCAAAGAGATTCCGTTGTGCTGATAGTTGGACTATCTTCGAGGATTTTAGTTTCTTGGTATTTTCAAGAGAACCAAACGTTCTTTACAGGCCGGATTTTTTTCAGAAAAATGTATGCACAATTTGAAACAAGTGTAGATTGGTTACTAGCAATAATTCTCTGATATATGTATACATTTTTGGAAAGGTAATATCCTATAGAATCTATTTTTGAGAATTTTTTTTTTATGATATGACATAATTTATTCAAAATGGCTGCCAGAAATCTCGAGCAAAATGTTACACATGCACTCCATATGCAATAACTAGACAACTACTGGTCGTGGGTGAATTCTGATTTCATATTTGGAAAGAGCATTCATTTTTACACAAAGTGTATAAATATGATTGAAATGTGAACATTATTTGATATTTTAGTGAACATTCATTGTAAAGTATACTCGGATTTTTTCCCTGAAAAAACGTGTGAACAATTTTAAACAAGTGTAAATTGGTTATTAGCAATATTCCCCCAATACATGTATACATTTTTGGAAAGCTAGCATCCTAGAGAATATATTGTTGCTGGAATTTTTGTTATGTGATGTGATATCATAATTTATTCAAAATGGCTGTCGAAAATTGCGCGAGTAAAATTTTACACATGCACTCCACATGCAATAACTAGACAACTCCTGGTCATGGGTGAATGCTGTTAGCATATTTGGAAAGAGCATTTATTTCTACAAAAATACTATGAATATGACTGAAATGTGAACATTATAAGATATTTTATTGAACATTCACTGTAAAGTGAAAAAATTGTACAATTTATGTTCGGTCTTACAAGCCTTCCTGCCAAAATAAAACTACCAGTCATAAACTGTGGTGAATACACATCTAGGAATAACAGCAATACTTATACAAAGGGGCATAAAACTGTAATTAGCACATTACTGTACACACATATATATATATATATATATATATATATATATATATATATATATATATATATATATATATATATATATATATATACAGATATTACAGACTATACAGATATTTTACAGGAAGCATCTACAAAGTAAAAAATATATACATCATTTCTGTAGTTACATGTTTGTTGTCCAACCTGTAAAAAAAGAATGATTAGCAACATATGAATTGTTAGTACACATTTATGTAGAACACACAAAGGATACACTTATCATTCAAACAACAAGTGTCAATGTCCGGATTATATCCAGGTATATCCTTCACACAGTTCGGGGCTCACACTTTCGTGTGCCAGTCACGCCAACAAGTGCTGCCCTTTCTCAGACACAGATGAACGTCACATTGTTCACACTTGATACGTGATCGACTTATGCCCAATGCATGCCTGTTTACGCCACGTGGAATTACTCCGCCAGCGTATGCTGCCTTCACCTTCGCTGTACAAAGTGCACAATCTTTCACGCACTCTTCGCTGGCAGGATGGTGGCTCCCAACATTCTGGAAGCGTGCCTCGGTGGCATATGTATCGGATGGTCGCCCTGCACGCTTCTGACCAGCACGATAGCTGCCGATCAACTGGTCCGCAAGTTCCTCACGGAATTCCTGGTGAAATCGCAGCAGGCGATTACTCGCACCACGATGATCCTTGAAGTAGGACTCTATCACGTAGGCATTGTGGATCGCCAACTCCAGCAGATGAAAGACGACGCGTCGATTCCACTTGCTAGAGCGTCGCGCACAGTTGTAATATTTAATGATTCTGTCAGCAAAGTCGACACCTCCCATGTGTTCGTTGTGGGCACGAATGCAAGGTGGCGATGCAACGTCAAGGCCATCTCTGTCGCCACGTTTCCCCTTTCGCTTCACGATCCTCTTGGCAGCTGGGACTGCAGCGTCATGTTCTGGAGCGTGGATGGTGCTCAAGAAGTGGACAGGCTTGCTGTCTATCCACACTTGAGCGAGAATCGCCTCTTTCATGCGCCACATGTCGTCTCCACGTTTGTGGCCCCGCATTGACTTTACCGTAATTGCCGTTGGGAATCCGGAGCGATCTGCGCGAGCCGTTCCACAGCAGTATACCTGAACAATAATAAACTGTTATAGAAATATTCATAACATGCAGCAAACAAAAACATACTTCAATAGAAAATGAATACAAGTCACAAGAATAATAATTACAAAATAAATACCACTGAATAATTTGTTGAGTTGCTAATAAACTTGTTTATTATTATTACTGAAAATAAAAAAAAACATTTACAATATTGATATTGTAATATAAAACATTGATGTTGGTTTATTTATACTTGAGCGTCAGTTACCTTCTGCTTGAAGAATTCCTCCATCATGGGTACTTTCGTGTAGTAGTTGTCGGTGTAGAGATGGTGACTGACACCGAGGGAGTGCTCCATCAATTCCCGGACTACTCGACCAGACAAATTCACCTCTCGTTCTTCGTTGAGACGGGCACCCGTGTATATCTGAAATTCACAGACGTATCCAGTCTTTGCCTCTGCCATGACAAATGCCTTGATCCCAAATCGCGCCCTCTTCGACGGGATATACTGGCGGAAGTAAATGCGTCCTTTGAACGGGATCATGCTCTCGTCGATAGAGAGTTCTCGTCCAGGGTTGTAGAGGTTCCTGAACCGTTCCTGGAGGAGATTAGTCAGTGCACGAACCTTGAAGAGAGGATCGTGGTTGGCGTTGCCCCGAGGTACGGCTTGTCCATCATCCGATACGTGCAGGTAACGATAGATTTGCCGAAACCTGTCCCTCGGCATGACCTCCGCAAATGATGGCATGCGGAACAGCCATATATTCTGTCGCCAGTAATCTCGAATCTTGGGTAGTCGCAAGATGCCCATAGCAATGGCCAGACCAAAGAACGCTTTCATCTCTGGGGCGGTGGTGGGGTGCCATGCACTCTTATGTTTGGCAGGTTGCGCAGCCTTCTTTCTGTCATAGTTCAGGTTAGTCATTGTAAGAAACAGATCAAGCACTGGGCCATCGAAAAACAGTTCAAAGATATGTATCGGCTGAACGATACCTGGCAGGCGGTTTCGACGGATTGTAGGCCCAACAGTTCCGGTGAAGGCAGTGATGTTCTGTCGCGGCCTGTAGACGCTCTCCCAGCCACGATCTCTGCTGTCGGCACGGGCCTGTGCTGGTCTTCTCACCATTCCTCTGCCACGACCTCTTCCAACAACTTGTCTGACAGGGGATCGTGATCCTCTTCTTCTACCAGCTCTGGTGGAAGCAAGCCTGGCCCTGGCCCTCGTGGTAGGTATTCCAGTCGCCCGTGTCGGTCTAGCTGGCAGTGAAAAGTCTGGCAAAGAATCGTCGCTGTCAGTGATATCTTCGACTACATCGTCGTCAGGCCTACGGACATGACAGCTCTGACTCTGTCCGCTACCACCTTGGGTTGGCTCACCTGGCTGGTCGTCGTCGTCATCTCGGTCACTTTATATTGTTTCGACATCGGAAAGTTCGGGCGATATTGTAGGTATGTGACAAAAAATTCAATTGAGTATCATTGTACAGAGCCTGAAAAAAACTTTAAAATGCCTTTGAGATATTTGTTCTAGGTTGAATATTAGACAAGTTATGACATTTTAAAGATTAGGTGCACCACCCGTTTTTTGGCCTTGTTTTACTAGAAAAACAAAAGAAAAGTTGTGACCTTTTGGGCCAATTATGGTTCACTTTGAGAATACAAAGTGTCATAACTTTTTTAATACTGAAGAGATTCTAATGAAACTTTAGGGGAGATAGCCCCTTTAAAACACAAACTGTTGATGCAGTCTTCACTTAATTCATGATTTAACTAAATCATCAATTAATGATCTTAATTACTTTGATTGATAAACAATACACATTCATTGATAAATTAAAATATCAGAATGCAACATTTCCCCCCAATTTTTATTATAGTATTTTTTTCATTGCATCTATACCAAGAAATAACAAATGTGATCATAGTACACTGTTTCTTTAGCTTTTGTCTATCTTTCTGGTAATAACTTGATGTTATTATTAATTAATAATTAACTAAATTAGTGAATATCAACCGTTTCAGGACAGACCTGAATTCAATAAACCTCTGAAGTAAAAATCATGCAAAGTAAAGACATGTAAGGTTCTGCATATCAAGATATTATAATTAGTTCACCCTTAATTAACTGTCTGCTGTAATTGACCGACTCACTGGCCCATATGTGACGACGCAGACGTTTTTTATAGTTTTGATTGATTTTTTAGGGGTCTTTCATGTATTTTTTCAAAACTTCACTCGATAACTACCCAGCCTAAAAAACTTGGGTAGGCTTACTATTAATATCATGAATAAGGTAGAAACAAACGTTTAGAAAGTTCAAGTAAATGTATGAAGTAATGATAATTTTTTTTAGCAGAATCAACAACCCACAAAATTAACTTAAATTCATAAAATAGAAGGTGCTAAATAATACAATACACCAAAAGGAATTATTTTAGTATGATCATGGTGGGCCACGGTCATTTAACCCATTAGACCCCACGCGTCCGAAAGCGTCCGACCTTGTTTTCCCCGCGGCGCCCGCAAGCGTCCGCTGGGGAAAAAGGCTGTGGAGGTGGCGTCATCGGGTGGATTGATATAAAACTAAAACTAGCGGAATTCTACATATCTTAGCTATGAATTGTGGGTAAAATTAACATAATGGTCGTATTGAAAGTTTCGAAGATAATCGCATTTTAAGTGGAGCACTGGTGGGCTTTAAAAATGGCCGTTTCTCGTAGAACAGATACGTTCATTGCAGATGAAGTTTGCGCGATTTTAGAGATGAATCTTCGGATGAAAGTGCTTCTGAGATGGATGTGGAGGTAAGATTTATATGTGGCTCGATCTTTGACTGAGTGAGCGATAAATTGAAGATGGCGTCGGTTGGTTTTCTTCGTCCAAACGTAGCCTGGTCACTGTCTTATTCAACTTGTCGACTGTTTCAACACTAACATTGTGTGTTTTGTGCCATTTACTCGGCTTAGATTACGTTGTTAGTTGTGCATGTTGTTATATAATGAATTATAAAGCAAATGAGTAAATAAAACAGAAAAATCTGGCCCGACGAGCATGTAAACCACGGGCAACTGAATCAGCTTGAGCCCCTGTAACTGATATATATATATAAGGGTATGCAACTAGGAATGACCCCACTCACCTTTCAACATCCGTATCTCGGCGTTGCGATGCGTAATCCGAATACTGTGACCTTACACAAATGTCCCAATGAATAAACTTTCACTATACCTACTTGTCATTAAAAACATATATGGATTTCTTATGAAAAGCGGTACGTTAACGACTGTACGCACAGAAATATTACCGCCCTGCATGCGTTAACGTTACAATGTTACCGGAAGTGAGGTGCATGTTGGGTAGTCAGGTGTGCAAAATCCTTTGTTAGGCAAACGCCACGTGTTTGACCTTTGCAAGAGGATTGTCGACGCACACCTGTCACCTGCTGTAGAATGTGTCAGACTGATAATTGGCTCCTTTTGTTGTGTAGATTATTTGCCTAACAAAGGATTTTGCACACCTCACTACCCAACATGCATCTCACTTCCGGTAACAGTGTAACGTTAACGTATGCTGCGAGGTAATATTTCTGTGCGTACAGTCGTTAACGTACCGCTTTTCATAAGAAATCCATATATGTTTTTAATGACAAGTAGGTATAGTGAAAGTTTATTCATTGGGACATTTGTGTAAGGTCATAGTATTCGGATTACGCATCGCAACGCCGAGATACGGATGTTGAAAGGTGAGTGGGGTCATTCCTAGTTGCATACCCTTATATATATATATATCAGTTACAGGGGCTCAAGCTGAATCAGTTGCCCGTGATGTAAACAGTCAAGCCCGGCCCCTGGAATCTGGATGGGCGGTGCCTGGATGGGTGATGTTGTTGCTTTGCCTTTGGACATTGTTGACAATTTTATTATATTGACGGTGTCAGTGGTCTTTGTAATTAATTATATTTATCTATATTTCAGATATTAGTCAATTTAAAAAAAAGTCTTGTAACTATTGGCTGCTTGTAAAAATTATAATTTTACATTGTTGTGATGGATATGACATGTGACAAATGCATACAAAATTTTATTCTTATTCTGTTTTCATTACTGTAGCTGTTTGTGTGTTTCAGGTGGCAAGTAATAGTAGTGATGACATCCCTGATGAGAACTCCAACAACTCATTGTCATCAAAATGAGCTTATCAGTTGTGTTGCAAAAACGGAGTGAAACGGCCATCTGGACGTGCAATTGAGAAATGCTTTGGATGTCTGACATGCAATGTGCATTTGTGCAAAATTGGATTCTTTGTGCAGTATCATGCATAGGAAGAACATTTCCTTGTGTGGAGCCAGTAGTTGGTGATGTTATTGTAATAAAATATGACTATCATGTCAAACTTCACTCAATATTTGTTAAAAAAAATTATTTCCGAAGTTCCACACCTCAGAATGACAACACATAACAGGCTTATATACACCACAGTTACACCATTGCATAGATAATTCAATTTGCTTCAAAATAAACATAACTTGCAATTATAAGATATCAATACTTTTGAAACTACAGCTTAAAAACTACAAGCACCCATAATTATCAAAATCTGTCTCAGTTGCCCGGGGAAAAGCAGCACACGCGTAATTCAATGTGCGGGGTCTAAAGGGTTAAACGATGACAAACGGGATTGTCGCTATGAAATTCAACCCGATCAACCATTTGTCGGTTTTGCTGCTTCAGCATTCAAGATATAATTCGCAACTTCAGCTTCGGCTCGTGCGCCAGAAGAAATGCAAACAGATCTTCATTGGCCTCAACCTCAAATTATTTTATGAAATTGTGGAAAGCAGTTATCAGTGTCTGAAGATCTTTCTTGCCACGTCTGATCTCTGATGACCGAAGGTCTTCGTGTGCCTTGTCTTCAGAACACGTCATACCTGCCATCTCCAACGTGATTTCTACGTACCCTGCTCTGGCATGTCTGGTCATACACCATCGGTAGTAGGCTGGGTAGTCTATGCTGAAACCAATGATGCCTCCACTGGCCTTCGCATGACGATTGATCATCTGTATAGTCAAGTCAACTGGAATTCTTGCTGCTGGCGTATCTGATCTGGACACACTGAACCGCAGTGTATGCTATTACTTCCTAAAAAAACATTGTGGCACAAATTCCCAAAGTGGGTTTCCGTTATAAGGGTTCCCCTCTCTGGCCTATGGACTAAAATGTTGAGTAATTTATATAACATATTTCAGGCATGATGTCATAATGACGTCATTATTGCACAATTATATGCTAACTGCAACACCGTTGGAAAGTATATTCAAATACCTTTCCAATGGTACCTCATTTGCTATGGTATGCAGATATGTGTTGATAAAATGGACTACTATATATCCCTACCCCCGTCCTTTCTTTCAAGCTTTGAGAATGACGCTGGTTGTATCAAACCACCAAAAATACACAAGTGCAGCAATGTCCAGGTGGCATACAACTGAATTTCACATGTGTCTGCTCTAAGCTTCCTAAACTCATTGTGACGTATATTCCCTAGGTGGGATTCCGTTGTAGGGGTTCCCCTATCTGGGCTGTGGATTGAAATATTGAACATTTCTATAACCTAGATCAGGTATGATGTCATAAAAACGTCATTTTTGAATAATTACACGTTAACTTAATAGCATGAGAAAGTATATTCAAATACCTTTCCAATGATACCTCATTTGCTATGGTCAGCAGATATGTGTTGATAAAATGGACTACTATCTATCCCTACCCCCGTCCTTTCTTTCAAGCTTTGCTATTGACACTGGGTGTATTAAACCACCCAAAACACACGATTGCAGCAATGCCCAGGTGGCAAACATCTGAATTTCAAATGTGTATATTATAAGCTTCTTAAAAAACATTGTGGCATAAATTCCCTAGGGGGGAGGGTTTCCCCCATTTGGCCCATGGACTGAATTTGCAGAGGCGAATTCAAACATTTAACATAATATACCGTTTCGCGTGCTTCTAATCTAAGTGCGTAGTTGCCTGCCTCTTGAATACAAACATTTCTATATAGATCAACAAAGAAGCACTTAATAGAGTTAAGATTTTAGGCATTTTGATTGATGATAAGTTAACGTGGAAAGATCACATTTCCTTAGTGAAATCTAAACCGTCAAACTGTTGTGCAATTGTGTACAGAGCCAGCACCATGATTGACATATGTGTCTTGGGTGTATTACACCACTCAGTCTTTTTGCCTTATATTATGTGCTGTGCTAAAGTATAGGGCAACACATATGCTACAAATATTGAGTGTTTAGTTTTGTTACAGAAAAAAGTAGTAAGGTTACTTTGTGGTGCTAAGATGTTGGATCATACATCTAGGCTATTTTATAATTGTCGCATTCTTAAAGTGCCAGATGTTTTGGAGTTAAGAATTGCTATTATTATGTTTAAGGCATATTATAATTTATTGCCAATGAATGTACAACAGTTCGTCAGCCAGCATGAATCTATTGATGCAACCCGCCAAAACTACACATTTACTCAAAAGTATGCACGCACTAAAATGAAAAGTATAAGTTAAATTTAAAGGAGTAACACTCCGGAATTCTCTTGATAGCATTTTTTTTCAGAATGTTCATCTTTTCAAGAAAAATTATAAAGCTAAAATTTAGAAAAATTATGTATCTGATATGTAACTCTTTATGGTGAAAAAATTACTGGTATTAGGATTATAATAGTTTGAATCTAAATGACTATTGTATTGGTGTGGTTTTCGTTAAATTGACTGCAAATTCAAATTGGCTTGGAACATAAATCAAGTTACTACTTCACGTTCGGCCGACCGTGAATGGACATGATAATTATATTTGATGTACCATGTTTTGCAAACAAAACAATCTGTCACATGCGTACAATTGTATATTGTATTTTATTCAGTGTTATGTATTTTGTATTTGTAATAGGGCAAGAAACATAAGTATTACACTTCTTGCCCTTTTTTCGACAATTTTATAGCTAGCTGAAATGTTGTAATGACATCGCAACTTCTGCTATGTTTGTCTATTACTGTTATTGTTGAAAATAGGGAATAATTAATGAATTAATTAATTCGTAGTAACATAGTAGCGCTGTCTAAAGTGGCCACTTTATAAAAAGACCACTGCCCTACGTAATACTGTAGATCAGTGTAAATTACATATGGCTGCTTTTTCTCCCCGTGCAAAGCCGGGTAACTCAGCTAGTACTTTATAAATCAAATAAACCACCACCATATCAATGTTACAAAAGTGACTCACCAGAGTGAATACTTCGGGAGGTAAACTGATCCGGGAGAATGTCTGAATTCATACGTATGTCGTCTTCGCCAGACCATGGCAAACTGCGTTGGTTAAATGTAATCGCCCGGCAGGGTCGTTAAGGTCGGAGCGCCTTTGTTGGTAACCGTAGTAGGCCATAGGGGTCTTTAGTGAGTGACCTAAAACGAACAATACGGCTAATCTATATATAACCAGCATATAGGGTTCACTAGCTGATAACGTGTTTGGTTGTTGTTTTTATGAACGTCTCAAGACGATGCTCGACTGCGCAGTTTTAACACGTGTTTTAGGCTTAGTAAAAAAAAGAACCTAGTTTCTCATATTGAAAAATAGATTATTTTAAATTCTGTGAAGAAATCTCTGTCAAAACTTGCCATGCGACATGCTGTTAGACTCTTTCAATTCACTCTTTACGCACCATACAGGATACATGGATGCAGTCTAAAATACAAGCGATGAAACCACGCTTTAGATTTAGTCTTTATGCAGACTCATTTACATAATACCAGTCTCAATCAATCAACAACAAGAGATAACACAGTCGACGTCACGTGGCGCTGATAGCCATTTGGCAGACTTTCCCGTGATAGCGTACACACAAGACGCGACGTCGGACAACGGTCACTTTGGAGCAGACGTCCAGAGGTTGACACCAGACGACAACAAGCCGGCGACCGGCGACAGGACGACGACCATGTCGGACAAGAAGCTGGCTATGTCGTATATAACCATGATCGCGATGGCCATATTAGGCACGCCACAGAAACGTTCGCTCCTCAACGACATCTACGAGTTCGTCATCCGTGCAAGTTTAGTTCAATTGGATGTCGGGTATAAATCATGTGATGTACTGCTGTCTAAGGCCGTATTAAAATATTTTAATGATGTACACTATAACGTTGAGTATTTCTGTTCTTAATAGCGACGTTGGTCCTGCGTTACAACTGTTTGCATTTATACCCACACGTCTATACATCTAGACCGTAAGGTTGTGCGTGTAAAAATCCACGCACTTCAAAGTGTACGTTATTATTGAGACGCTTTATGGTTAACGCTATTGGCTAAGAAGATCCTAATTAATTCAGTGATGTCCACATCCGAACCAGATTGGCATAATTTCTTGCGTTGTGACTTCCAGTTCTTGCCATCGCTCCGCGAGTCTGCAGCATGTTACACATTACATAGTCTACTACCCATGTGTTAAACAACCACAGGAAATGACTTCGTGTTTCAACGTATTGTGAATGTAATATAATATAGTATAATATAATATATAAAATACATGTACTTTTATTACGCTAAAATCTTCTGGAGGCCCAAGCTCGGCAGCACATCAAAACAAAAGGGGTCAAGCAGTTCATAATCGTTCCAGTTATAAACAGTTGGATTGGTACGTTGAAGAGCTATGGAGAATAAGCAACTTTAAACAGGTGAGTTTTCAGTTTACGCCGAAATGTTGCTATTTTTCCTACAGACTTAACACTAACAGGGAGTGAGTTTCACAGAGTCGATGCAGAAACTGGAAAAGTTCTATATTCCGACATTGTCTTAACACTGGGAACAAAAAGTACATTATAATTAGATGATCGAAGCTTACTGGGCTGTCTTGCAGGAGTGAGCAGTGAATGTAAATATGCTGGTTGCTTGGATGAAAGTGCTTGATAGGTAATTGTACAGATCTTAAAAATAATGCGAATAATAAGAAACTCTGTTTTTGTAGAATGAAATTGTTAGTAAGCTGGTTGTAATACATTAGACATACAATTTGACTCAATGTGAGACATTAGACGGCTTGCTACAACTTTGTCCAGTACCTTGGAAATAAAGCTTATATTAGAAATATTTCTATAACTGTTTAGGTTTTCTTTAGGCAAAGTGGACTTCTTAAGAAGTGGGTTGACTTGCGCTTGTTTAAAATCGTCAGGAAACAAGTCAGAGCACAGTGATGTATTTACAATATTTGTTATTGGGTAAAGTAATGTATCAAGACAGGCTTTCAGCAATGTAGTCGGTAATGGATCAAGATCACAGGACTTATTTGGGGAGGACTTGGTTATTTACTTGCGGATATTCAACTTGTACATGCTTTAAAGTATGATCTGGAAAAGCAGACAGGATCAGACAATTTTGTTTTTGAAATGACTGGAGAACTAGTCACATACAATCCTGATTGAGACATGATTAGGTAGAGACGGAGGAGGCACTCTATGTAAAATTTTATTTATGCAATTCCAAGGCTGACGTGGATTTTCAGCGTTATTTGAGACCATATTAGGTATAATAATCCGATTTGGATTTAGCCATTTGTGTGTTGCAGTAGTGGCACTGTTTTGAATAACGTGACCTTGAGTACATGATAGTACTGTTTACATAAGTCGGACAGGTCTCCCTTTGGGTCTATGATAAGGTCGGATTTAAGAATATCTGCCTTAAAGACATCATGGGTATGGGTCTGTAAGACACATTGTGTTTTGATTGCACTAGTGTTCTGGAAAAATTAACACCAACAATGACCATGTGGTGGTCCGATAAGCTATCAGGAACTGTTAGCATCTGGATATTATCACATGTTGAGCGAGTTATCACAAGGTCAAGCCAGTGGCCATGAATGTGCGGAAAGAAAATCATATGTTCTCTTAAGTCAAATAAGGTTATGATATCATCAAAGGTAATGGTTACTGCTCTACGTTTATCCAACTGAAGATTAAAATAGAAAAAATGAAAAACATTCAGAATGTAGAGTTGCAAAATTTTCAAACAAATCCTGACATTTTTCAAAGAAGTTGGCTGTCTGTCCAAGAGGGCGATACAGACATACAAGATATGCCGAGAAAGAAGAATATGAAATTTCAACACATAAGTAGAGTAATCAGGGATTAAACGTGAATTTACTTTACCATGGTCCGATAATAAAAAGCCAACACCACCACCTCTTCCAACTGAACGTAGTCGATGATGAAAAGTATAACCAGATGGGGAAATGTCAGCGTGGAAGCAGCAGTGTCACGTGGTGTTAGCAAAGTTTCAGTGATGGCAAGATATACTTATGTAGGCCCGCCATCGGGGGTTTGAAAAGAGAGTTCAGGCGTATACAATCAGCCGGGGACTTTTGGGATGATTTCTTAAACATGTTGCAGTTAAACAAATTCCCTCAAAAAGAGGGGGTTCGTTTGAGCCCCCCGAACCCCCGAGAAAGGGCAAAGCAATACTTAGGCCTTATTTAGAACCTGGAGGCCGTATAAGCTAGAAAGGATAAAACGGGAAAACTGTGGTTTAATAACACCATAGACAAGAAGATTGAGATTAGGTTTTTTTCGGATATTGAGTAGTTATGTAAACCCTTTTTGAAGACATGGAGCAGGCACGCGATGGCGCTAGTAAACGGTGCCAGTAACAGTGTAGATTGGGCATAAGGAAATAATTGGAATTGAACCAATTATCTACTGTGAACGGTGCCAGTAACAGTGTATATTGGGTATAAGGAAATAGTTGGCATTGAACCAGATATCTACTGTGAACGGTGCCAGTAACAGTGTAGATTCGACATAAGGAAATAGTTGGAATTGAACCAATTATCTACTGTGAACCGTGGCAGTAACAGTGTAGATTGGGTTTAAATAAATGCATATATAATACATGCATTAACGCGCTCATCGATGTAGAAGAATGAATATGTTTAATAAAACGAACATTTTACCAGTTACGATTGCTGACTAAAGTGCACAGAACCTGGTTTATTCTCTGTTTAGCATTACACGGTTTTATACAATCACATCCAGCTAAAATAGGTGTTGTAAATAGAACCCGTACAAATTACATATTGCTGCGGATTATTGTAACTTCACAAAATGGAGCAAACGACAACATATATTTGGCGTGAGAATTGGCAACGAAATCAGACTAAGTATTCCTGACTCACCACGCAGACTGTCACGATCCACGGACGTGCAATGTTGGCGCGTGACAACTCGAGACGAAGACGAAAGACCTAATTTTGTTGAAACAATGCCTGCTTCCGACCTAAAGCAGGACAAATAATAGTAATATCAACAATAAAATACGACACCCCACCACGACGCTTATGCTCTTCCTATACCTGCACCAGTTGTGACGTCACTGCATCACCACTCTCACTTGTGTCCATTGAGTGTTCCCTTTACCGTGTACCGATTGTCGGGTAGGACGCCCTTGCTGGCCGTTCAAGCCTGGATTATCACATTTAAAAGTCAAAACAAACGCTCACGATTAGAAAATTACAAAGATGTTTTATAATTACAGCTGTCAAAAGACATGCCTATGTAACAACAGTAAAGGATTACCTTTTATGTAGTTGCCGAAAAACGTATCAATTAAGAATCAGCATGCTAAAAAGGTGAATCTGTCAATACTAATTTGGAGACGCCTGTCTCCTCACCAGAAATGACACAAACACCTTTTTTCGATATTCCACTCCCGATGTCCGCTGACTGCTCGGCTGATGTGTCGCATATGAAAACAGAAAAACATAAATTAGTTATCAGCAAAACAGAAAATGAACTATGGATACACCTGCTCTACACCAGCAATTACAGATTTGCATTTTCTCGATACAACGATTTCGAGATCCAGGAGGCGTTACACCTGAAAACAGAAAAAAACATATGCACTACTAATGAACAAAACAGAACATTATAATCTCCAATTGTAGTTGTGGAAACACATGTCTGTACATCAGCAATTACAGATTCAGTAAACAAAGAAGAAAAATATGTAATTATTAATGTGGAAACAAGTGTAACTACACCAGCAAAATACATACATTTTCTTGACACTCTGCTTCCGATGTCCGCTGTCGCACCTGAAAGCAGAAAAACATATAAATAAATAATCAACAAAACAGGAAAGTATAATTTGCAACTACTGATGTGGAGACAACTACTCTACATAAGGAATTACAGACATATCTTTTTCTCGATACTCCGCTTCCCACGTCTTGGCTGATGCGTCGCGCCTAAAAATAGAAAAACATATAAATTAAGATTCATCAAACGACGAAGAAGAATATGTAATTACTGATGTGGGAACGCGTGTAACTACATGAGCAACTGCAGACTTACATTTTTGCGACACTCTGTTTCCGATGTCCGCTGATGTATCGGATGATAACAGAAAAACATATAAATAAGTAACCAACAAAACAGAAAACTAGAATTAGCAAGTGCTGATGTGGAGACAACTGTCTCTACAACAGCAACATCTGATTTACATTTTCTCGACGCTCCGCTTCCGATGTCCGCTGATGTCTCGGCTGAAGCATCTCACCCGAAAAAATAAAAAGTATGAATTAATAATCAGCAAATCAGAAAAGTAGAATCAACAACTACTGATATGGAGACAACCATTCTACACCAGGAATTACATACATACCTTTCTCTCGATACTCCGCTTTCAATGTCAGCCTATGTCTTGGCTGCGTTGCACATGAAAACAGAATATGTAATTGCTGATGGATGTAGAAACACTCATATGTACACCATCAAGAAAACACTTACCTTTTCTCGACACTCTGCATCCGATGTCCGCTGATGTCTCAGTTGATGAGTCGCACATGTAAACAGAAACACATATAACTTAATTATCAGCTAAAACAGAAAAGTAGTATCTGCAACAGCTGATGTGGAGACACCTGCTCTACATCAACAATTGCAGATTCACCTTTACTCGGCACTGCGCTTCAGAAGCCCGCTGGAAACAGAAAAACATATGAGTTAGTAATCAGCAAAACACAAAAGTAGTATCTGCAACTGCTGATGTGGAGAAAGGTGCTCTATAGGGCGTATTAAATTGCGTTATGTGAATTTAAACAAGTCATATGATGTGACATAAGTGCAATTGAGCAGGCATATTCACAGGTTTGTTTGTAGAAGCTATTGGCTGTGAAATGGTGCATTTCTTTAGAGTTTAACAGGCGGAAGGATTTATGGGAATTTTTCTGCTATGGGCCACGTGGGCGCATGAATACATGGCTATTTTTGTCAAAATCGATGGGCATCGCACGTCGGGGCGTTTTAAAAGAGCTGGAAGTATGTGATTTTCCAAAAATTTGGTCAGGATGTCAACGAGATGATGGCAGTTGATGTGAAAAATTTTCAGAATTTTTGATGGTCACATTTTCTTATAATCAGACAAAACGTTAACATGGCCATCAGTGCAATTCTCTACAGTGGTCTGACTCCTTATGTTAATACTTTGGGCCAGCCAATTTTTAGCCTCGATTATTCAGGTTCCGTGCTGTGGCGCCACCGTTTGTCGCACACATCGCCTGGATGTAATGTGTACTCTTTCTAAATCTGGGTGCATACACAATTAGCTAATTACGATGTAATTCATGTATTTGGTTAATTAACAAAATAAGAGTGAATTTTAATCAGTTTATACGATCCAGAATGTAGAATCTTGACAATGACGTTGATTGGTTGCTGGCGCTTCACGGGAACGCCTACACAAAATGGAAGTGGTGACAATGGTGACAGTGGTGACAACGAGATCATTTTCTCGGCGAGCGAGAGTCGCAGTCGGATAAGCGAGACTAGCCAATTTTCGGAGACCTACTAGGTGATTCCCTAGCCTCGATTATCCAGGCTCCGCGCTGTGGCGCCACCGTATGTCGCACACATCTTCGCCTGAATGTAGTGTGTGCAGAGTGTGCTTTTTATTGTGACGGAAATTATTATAATAATAACCATTTATTTCTGACATAAAGGTACATTAAAATGTACATTGAGTCAATAGCAAAAAAGGAAAAGGAAAACAACGTGGAGAAATAATAATGAATTACACACAATTACATCATAGTGTATAACCAAATGTAGCCTTCAGTGTGCCACCAACTGTTAATTCACAAGCTTAAATCATAAGGGTATTCTGGGCAATGCATACAATGGTTGCAGTCCTACCTTCTCAACCGAAAACAACGTGTGGTACTCGATGACAAATCACCTGACTGGGAGCCAGTGTTGTCCGGCGTACCACAAAGTTCACAAATCGGACCACTTCTCTTTATCTTGTATATTAATGATCTCACTAATCATGTTGATTCATGTGAAATGTCACTCTATGCTGATGATTCCAAGCAGTTTAGAGAAATGTCCTAGGTGACCGATTGTCAGTTGGTGCAGAAGGATCTGGACAGGGTGTGCCTCTTTCACTAACAAAAACAAAGCCTTTCTTTTGACTACATCATCTTAAGCCAGTTTCTACCCAGGGTCACGGCTGCCAAAGGTCTCGGAGTCAAATTGACCGGTAATTTGAATTTTAAAGATCTTATTAGTCGTATATATATATATATATATATATATATATATATATATATATATATATATATATATATATATATATATATATATATATATATATATATATATATATATATATATATATATATATATATATATATATATAGTCAAAAGCCAGTTGGAGTATTGCAGTGTTATTTGGAATCCATGGCAACGTATTTTATCGACAAAATCGAACGAGTTAAAAAAAATCATTAAGTATTTCTGTTACGAATCCAAAATACATCATCCTGCGCTTTGCCATCATTTTAGACTACAGTCCCTTCAACATCGTAGGCAAGTTGCATATCTGATTGTTCTACATAAGTGTGTGTACTCTCATCTAGATTCGTCCTATCTGGTAAAAAATATCCAATATCATTGTCCTTCGAGATCTCTATGAACACTCCTTTTAGAATTTCCAAAAGCAGAATCAACATTAGGAAATACTTATACTATGTATAATGCTTAGCCTGCTATGTTAGCAATGGCGGTATCGTGTGGTTTTATACCATTAGTATACCTATTGTTCTTACTGTTTTTATTATGTACACGTATTGTTCTTATATTTTGTTATCAGTCCAGTTACTGGGTCTTCGGACCTGTTGGAGTTGAATAAAATACAATACAAAAAAATACAATACAATAAAGCACTTATCCGTGAACAGTGCAAACCAGAAGTGGTATATACATCACTGTTAAGAATACACTGTACAACTAAATTAGTGGAAGTTGACTACACTGTCACATATTACTTCAACCTTGAAGGAAGCATAGTTATGCTTTGCCTTCAGCTGAGTGCAACTTAGTTGTTAGTTTGTTAGTGTCCTTCACAAAACGTTCGAGCTCACGTGGTGATGTGTTCGGATCAAACATAGACACAAACACAGAGACAAATCGTCAACGTTCCGGCGAGACTCGACCAGGCTACATCAAGCTTGGGGACACCAGATTCTGGGTGCATACATAATTAGCTAATTACGATGTCATCCGAACATTTGGCTAATTCATAAAATAAGAATGAACTATTATCACTTTATACGATGCAATTCGAATTATATTGACACAACTGTTCGACTGAAAAGTTAAGTCAGACAAAACAATGCTTAGTGTAGCATCTCGAGAATGACGCTGATTGACTGCTGGCGCTTCGCTGGAACGCCTACTCAAAATGGATAAGCAAGACTAGGGGATTCCCACGAACCAAAACAAACAGTTACCCCACCTAGCGGATATTGCTGAGACAACACGATAGTGCTTCAGAATTGCCTGCTTTGCCACACCTACACGTTGTTCGAGCGACTGATCTTGTACCGGCTCGCCCAAAAAGTTGACATGAAAATTATCCCAGAACAGGTCGGGTTCCGGCCAGGAAAGTTATGCTCGGAACATGTATGCAAACTGACAGGGGATATCGAAGATGGTTTTGAAAAAGGACTAATCAAGGCAGATGTCTTCACCGTCACCGCCAACAAACGACGCCTCCTCGCCAAATTACTTGAGATGTGCAAACAAATTTGAGAGGTGTTCACTATGGTCAGACACTGGGTGTAATAGAACGTTAATTGACTAGTTATGTAGCGGACTGCTCTAGGATTTATGTGCTGCTGATAACCCAGCCGTCGCGATATAAGTAACTAGGAACACATTATTAATTATACATTAATCGCGCAAATATAACTTAACAAAGGGAATAATTTAAAAATAGGCAAAACCGTATTTTGTGCCACCTAGCGGCCCAATAATCATTATAATATATACATAGGTACATACGACGCTCAATACGATGACGGATAGGTGAGATTGCAGATGGCACAAGATGAGATATTTTGAGGTATTCATTAAAATTATATTGTCCAGATGGGGTATCTTGCTCCAAGCCATGGGGCAAGACACCCCCTCCCATGGAGCTTGAAACACCCGCTTTCACACTAATTAGTGCCTGTATTGTTTAACAATAAATGGAACTCTACACATTCATGATAAATGTAAAAAAAACAGTTGCACAATGTTAAGCGTGTTCTGTGTCTCAGTAAATCATTGCAAATATACAATGTTTATTTCAGCCATGCAGGAAAATGCAGATTTCCCCCTAACCATCTATTTAATCTGCATGTGCTTTTGGGCAGATTATGCATCAGGTAGTATCATTGCATTCATCCCCCAGAGACAGAATGAAAGTGCGAATAATGATGGAAATGCGAGAGGGCGTCTTTCAACGCGGGGGCACACCCTACCCTATATGTAAAAGCTGACGTAGAGCAGCCTAGTTGCCAAGTTGAGATCGTCGTTGGGTCTATTCTGTCAACCAGTTAATATCAATCCATTATTCTATCACTACAAAACTAGCGTGTAAGCTGGCGGCTTCTTTTAAGTTGGCGACGGTGGAACGCCGATCGACCATAAAACATAGTAGGCTAACAAACTCGTCGTTTGGACAGTTTAGTGTAGAAAACATCAAACGTTCACTTTGATAAACAACATTTGATTTAGCGTAAAGGACACACATGCTCCACGCCTCCTTGTCAAATATATCAGGTCAACACGCAGAACTAACACTATAAGATATCTACATCACGTTGTACATGTCAGTCTGCAAACATTGGGGACATATATATTTTATTTATATCGTGCGCAGGACACACGTTTTGGTCATTAACTGGACGAGTACAAAAACTAAAATAGACAGACATAGTTACCAGCAATCACATTATCTCCAAAACAAGTTACCTTCGTGAAAATGTTCATCAAGTTGGTGTATATATATATATATATATATATATATATATATATATATATATATATATGAATTACGATTTTCTTCAAACACCACTATTTTGATTACTTACTCAACGTTTCGACTGCAATCGGACTGGGATTGGGATTGGCAGAGAGTGTAACAGAAACGCAAGATGGACCAAAGAGGCCATATGGATCCGAAAGACAACTCCAATAATAAGTCGAGACTAGGGGGATACAGATTGAGTCACGCATGGGACGGCCTGCTTACCAAGACAACTGGCGAGCAGAGGAATAACTTGCCGTCCCAGAATTCCTGATGAATACTGCCCGTGGCAGTCGAAACGTTGAGTAAGTAATCAAAATAGTTGTGTTTGAAGAAAATCGTAATTCACAAGTTATCTTGTTTGGGGAAAATGTGGTGAGGCGCCATTAGTGATAAAGCAACGCGTTTTCTACAATTAATGGAGCTATTTGTTGACGCCATAATTCACCCTCTCACGTGATGTTTTCACTGGCATTTTAAGTACAGTTGTACTGCGCACAACATGTACTATGCGTGCCTAACTGTTATATAACAAGCAAGTATTCATTTACACATTGGGTATGTGAAGATGTAAACATGGCCATTAACACTGCACTAGTATTTTATGTGCATTGTCTGACTTGATTTATATTGCTCAAATAGGTCAGTGGTGTAATTATAACCACAATAATTTACCGAGATTTCGTCTATCACGTCTAAGAACGTTCATACCAGGCAAAGTTGACGCTTAGCATCGGTAGTTTACATAAGAATTAGACTATTCATTAATTAATCTGTGCTGCATTGGCAAGTCTTCGGCAACAATGCGTGCAATGTTCAAAATGAGGCAAACTTGTTTTGTCAAAATTTTAAGCAGTGGTCAAAACTGTAATCGTTATAATGTCGTTGTGTGCATTATACATAATTATAGTTTTATTATGTCAAGTAATATTGTAGAAATTGAGCAATTAATACACATTGCCAGGACTCGATCGTCGATGTAAAATGATTAGGGTTATGTAGGTTTAGACGGCTACAACATCTGCAGTGAAGTTTCCGCGGCATAACCATATGAAAAGCAGTTGAGTAAAGTAATAGTAATATCTCATTTAGAATACGGCATACAAGCTTGGATACCATATCTTAAGAAGGACATATATAGACGAGTTACAAATAATATAAAGGAGAGCAACTAAGCTGATTCAAGAATTGAGAGACAGTAGCTATGATAGACACCTACATGAATGTAGTTTAACAATGCTAGAGACGAGGAAATTAAAAGACGACCAAATAGATGTTTTTAAGATATTGACTCGTTATGAAATACTGATTGAAGTATGTTTCACACTTGAAGGAAGTAAAAGAAGTACAGGACACGAAGTCGTGTTGGTGAAGGATCAGCATGGATTGAATATATGAAGGTATGCCGTGTTGGGAAACGACACTACACGGTGCACACGTTATGCCTATAATAAAGACATCACAAAAATGTACGATGTTGAAATATAATGTTTTTACCAGTTTTGGCTAGCTAGAATAGTTACGAGGGATTTTTTCTGAGTCGTTCATGATTTTTTTATTTTTGGGTATTTCCGACACCGTTTTACTACGCACACGAATTCCAAATGGTATTGTTTATAGCCTGTTCTTCGTCCTTAGAAAATAAATTTAACCATGAATGACGTCGTCGCATGAAAAAATCCCATAAAACACAGCAGTAATTATACCACAGTCCATGAGTTTTATGCAAGAGGTAAAGATTCAATAGAAAAAACTGATTTTTTTCACCACAGATCCTTGAAAGGGTCTACAAAGCATATTAAAAAAAAACCGTGGATCCACCTTCAGCTTGCCACAAGATTCAAGATGGCGTCCGAGACTGCGGCAACTCGCGAATAATCCGCCATAACTTCTTAACCATATAGTATAGACAACAATTGGTCTCTACGGTAGGAGTTTGAACCACGCTTTATCCAATGAACACCATATAAACAGTCTATGGTCATCAGAGCATGCATTTATTTAACTTTATATAATAATATGAGCAAATGTAAATGAGAAATGCTGACTAAAACCAATCCCAGAACCATGCGAGTGTAGTCCTCGGCAGGTTCATCCTGTGTGTATGCGTTCGTGCATGTTTATCCACTGCAGAATGAGCAAATGGCAATATGGTGGGTCCCCATTGCAGTACAGACTTACCTTTCGGCAGCCACATGAAACCATGCCGAGGAGCCTGTCGGGGCTGAGGATATCTCGCTTGCTAAAGGGTCCATATGCCTATACTCTTGCAATGACCAATCGTACTATTGAAACAGGAAAAACAATTTAGTCAAAGATACATTTGCCTGACAAAATACAGTCTTATTCTTCTCTAGGTGTTTTGTCTGGTTAAGTTGGCTAGCATGGCCTGCCATGCAACCCCGTCCTTTGTTCTTATCACCAGTTGGCCTTCATTCACTGGCCTTTCAAGCCATGTGTTCCAAATATCGATGTTCTTAAGCCTGTCTCTTGCTTTGCGGCCTTTAATGTTTCGTTTAATTGTGATTTAATTCAATATGACTATTCCATATGATGCGTCATTCGAATTGTACTTGTAATCTTCTTATTGTTGTATTTGTGTCTATAATATAGAATATGTTCATTTGTAATTGGGTGTGTTCATGCAATATTTTGCATTTTTTAGAGGAACCATATTTATTTTGTGCAATCACACCAGATATCGTACCCATATAGCAATATAGAGTACTGCATCTGAGTACCGTCATTCTGGTTTGTATTGATATATTCCTATTCTTCTTTGTTATTGTAATTCTTATACTAATTTCTTGATCACACTTGATCACTACAATACAGCACAGGTAATGCCTCACAGTAGCTGCATACAATTAAGAATATTAGAATGGGCCTGCATTAGAACGTGTACGAAATCACAATTAAACATAATAAATATAATTAATTACGAAACTTACAGTGACAATGTCATAGACTGCATGTTGTAATCATAACCTCGCTACTTTTCTTAATGATAATTATCGTCTTTTTGGCAAACTAATAGACTGTCGTCAGTTTCTACGTAGGCTGAAGAAGCAACACATTTTAACATATCCTAACATATATGACCAGGGAAGATATTTCTATGGTGACATCCGTCATTGTCGCCTACGTAGGACGCGGGGTGTCCAGAGTCAACACAAGTTCACAGTGGTTCCGTCCGGCTTTCCACATTATCGTCGTGATCGGGCCTTGCTGTCACCATCGTGAGACGCGGGGTGTGCTGCGTCAACACAAGTTCACGGTTGAATGCACAGTGGTTCCGTCCGGCTTTCCGCACCATCGTTGTGTTTGGGCCTTGCTGTCACCAACGTGAGACGCGGGGTGTGCAGCGTCAACGCCAGCCAATGGCCAGGAAGGGGGCTAGCACGTGGTGGGGTACGTGGAACTTGCTTCATTGAGGCGGTGATCATTGGTTGACGCAGCCTATTTAAATGGCCGCTCGTTGTAGAAGAAAAGTACAACGCAAGCGTTGTTGTTGACTTTTGCAAGACATCACTCGGTCAAGTGGAGGAAAATTGTGTCGTCTCTATCAAACTGTTCGGTAAGCAAATGGCACTGTTTTAATTTACGTCAACCATAGCAAATGTGCAATGTCTACAAATTCGAGTTGCTCAATAGTTGCCTTGTTGCTTAACCTTATTTCATAGTTTTGCTTGCGTCTACGATACGCTAGGTACGTCATTTGTATGATGGTACAGAATGCTGGCGTTTCTTACTTTATAAACCATATGTGGTATCCTAGCGAGTATCTCCAGTTGTGTTATCGGACAAATTTAAACCATTATGCAAATAGCATTTAGCAGCCATGGTGAAACGAGCTAAGATTGTGTTTTGCATCTTTTGATTTTCATTCCATTAACCTTTCCAGCAGAACCAAAATCGACAAAATGCTGAGCACATGGTTGATACCAACAGGTATGTATATATTAATTAATATTCCCCTACATTTCACCAATGTTGTAGACAATAAGTTTATCTATATTATGATTTCGCACAAATGTTCTTTGGTAAATTATTGTTTCGAAAAAAAAAAAAAAATTTTTTACTACCGGCGGTAAGATTTTTACGATGCTTTAAAATATATAACAAAACCCGTCAAGAGTATGTATGTGTGTGTATTTAGGCGCCTGTATGTGTTTGTGTGTGTGTGTGTGTGTGTGTGTGCGTGCGTGCGTGCGTGCGTGTGTGCGTGCGTGCGTGCGTGCGCGTGCGTGAGTGCGTGCGTGCGTGCGTGCGTACAAAACTGTTAAACATTTATTTTGATTTACTACTTATTTTGATATTCTTTGCAGCCGTGTTGCTGTGCCTCATGGCCACCACTGGATCCGCACAGATCCCCATAGATCCTGATCTAGTGAAGAAGCTTACTTCGGGAACCCATGGACTCCATCCGAACATAAATCACGGGCCTCACGGGCCTCACTTCCACCCATTCTGCTGTAAGTTACCTTTGGACTATCACACATTCGCAAGCAGGCCTCAGACCTTGTTCTTTTCCGTGCGTTCACGTATTTACTAGTGACGATCATTGAACACTTTTTTGGACGCATTAATAACTGCGAATTCGCGATTATGTTGCAGCGAACCAAACATTCCAACAGCATTGCGTAGAGATGTTCGTTCACATCGCATTGCAATTATGTGCTAACAATCAACATCGTTAAGCCAATGGCTACCTTGTTCACATGCCACCTCGAACTTAATGCTTTGTGTGGCAATATTCCTCAATCTTGTTCAATATTATTAAATACCTTTCTACTTTGCGTTAAAGACTGCAAAAGTGGGTATGTGTTCCGAAGCTGTCCTCGCTGGCCGTACTGTAGATGCTACAAGTTCGTGCGAGATGTCGCCAGCTGGGCAGAAGCCAGGGTAGGTGCACGTTATCGGTGTGTATTTCAACAGCAGACGACTCATGCATCATACTACCATATTTAAGTTGGTATCGTTGGGTTTATTCAGCTATAATACAACATTGCAATGGTAGCTATTACTAAACCTCCCTCCCCAATTCATTTATTCAGCTACTGTGCAACATTGCAATGGTAGCTATTACCAAACCTCCCTCCCCAATTCATTTATTCAGCCACAGTGCAACATTGCAATGGTAGCTATTACCAAACCTCCCTCCCAGATTCATTTAGCCCATCGTGAACCAAGTTGGTCGATATTCAAATATGTAGTGCGGGAATAGTTTAAGTAACAATGCACAATCGGTTTAATAAAAAACTTACCTTACTATTGTTAAAATCATCCAACGAATTAGTTAATAGCTGTGTGTCACAGTATATGGAGTCGGACCATTCTTACCCTTTTTGCCGAAATTTTGACTGGATCCGGTCAAAATTAATTTAACAGTTTGTCCGATTACACAACCAGCGTATAACTAATATGGCCAAGTCGGAAAAGGACCAGAGTAGGCCTACTTATTTGTATCAGGTACACCCAGCATTATTTCGGAGAAGCAAATGTTTAGCTCAGGATTGTTGGATGCCAGTTCACCGGTTTCTATATTCACCACAACATAGTTTCCTCGATCACCTATTGCTGTGTGCAGATTGAAATATTATAGCATACACAACGCATTCATTCGCTGCCGGTTTCTTCCGAATATGAAAGTAAACACAACCACGCGTTGTATATAAATTACACAACAGCTTTCAATTTTAATATTGGCACAATATTATAATCGTACATTGCGATTTGCTAGACAATGTAATGCCTCCTCCCATACAGGAGTACTGCCAAGTGCTGCGCGCCAACATGATGGAGGTGAAAGATTCTGCAACTCAGTCCTGGCTCCAACGTCAATTGTTTGCGCGACAAGGTCAGAATAAAAATCGAGTGGCAAGATTTGCTGATAGCAAAATCGTACGGTGTTAAAATGTTATTTAAATATGTGCGCATTCATTTAAAATGTATACCTACTTCATTGATTCGGATAGATTGGGGTAAGACGCCCCTATGCGAGAAATTGTTATCCCCACCATGAGGCCATAAGGCTCGAAAATAAAAATATTGAGATAGCCAAATGGAGCCGCATATCCTCATGTACATTTGATTACGGTACGGATGCAACATAATCAAAAGGCGGTAAGCTATCCACATTAACATTTGAGCTTCATCATGATACAAATCGCCCTTACCAACATGTACAACAGCGACGGGCAACTGAAACAAAAGTAGTAAATGCATACTAATGTGGTAACTTACCAAAGCCATTTGTGGTTCCCTTGTTCTTTCAGCCAGTTACCATCATCATCTTCTGGAGAAAGCAGAATATTGGCTCGGAGCCACAGACTTGAGGCAGGAAAGGAGATGGAGGTGGGATCCTTCCTGTACGTGCAATATATTTTTTCGTAAAGTCATGCAATTTCATCAAATGCCTTCCTTTAAGAATAAGAACCCGGTTGTAATAAATCGGATTCATCTTGCAGACAAAAGAAGGTCTTTTACAGAACGTAATTGCTTCAAAACGATTATATCCTTATCTATGAGTTCGATAATAATGTTGTATTATCAAATCTTAATTTGTTTACTCCAAACAACCCATTCTGGGGCTGACATTCTTTCGACGACAGGTAACACATTAAATTATGTTACCCTTTGTGTGGGACAGTTTCCTTCCCCTGGCACATGCACCAGGTGGAAGGGACCTACCGCTTTTTGTGTCTCTTCTGAAAGACACGAACGAAATTGTCCAAGCTTCGAAACGGAAGCAGTTGTGTTCGAATCCCGGTCCTCTCGAATGACAGTCAAGAGGACCGGTCCTCCTGACTGTCTATCGAGAGGACCGGTCCTCTTGACTGTCAATCGAGAGGACCGGGATTCGAACACAGCTGCTTCCGTTTCGAAGCTTGGACAATTTCGTTCGTGTCTTTCAGATGAGACACAAAAAGTGGTTGACAGTCAGGAGGACCGGTCCTCTCGATTGACAGTCAGGAGGACCGGTCCTCTCGATCGACAGTCAGGAGGACCGGTCCTCTCGATTGACAGTCAGGAGGACCTGTTCTCTCGATTGACAGTCAGGAGGACGGGGGTTCGATATGGTATCCAAAGGAACCGTGACTTGACTGGTTGACTTATTGATGTGATATTTATGATTTTATGTCATTATTTGTGTCGACAAATGCATACATTAAACGCTTGCAGACTCTGACATGGTATACAGCAACTGGATCCCGGGTGAACCGAACAACTACCTGGGCTACCAGAACTGTCTCGCCATCAAACGACGCTCACCGAACAGCCGTTCGTACGGCTGGTTCGACGACGACTGTTACCAGAAGAAGTTCTACATCTGCGAGAGGCGCGGCTGGTACTGCTGGGGCTGGTCGTGCTGGCGCCGCTATTTAAGTCTTCCGAAGTGTTCCGTTCCCCCATCCGTAGCGATCGCGAGACGTGCTTCATCAAGTGCACATGCTGGAAATGTCGATAAAGTGACGTTTGAGGCGTAATGGGCAAACATTCAGGCACCGACTGAAGGAGGCGTCGAAAGCAACTGTTCATAGTTGTAATGATGCCTGTATCATTGCGTAAAGTTGCTAAATAAAAAATCGATCGTAGAAACATATTTTCGTTATTCTTATTTTACTTGCAAATGTTGGTGCTGTGTAACGCATTACTGTTGTATTTTACATGACAAGTATTATATTATGTTGCACCTGAAAGCGTTCGAAAACATAAACAACATGCCTCAGTTAAACGTGCCGCTAGTGACAGCACTTTGATTTCCGTACGTTAATATACTTATAATTGTCGACCTTGTGGTAAAGATAGCTATGGTACAGACACCAACTTCACATTATGATACACTGATATATGACACATACTCATTCACGTCAACAGTGCTCCCGGCCAAGCAGAACATATAACCACAAATGATTGAGTGCTGTATCAGCCACACATTGATGTCCCTCTATTCTTCCCTCGCTCCAGGTCCACTAGGTTAGGTCCCTCTATTCTTCCCTCGCTCCAGACCCGCTAGGTTAGGCCCCTCTATTCTTCCCTCGCTCCAGGCCCACTAGGATAGACCCCTTTATTATTCCCTCGCTCCGGGCCCACTAGGTTAGGCCCCTCTATTCCTCCCTCGCTCCAAGCCACTAGGCCCTTGGTGCGGCCCTGAACGACCCCGTCAATGTGGTCGATGGACTGTCTGGCACAAATCTATACATTGGCAACGAAATTATTTTATCAACATATGTAAACAAATACATTACTTACGTGCAACTACTCAGTTTTGTCCATTTGTATTGTCCATCATCGTTAAAAGCAGCAACAAGTTTGTGAAATATGCTGTATAAAATTTAGATTATTATCAAAGGTGACTCCTAAGTTCCGTGCTGATACGTCCGGTGTGAAATTCTGGCTTAGTACGGGTGTCGGGAAAAAGACAATTAAGTTTACCACGCTGCTTTTGTTTACCAGTAATAAGAAACTGTTTTATTTGCATTTAACTTTGATGATTTCAAGTTGTTGCTGTTTTATTCGTCTTCCCATAAATCCTTGTCAGTAATGAGAGAGAGAGAGCCCATGCTTAGCTTAATAATTATTAAGCTTAATATGTGGCCGAATAGTCCCGCTGTAGAGAATATAGGCACTCGTGCTATAAAAATGTGCAAGATGCATGCACGAAACAATAATTATTATCTATTGATTGTGTAAAGCGCATATTGCTTCATTGGCCACTTATCACCAGGAGTTTGTTGCAAGTCTATTATTGGATGGCGATCTTGTTAAATATTGATTCCATTTACAGATGACTTTAAATTGTTGAGATATGTGCCTAGGTGTCGGAGGCTGTTGAATATTGGGGGGTGGGGCGAAGTTGGTGGCTGCGAGCCTTGGCCTCGGATGGAGGTGAGGGTCACTGGCCCCAACCAAATACGCGCCTGGGTACAAGCACCCGTTCGGGACATATTCGGGGACCAAAGTATACTCGAGCCCCCACCTAACGTATTGGAGGGGCCAGGCCCCGAAGCCACCGGTATATATTTAGAAGAAGAAAAAATTATTATAAAGCAGTAACCACAGGATAAGGAGATTGTGTGTAAGTAGACGCTTACGTACGGTATCATTACTGTAGCAACTGTACAGTGTTTAGTTAATACGAGGGGCGTGCTTCAAACAAAACAAACGCAACGAGTCACAAACCAAGCAACCACCATTTAGAGAGGTTCGTGGTGCTCACTAAATCCACCCGCCACGGGCAACGACATTATCACATCAATGACAATAAACAAATACACCCTTTGCGTGAAACTATTAAATTGTGTCCTTTGCGTTGTCCATCATCGTTAAAAATAGCGGCTGAAGTTCCTTGCACACAGAGTCGCTGAGACACGTCTAATCCTACCGGCTGAAGATTAAACAAATAAAACCAGCACGATCAGGACCATTTTCAGGTAAACAGTCACTGTTTATCTGAAAATGGAGGTGAATACTATCACGTAACAAGATAACTCAACGAAACGTTTAAGCATTAATCACGTTGGACGTACCGTCTAGGCGGACATGACGTGAATGCCGTTTACGCGCATGTGCGTGAGATCGACTGCGAGGCGCTACTGTATTCGCTAAGAAAACGGAGCGCCCTGATTTTCGGCTACAAAATAAGAAAAAGCAAACACACCCGTCGTGAGCCGTAGCAATATGAAGACATCGAGAATGTACGCAGTACGTAATTTCGAGTAGACCGTTGCTCCCACGGTGTCACCGCCACGCTGAAAGGTTCTGAGAGCAGACAAAGGAAGGCGTACAGTTTTGCTGTTGTATTTTATCACTGAGAGTGAGTATCGTCAGAAAGATCAAGTTGTGTCATATCGTCAACGTTGTTAGTTATATTTACTAAATTTATGTTACCCTACGTCGATATGACGGCATTGGTGGTGCTTACGTAACGCCACCACTGAACTGCGTATTCCGTGTGCCAAATACTGTTCGATGCATGCATAATTTATGATTGCGAGTTGTTGCTGTTTCACCCGTCTCCCCGTCTCTCTCCTTCTCATTAGTGAGACGGAGAGAACACATATTTCATGTGCTACGCATCAGTCATGTTGTTGCTGCTCGCGGTATCAAAAATTGCAAGATTCATGCAAGAAAGAAATTATTGATTGGTTTTATAATATGAATGTGTCTTCATTGTCCATTTGTCATGTTAAATCTTGGTTTCATTTATAAATGACTTTAAGTTGTTGAGGCATTTCTTTAGGAAAGCTTGTCAGAAAATGGCGTGTTGAATCCCAAACGTGATGTTGGCAAACTGTAGGAGGGATCCTTACACCACCTAAATGACACACAAAAACAAAATGGCGTCCAATTTGACTACGAAATAGACAAACACCCTTCTATGTAGTATAACAATGATCTCTTTACCACGGGTTTATGGTGAGTTGGGCGTGCTCAATCCCAAGGTGTTTCCACTTCGGTAATTACATATTGTTCTTTCTTTTTTGCTGAATTTCAATTTATATTTTTTTCTGTTTTCAGCCGAGACGTAAGCGGACATCGGAAGCGGAGTATTGAGAAATAGGTATATGTGTAATTCCTGATACCCTTTTCTTAATACTCCGCTTCCGACGTCCGCTTACGTCTCGGTTGATGCAAGATACGTAAAAACTGAAAAACGTACGTGTGTCATTCCTGACATAGAGTAGTTGCCTAAACATTAGTAGTTGCAGATTATTTTTCTGTTTTCCTGATTTCTAATTCGTAAGGTTTTCTGTTTTCAAGTGCAACGCATCAGCCGAGACGTCAGCGAACTTCGGAAGCGGAGTTTCGAGAAAAGGTAAACTTGTAGCTGCTGGTATAGAGCAGTTGTCTCCCTATCAGCATAATTTATATGTTTTTTCTTCTGTTTTTATGTGCTACGCATCAGCTGAGACGTCAGTGATTATAGGAAGCTGTATCGGGAAAACGTAAGTCTGTAGTTGCTGGTGTTCAACATCCATCAGTAACTACATGTTCAGCTTTCAGGTGCAACACATCAGCCGAGACGTAAGCGGACATCAGAAGCGGAGTATCAAGAAAAAAGGCATGTTTGTAATCCCTGATGTAGAGTAGTTGTCGTCACGTAGGTAGGTGCAGGTTCTACTTTTCTGTTTTGCTGATTACTAATTCGAACGGTTTTTATGTTTTCAGGCGTGACGCAACAGCCGAGACGTCAGAGGACATCGGAGGCGGAGTGTCGACAAAATGTAAGTATGTAGTTGCTGACGTAATGACATGTGTTCCCACATCAGTTATTACATATTCTTCTTCTTTGTTTGCTGAATCTTAATTTATATGTTTTTCTGTTTTTAGGTGCAAAGCATCAGCCGAGACGTCAGCGGACATCGGAAGCGTTGTATTGAGAAAAGGTAAATGTACTGATGTAGAGCAGGTGTCTCCACATCAGCAGTTGCAGATACTACTTTTCTGTTTTAGCTGATAATTAAGTTATATGTGTTTCTGTTTACATGTGCGACTCATCAACTGAGACATCAGCGGACATCGGATGCAGAGTGTCGAGAAAAGGTAAGTGTTTTCTTGATGGTGTACATATGAGTGTTTCTACATCCATCAGTAATTACATATTCTGTTTTCATGTGCAACGCATCAGCCAAGACGTAGGCTGACATTGGAAGCGGAGTATCGAGAGAAAGGTATGTATGTAATTCCTGGTGTAGAATGGTTGTCTCCATATCAGTAGTTGTTGATTCTACTTTTCTGATTTGCTGATTATTAATTCATACTTTTTATTTTTTCGGGTGAGATGCTTCAGCCGAGACATCAGCGGACATCGGAAGCGGAGCGTCGAGAAAATGTAAATCAGATGTTGCTGTTGTAGAGACAGTTGTCTCCACATCAGCACTTGCTAATTCTAGTTTTCTGTTTTGTTTATTACTTATTTATATGTTTTTCTGTTATCATCCGATACATCAGCGGACATCGGAAACAGAGTGTCGCAGAAATGTAAGTCTGCAGTTGCTGATGTAGTTACACGGGTTCCCACATCAGTAATTACATATTCTTCTTCGTCGTTTGCTGAATCTTAATTTATATGTTTTTCTATTTTCAGGCGCGACGCATCAGCCAAGACGTGGGAAGCGGAGTATCGAGAAAAAGGTATGTCTGTAATTCCATATGTAGAGTAGTTGTCTCCACATCAGTAGTTGCAAATTATACTTTCCTGTTTTGTTGATTACTTATTTATATGTTTTTCTGCTTTCAGGTGCGACAGCGGACATCGGAAGCAGAGTGTCAAGAAAATGTATGTATTTTGCTGGTGTAGTTACACTTGTTCCCACGTGTTCTCAATGGACACAAGCGAGAGTGGTGATGTAGTGACGTCACAACTGGTGCAGGTATAGGAAGAGCATAAGCATCGTGGTGGGGTGTCGTATTTTATTGTTGATATTACTATTATTTGTCCTACTTTAGGTCGGAAGCAGGCATTGTTTAATCAAAATGAGGCCTTTCGCCTTTGTCTCGAGTTGTCACGCGCCAACATTGCACGTCCGTGGATCGTGACAGTCTGCGGGGTGAGTCAGGAATACTTAGTCTGATTTCGTTGCCAATTCTCACGCCAAATATATGTTGTAGTTTGCTCCGTTTTGTGAAGTTACAATAATCCGCAGCAATATGTAATTTGTACGGGTTCTATTTACAACACCTATTTTAGCTGGATGTGATTGTATAAAACCGTGTAATGCTAAACAGAGAATAAACCAGGTTCTGTGCACTTTAGTCAGCAATCGTATCTGGTAAAGTTTTCGTTTTATTAAACATATTCATTCTTCTACATCGATGATCCCGTTAATGCATGTATTATATAAGCATTTATTTAAATTACATCGGGTCAATGTTTTCATTTAAGTGTTTAATTGTATGTATTTTTTATTACATGATGTGAACAACAACTGTAGTGTGGAAGACCGACGATAGCGCCACCTCACGGAATCAATGGAAACAGTTAATCGAAAATTCTACAGTAGTGCCCAGATATTCGAGCGCAAACCAGGCTGCCTTTTCCAAGCAAGCGGGTGAATCGATACGAAGGAATATTAATTCAATCATACTGCTGGCACAAACAAACCGGAGCCAGAGCCACAACGTCTTGCAGGGCATAAAAAGTGTATGATTTTACTGGTTCAATTACAAGATATGAGCATCAAATCCCGATGGCAAGTGGACAAAGGAAGCCATTGAAAAAAACTCGCTATGTGTAGCTCGTCCTTATCAGACATGTCACTTGTTCTTGAATGTATCCACGCTGCTATTATTTACACAATCAGTAGATAACTGGTTCAATTCCAACTATTTCCTTATGTCCAATCTACACTGTTACTGGCACCGTTCACATTAGATAACTTGTTCAATTCCAACTATTTCCTTATGTCCAATCTACACAGTTACTGGCACCGTTCGCAGTAGATAACTGGTTCAATTCCAACTATTTCCTTATACCCAATCTACACAGTTACTGACACCGTTCACAGTAGATAACTGTTTCAATTCCAACTATTTCCTTATACCCAATCTACACAGTTACTGGTACCGTTCACAGTAGATAACTGGTTCAATTCCAACTATTTCCTTATACCCAATCTACACAGTTACTGGCACCGTTTACAGTAGATAACTGGTTCAATTCCAACTATTTCCTTATACCAAATCTACACTGTTACTGGCACCGTTCACAGTAGATAACTGGTTCAATTCCAACTGTTTCCTTATGCCTAATCTACACAGTTACTGGCACCGTTTACAGTAAATAATTGGTTCAATTCCAATTATTTCCTTATGCCCAATCTACACTGTTACTGGCACCGTTTACTAGCGCCATCGCGTGCCTGCTCCATGTCTTCAAAAAGGGTTTACATAACTACTCAATATCCGAAAAAAATTCGATTTGACCTAATCTCAATCTTCTTGTCTTTGGTGTTATTAAACCACAGTTTTCCCCGTTTTATCCTTTCTAGCTTATACGGCCTCCAGGTTCTAAATAAGGCCTACGTATTGCTTTACACTTGCCCTTTCTCGGGGGTTCGGGGGGTTCAAACGAACCCCCTTTTTTGAGGGAATTTGTTTAACTGCAACATGTTTAAGAAATCATCCCAAAACTCTCTTTTCAAACCCCCGATGACGGGCCTACATATGTATATGTTGCCATCACTGTTGAACAGACCGCAGGTTGTGAAAATAGGTGGCAACTTATCATTATCACTCATTTTGTCTACTGGTGCACCTCAAGGTTGTGTCCTGTCACCAATGCTATACTCTCTTTTTACATATGATTGTGCATCCTGTCATAAAAGCAGCAGCAGCGCCTGTACTTCCTAAGAAGGTTGAGCTCATTTGGTTTGACCACTCAGATCACGCTAAACTTTTACAAAACTGTGATCGAGAGTGTTCTCACCTTTTCGATCACAGTGTGGTTTGGTTCTATCACGGTCAAAGAAAAGCACAGGTTGAATAGAGTTGTAAATACTGCTTCCAAAATAATCGGCAGATCCCTTCACAGTCTCGAATCACTGTATCAGCAGCGCCTGTTAAGAAGAGCCAGTCTCATCTCTCAGGACCCATCCCATCCTGCCCATGATTTATTCGAGCCCCTTCCATCTAGTCGCCCGGTTCAGGTCCATCAAAACTAGGACCAGCAGGTTCAGCAACAGTTTTTATCCCGTAGCCGTCCAAGCCCTATCAAAACAGACGTGACAATTTTTTCCCATGTGCAGTATACACAAATACCACACCCCGACTTGTCTTTCACTGAGTATACATAATTTATTTATTTTATATATTTTATACCCAAGTTATTCTTTTTTAAATCCTAAATCATATCTTTCCTTGACAGTGATAATTATGTCTTTCGCTTTATACTGGACTTATTTATGTGATATAACAGGAATCACGAAGTGAGATCGTTAAGTGCCAACAGAGTCAAGGTCAAGATTTTATTCTTAAGAATCCATTTACTGTGCATGATGTTAGGTAGTTTGTTTCATACCGTTTGCTGCATGTGAGTGTATTGTCATGTATACATCATAGTACGACCCAACATCGTTATACGTTCCAATGTTTCTATTGCATTACTGCAATGATTACACATGGCAATAAATTTTAACTTATCTTATCTTATCACTGAAACTTGGCTAAGACCACATGACACTGCTGCTTGCACAGCTGACATTTCTCCACCTGGTTATACTTTTCATCATCGACCACGTTCAGTTGGAAGAGGTGGTGGTGTTGGCTTTTTATTATCGGACCATGGTAGAGTAAATTCACGTTTAATCCCTGATTACTCTACTTTTGAATCCATATGTGTTGAAATTTCATATTATTCTTTCTCGGCATATTTTGTATGTCTGTATCGCCCTCTTGGACAGGCAGCCAACTTCTTTGAAGAATTTCAGGATTTGTTGGAAAATTTTGCAACTCTACATTCTGAATGTTTTTAATGTTTTCTATTTTAATCTTCAGTTGGATAAATGTACAGCAGTAACCATTACCTTTGATGATATCATAACCTTATTTGACTTAAGAGAACATATGACTTTCTCTCCGCACTTTCATGGCCACTGGCTTGACCTTGTGATAACTCGCTCAACATGTGATAATATCCAGATGCTAACAGTTCTTGATAGCTTATTGGAGAAACCACATAGTCATTATTGGTGTTAATTTTCCATAACACTAGTGCAATCAAAACACAATGTGTCTTACAGACCCATACAAAAGATTGTCATTGATGTCTTTAAGGCAGATATTCTTAAATCCGACCTTATCATAGACCCAAAGGGAGACCTGTCCGACTTATGTAAACAATACTATCATGTACTCAAGGTCACGTTATTCAAAACAGTGCCACCACTGCAACACACAAATGGCTAAAGCCAAATCGGATTATTATATCAAATATGGTGTCAAATAACGCTGAAAATCCACGTCAGCCATGGAATTGCATGAATAGAAACTCCTCCGACTCTGCCTAGCCATGTCTCAATCGGGTTTTTATGTGACTAGTTCTCCAGTTATTTCAAGAATTTTTTTTTTTCTGATCCTGTCTGCTTTTCCAGATCATACTTTAAATTCTGTACAAGTGGACTATTCGCAAGTAAATAATCATGTCCTCCCCAAATAAGTCCTGTGATCTTGATCCATTACCGACTACTTTGCTGAAAGCATGTCTTGATACATAACCCAATAACAAAGATTGTAAATACATCACTGTGCTCTGACTTGTTTCCTGACGATTTTAAACAAGCGCACGTCAACCCACTTCTTAAGACGTCAACTTTCCCTAAAGAAAACCTAAACAGTTATACACTTATTTCTAATCTAAGCTTTATTTCCAATTTACTGGAAAAAAGTAAGTTTTCAGTCAATAACTTTTTTTTAATCTGACTGTTTCGCAATCAACGTCATATGCGTCGGGGGTTGTTGTGGTGGTGGTGGAGGGGTGGTGGGTGGTGGTCGTGGTGAGAGGGGTAGAGGGACTCGGCCCCCAATATATGTGTATGTGTTACAGAAATTAACTTCACCCCCCCTCAATATTCAAAAGCTTCCGACGCCTTTGTGTGTCCTGGACGTGTATGATATTAGTATAAATTTAAACATTGCAATGCGTGAAAACGTCACTATTAAGAACAGAAAGGCAACGTTGTTATGCAAAATATTAAAGAATTTTAATACAGCCTTAGACAGAAATAACTGTCTGTTGCCGTTCGAAAGAGTACACAACATAATTTATACACGGCATCCAACTTCACTAAACATGCACTGTACGTAATACTAATATTGTTCCTGCATTGTCCGTCGATAAACAAAAATAAGCACCGATTGACTGTCAACAACCTGCATTTTGCTAGCAGTACTTCGTACAGTTTTCAGAGATTGGTCACCCATATAGCCCGAGGAGTTAACACCAGTAGTTGTCCGTGTAGTGTCCGTGATGTTCCGTTTCGTCGTAGTACTGCGACGCCGGTTGACTGTCACAGACACCGCTCTGTCTCGTCGGTGTAGACCTCATGCACACATAGTAGTCTTGTTGTGCGGCGGCGTGCGTCGAACAAGCGACCTGCGCTCGCTGTCGGTAGACTTCGAGCAGCCGGAAGTTGGTCTGTGCCCGACTACGCGCCTGACGTCGGTTGAAGTCTCCGCGCTTGAAGTCGTCGAGACACGCCGGGTGGATGGCCCAGTAGAAGCCGCGACCAGACGGCGCTCGGCCACTCTTGACGAAGCACTCGTTCACCGACAGGTTGTGTCGCACGCTGTTCCGCCACGCCGACTTGCAGCGCTCATAGTACGGGAAGTGGCGGATGACGAACTCGTAGATGTCGTTGAGGAGCGAACGTTTCTGTGGCGCATCTAATATGGCCATCGCGATCATGGTCATATACGACAAGGCCGGCTTCTTGTCCGATGTGGTCGTCGTCCTGTCGCCGGTCGCCGGCTTGTTGTCGTCTGGTGTCAACCTCTGGACGTCTGCTCCAAAGTGACCGTTGTCCGACGTCGCGACTTGTGTGTACGCTATCACGGGAAAGTCTGCGACAGGGCTATCAGCGCCACGAAGATCATCAGCTGCAATGGAAGGGACGACTCTCTCCAGCGACAATTGATCAAATGCGTACGGACGATAAGTGGCGACATCTGGTGACGGGTGTTGAACGAGCGCCGGTGGCAATGAGCTGATGACGTCCTGTGACGTCGACTGTGTTATCTCTTGTTGACATGTCGGCGAGTCAAAGCATGCCTGGACGAAGTTGTCGTCCCAGTCGTCAACGGCCATGCTGTCGCTGTGGCTGTCGCAAGAAATATCGGAGAAACACGTCGATGCGACAGCGCCACTTCCGCTTCCAATCACACTTCTACTTACGTTGCTGGATGCAGGACTGACGTCACACGAAGACGTCCAGAAACCGCTGTCTTCCAAATGGATTTCGTCTGCCGAAAGGAAGTTTTTCGGCGAGATATCGGCGAGTGACAACGACTGCACAGCGTCCGGGTTGTACTCAACGCCTTCGAAGACGTGTTCGTCGTACCACTGTGAGAACGTGGCCGTAGATGGCGTCGTCAACTCCGTGCTAGCTGCGTCACTGGTTGACTGCATACTACAAGACAAGTCCACGGTGAACTGTGTGCCAGCTAGATACCCAGCGGTGGACTGTACAGTGCTCTTCATCTCACACACTGACCCCAACGAAGACCCCGTTGTGATCACTGACTCCATCGTAAACTCTATCTTAGACAGTTCCAAAGAAGACAGTTTCTCTTTGCGTGACCAGTCACGATATGATGACACCCAGAAACTGCGGCATTTTATACCTACTGACGCACATGCCAAAAACCATTTTGACATCTGACACGCTTACTGTCAGCCAGAAATCGACGTATCGAGACAATGGTATAACAGGACCCGTTCACACCTGACGGATGACAGAGATTTCATTCAACCGTGGGCAGTGTCAACTTGTCACACCAGCCGGCATCAGCCACGCGTGGCATTCATCAGACCATTTCACGCCTCTCGCCAATGACAATCACTTTCGTTTCCTCTTTAATGTACAACTCGACTTATCACTTATAATGCCCAGAGAGATACGGCGACAATATTTTGTCTCAATGTTTTATAACTTATAAAGACGACGTTTATTATGTAGCATTTGTACAGACATAGAGACATAGATATCCAAATAGTTGTGAAAATGTTTTCACGAGATGGCACGTTATGAAGAAATGCGAATATAACTGAACAAAATATTTTTCAATTAAATATTAAATTCACTTAGCCAAATATGCATCGTCGCGCACTCGTGGCTACGACCCTGAAAATCCACCGAATACTACACAATATTCATTTTAATATATTTATAAGATGTTTTGAAGAAACACCAGTATTCAGATAATCTATGATTTTTAGATGTCAAAGAATTTCGACTTTTATTATGTATGACTATTTAACAATGCAATAGCACAATTCGAAGGCAGTACTTGGTAGATTTCAAAACAATTTTTGACTACATCAGTGACATCTTTGAATAATCTATGTCGGCCACAAAGTATGCATTGTGATGTCAAAGTGTTGTCCAATTTGATAATTAAACCACACATTTCCATATGCCGCATTTTATAATCAGCAGCAGGCATTAGACCATCTCACGCCCATCGCCAAAGACGATCACTTTCGTTTCCTCTTTTTAACTTATTAGTTATAATCCGGCGGGAGATACGGCAACAATATTTTGTCTCAATGTTTTATAAGGAAGGCATTGGTGTTGTAAGATTTGTACAAACACAAATAGAAATCCACATTTTTACGAGATGGCGCTTTATAAAGAACTACGAATATAACAGAACAAAATATTTTCCAATCAAACATTAAATTCACTTAGCCAAATGTGCATCGTCGAGGTCTATGGGCCTGAAACCCCAACGAATACTACACGTTATAAATTATAATATATTTAGATAAGATATTAAGATATCACGTTGATGTGCGAAGAAAGAAAACAGCAACACCAGTGTTCAATTAATATTTGCTTTTAAAATGTAATAGAATGTCGACTGTTATTAGGTATGAATAGTTAGCAATACAATGGCATCGTTCTTTGTCATAGTGCGTCGTCATAATTATTGTTAACGTGGTACTTGATAAAAATACTTGACTTTAACACCATATTTGAAGAATCTATGTTCACAAATTAGGCACATTGACGTCAAAATGCTGTCCAATTTAATAATTAAACCACACATTTCCAATTTGTCGCATTTCATAGATCAAAATATCTTATAAGCATATAATGATGATAATTTGGCGACTTCGTATTTTCGTCGTCGATTTAAGGAAACCGTGATTTCGTAAAAAAAAATAACATAACTTGTAAGATAATAAATTTATATATTTTTTTTGATAAAGGTGTGAAGTAATTGATTTGAAATCGTTTTCATCGAGTGTCAATTAAAGTAAGCAACAACGGCAGACGATTCACGGCGCGAGTTTGTATGTTCTGTGTCAGAAACCCGTGTCAGGTGTCAAGTGTCATACTGCTGAGACAATGAGGCTTTGTCTTGAAGTGTGACCAGTCATCCGTCGCAACCGACGGTTGTCAGGTGCGGCGGATGGACAGTTATACAAACCAGCAAAAATACCCATCCCCGGACTGGATAACTTGGTGGTTCGTAAGTGACTGTCACGACAACTATATTTACATAATTTCACAGAAAAAACATCTATGCCTTGGTATTTGGTGGTGCCAGTCAGTATCTAGATGGCTTATGAGAATCCTACGTAACTTGGGATTGTTCGCATATCGTTGCCGATAATTGTGCATAATAACTACAAAGGGTAATTCGATTGTTCATAAAAAATAAAACCGATGACCCGAAAATGGAGGTCGTAGATTAACCCCTGGAAGTTTGGAGCCCAAGATGCAAAGCGTCTTCGAGGAGTAGCATCACATACAAACATACATACTTACGGTCGATTAGTGTAAGATACGTTTTCTCTGTTTCTATGCTAGGCGTACATTACTAAACCTTTGTTGCGAGTTGTGCGTTGGGGTGACTGGGTCAGCGCACGTTACACAGCATGTGTTGCTGCCATTCAACTTTCGAATCGGAACTACAAGGGTGGCGCCGGCCAAATCATCGCGCGACTCGAGTTTTGTTCAGTGACGGACCAGCGTACATTGCACCATTGATCCATTTTAAGTCAAATAAACACACGATTCGCAAACAAATTAGTAATGTACGCCTGGCATTCCACAACATCTGTTGTCGCGAATATATTTTTGAATCGGTTCAACAACTATTGCGCCGGCCAAATCAACGAACGGATCTAGTTTTGTTGAGTGCACATTGCGCGATTCATCAATTGTAAGTCGAATAAGCACTCGACTAGCAACAAAGGTTTAGCAATGTATCCGTGGCATATGTTAAACGCCGCTAACGAATAAGGACTATATATATATATATATATATATATATATATATATATATATATATATATATATATATATATATATATATATATATATATATATATATATATATATATATATATATATATGTATATATATATATATATATATATATATATATATATATATATATATATATATATATATATATATATATATATATATATATATATATATATATATATATATATATATATATATATATATATATATTTATATATATATATATATATATATATATATATGTATGTATATATATATGTATATATATATATATATATATAAATACATATATATATATATACATATATATATACGTATATGCATACGCATACGCATACGCATACGCATACGCATACGCATACGCATACGCATACGCATACGCATACGCATACTGAATTCTAAGTCAAGTATCAAGTTACCACGTTTCACCAAAGGCCATGGTTGTTGTGGTTTGTCTGCGGTAATTGTTAGCCAATAATAATATGCACTTCATAGTTATTGCATTATGTGCGGCCGGTCACAACAACATAATCACTTTGTGCGCACGTTCGAACCACCAGACGAGTCAGCAAGCCACAAACTGGTCAAGTCTCAATTCGATGACATCAAAGTCTAAGTCAAGTATCTCTCCCTCTTTGTCTCTCTGTCTGTCTGTCTGTCTGTCTGTCTGTCTCTCTCTCTCTCTCTCTCTCGCTCTCTCTCTCTCTCTCTCTCTCTCTCTCTCTCTCTCTCTCTCTCTCTCTCTCTCTCTCTCACTCTCTCTCTCTCTCTCTCTCTCTCTCTCTCTCTCTCTCTCTCTCTCTCTCTCTCTCTCTCTCTCTCTCTCTCTGAATTCCAAGTCAAGTCGTACATCATGCAAATGGATGACTCGAGTGCAACTAAAGTCAGCCCATATGACTCGAGTGAACAAGTCTGTATATTGGTATAATAGCTATTATACATATACATTGCCACACAATGCCGTGATGTTTTACTTTGTTCAAGTATGCCATAGAATTATTTGTTTTGTTATTATTAGATTATATTGCTGACTGTCGATATTCAAATACCTCTGAAACGATAACCGACTAGTAATGCAACCGGAAGAACTGAAGATGGTGTTGTATCCTGGGAGCGTCGCGAGTGCCTCTCGCACCGTCGCCTACCTCAACAAAAATATACTAAATGTTTCATGCACGCTACGTGAAGATGAAATGTGTGATACATAATAATAACAGAAGTCAGCAGCTGGATGTCTTTAGTCATTAATGTATGTTAATCTTTGCCTGCAGCTAGCCTTGTGTCCATCGATTTTTCAGACAATGACGTTTTTTTTAATCTGACTCTTTCGCAATATACGTCATACGCGTCGGAAACTGAGGGTGGTTGTGGGTGGGGGGGGGGGCGGTGGGTGGTGGTGGGAGAGGGGTAGATGGACCCGGCCCCCAATATATGTGATGGGTATATGCTAAATGTATGTTTCACATAAACGAATTTCACCTTCCCCCAAAAAAAATATTCAACAACTTCCGACGCATTTGTGTGTCATTCTGGACATGTATGATATTGGTATACATTTAACCATTGTAATGCATGGCATACGTCACTATTAACAACAGAAAGACTCAACTTTGTAGTGCAAAAATTAAAGAATTTTAATACACCCTTCGGCAGATAAAACGGTCTCTTGCCGTTCGAAGCACTACACAACATCATTTATACATGATATCCAACTTCACTCAGCATGCACTGTACGCAATATTAATATTGTTTCTGCATCGATTGACTAAAATAAGCACCGATTGACTGTCAACGAGATCCTGTGGCGATGAGCCGATGACCTCCAGCGACATCGACTGTGTCGTATCTTGTTGTTGACATGCCGGCGAGTCAAAGCATGCCTGGACGAAGTTGTCGGCCCAGTCGTCAACGGCCATCCTGTCGCTGTGGCTGTCGCAAGAAATATCAGAGAAACACGTCGATGGGTCAGCGCCACTTCCGCTTCCAATCACACTTCTACTGACGTCACTGGGTGAAGGACTGACGTCACACGAAGACGTCCACAAACCGCTGTCTTCAAAACTGGATGTCGTCGGCCGAAAGGAAGTCTTTCGGCGAGGTATCGACGAGTGACAACGACTGCACAGCGTCCGGGTTGTACTCAACGAATTCGAAGACGTTTTCGTCGTACCACTGTGAGAACGTAGCCAGCGACGGCGTCGTCGAGTCCTTGATAGTTGCTGCTTCACTGGTCGACTGTATGTTAACTGACAAGTCCATGTTGAACTGTGCGCCAGCTACATACCTCATGGTGGATTGCACGATACTCTCCATCTCATATACTGACTCTAACAAAGACCCCGTTGTGATTTCTGACTCCATCGTAAGCTTTATCTTAGACAGTTCCATAGAAGACAGCTTCACGTTAATTGTGTGAACACCAAGAAACTACGACATGTTCTACCTACTGGTGCACAACTGCACATATGAACATACATATTAACATCCGACACGTGTAATGTCATTCAGAAATCGAAGTATCGAGACAATGGTGTAATTGGACCTGTTCACACCTGACGGATGACAGATAATTCATTTGGTCGTGGACAATGTCAACTTGTCACACCAGCCGGCATCAGCAACGCGCGATATTCGTCAGACTATTTCAAACCTCTCGCCAATAACAATTACCTCTATTTAATTTTTAATCTATAACTCCACTTATCAGTTATAACTCGTCGAGAGATCCGATAATATGTTTTCTCAATGTTGTCTAGTTGTCTTGTAAACAATACAATGATGATGCTGCATTTATACAAAGGAAGTCTTCACCCAGCACTGGACAGATATCCAGATATGTGTAAAACTGTTGCCACGAAATGGCTCATTATGAAGAATTACGAATCTAACTGAATACATTATTTTCAAATTAAGCGTGATTAAATTCAGCGAGACAAATATGTATGGTTGTGACCATGGGCCTGAATATCCACCGAATACCACACAATATAATGTATACCATAACATAATCATAATCTATTTGTAAAACATCATGGTTATTTTAAAACAAAAAAAACTACAATACCTGCATTAAATTAATATTTCCTTTTAAAATGTGACTGAGAAAAATAGGCTTACAGTAATTGTTATATATGTATATGTATGTGCTCAAGATGTGCCAAAAGCATAAACAGTAATGCAATATATTCGACAATTATATTTCACCAGTTAAATATTCTCTTGATTAAACAAAACTGTGAATTAATGTATATCATGGGATCGCTCGCCCGCCCACAAACTCCATTGTTTCGGTTGAGTGCCACTTACACCTTCTGCTGTCATTTGTTAAGTCACGGGTACATTCTGGGTCAGAAACACGTGTCAGATGTCAAACGTCTGTCACTGTTTTGAAGTGTCTGTTCAAAGTCGAACACGTGACCGACACAGAAGGAATGCCTCACCGAACCCCACAAAAGCTCTTATTTTTGGTTGTACATTTTGAGTCACTTATATACAACCCAAAAGAAACCCACATTTGTGGAGTGAAAGACGCGGTGCGTGCTCGTGTGCGTGTTCAGTGTGCGTTGATTAATATTAATATTTATTATTTTTATTCAATTTATTATTATTAAAAGGTGGCTTCCGTGTTAGCGACATGGTATGTCTTAAGGAAGTCTCCTTGACCTTTACATTTATGTTAATTATTCCATTTTGTACAGTTATGGTCAAATAAATATGTATGTCTGTCTTTCTGTCTTTACGTACGCCCTGCTACTTAATTGTGATCTCAAAATGTCGTAATACTGTTGTTAATAATAATACCTATATTACTATTATTTCAAACACCAATACAATTTTACATAATAATAATGTTTTTATTTCAGACAATAAGCAGTATGTCCATAGAAAATAAATATATAAATAAAAAATATATATTTATGTTTAGTTCTTTGAACATACGAGAAAATGGGAAAGCAGAAGTTAAATCTTATGTGAACCTTCCCTAGCATTCATTTTACTAAAGTTAACTTTCCTGGTTCCTCGTGTTCTAAATAAGGTTTATGTGAAGCTTCCCCGACCACTCGTTTTACTAACGTTAACTTGCCTGGATCCTCGTGTTCTAAATAAAGTTTATGTGAAGCTTCCCCTACCATTCGCTTTACTAACGTTAACTTGCTTGGATCATCGTGTTCTAAATAAGGTTTGTGTGAAGCTTCCCCTACCATTCGCTTTACTAACGTTAACTTGCTTGGATCATCGTGTTCTAAATAAGGTTTGTGTGAAGCTTCCCTAGCATTCGTTTTACGAACGTTAACTTCCTGGATCCTCGTGCTCTAAATAAAGCTTAGCCTATGTGAAGCTTCCTCTAGCATTCGTTTTAAAAAACGTTGACGTGCCTGGATCCTCGTGTTCTAAATAAGGTTTTGTAGCCTGTCCCCTTTATACGAATGACTTAAACACATGATGTATCTTAATTGTCTAATTGTGACACAATGTATAATACCCAACTACAATACAATAAAACATATTTTTTTAATTTCAGCACATGCATAGCCATAGGCTATTACAATATCTAGAACTACTAGTGGCAATAATTGTATTTGTCCTCCGCGTGGAAGCGGAGAACCAGTAAGTTGCGCACTTATGGGGCTTCTTTGTCATATATTTCTACAAACTGTGCCACAACCCACTGGCGCGATATCCATTTGGGGTTTGCTGAACAAAAACAGAAGCTAGCCTTTTCCGTTTGTTTGCAGCGCCACCAGGCGGGTAGCAGTTCGTCGCCGGAAGTCAACGGCTAAAATTTTCCGCTAATTTCATCGTGAGAAGATGGGAAAAAGCGGGTCAAAAGTGTTGGCTGCAGAGCCAACTTTTGACTTAGCACGACTGGACGAAATACCCGATGATATTCGTGCTGTTATAGAAAGGCACATATCTTCGCAGTCTGACCAAATTGATGAACTTAAAAGCAGCTACGAACGGCTGCGAGTGGATTCAGGTGAGCGCCAAAAACCGAAATTGTTTTTCACCCTTTCAGATTCAATGTTCTTTTCTATTTTACACTTATTTTGCAAATAACCTCAAATAAGCTTCGGTATGCGATAATTATGCCGTGTTCGTATTTGCTAAGCAAACTGTCAGGAAAAAACTATAGGTTTGAAGTTGAAAACTCGCACGTTGTAGTGGGCGATGATACCAGTGCCCCCAAATTAAATATAATAATATAGGCCTTCGTATAATATACGCAGTGGCTATTCGCTGAGCAGCTCTGCGAATAGCAGCAAAAGTTATTTGCAGAGCAGGCATCAACCAATCACTGTGCACCATTATCTTGCTCGTGGCATATATACGTTCATGCTTTTTATGAACATATATACGCCATGATCAGATGATCATTTAAATGGTTCCACAGGATAGAGTGTCTTATGAAGTTTATAACACTTTTGGAATTTTGTTGATATCTACATTATTTCTGAAATTATTCCACTTTTTGATCTCTGAAAATTAGCATTTGACGTCTATAAAATTTGGTTCCATTTCTTGTGACCCGGAATGCCGAGGACTGTATTTCATTTATATGAAAATAGCAATAGTTTTTAATGTATTGAACATATTGATGTGAAATAAAAGGTATATGACCCAGAAACTGATGTTAATAATATATGACCTAATTAGTTGACCTACATTTAACCTTTGACCTATTTACATGGAGTAACGGCATCAGGACTGGGTCCAATTATGTAATTGTAATTGATTACAGCAAAATTGTGTAATTGTAATTGATTATTGTTTTGAAATTTTGCTGTAATTGTAATTGTTATATTTTGTATAATTGAAAATTTATTTCAATTACAATCAATTACAGTACGTTTCATATCACAAACTACCTGAACGAATTGTCGATAAAAATATAATTTAAGTCTCACATGAGTTGAAAATTAAGACTAATAACACCTGCTTATATATTTATATTTAAGTTACAGTATTCACTGTCTGGTGGGTACTGGTCCATGGTGCTAGTGGTGGGTAGCCTTAGTGATTAGCCTTTTCAATAAGTTGGTAACAGCCAGGAAGCAATAAACAATGCACAGACATTGTCAGACAAAGGCTAAGCTGGTATTCAAACAACATGGAAAGACCTATAGCCTGATATTGCTTCAGAAAATATCAGCTCTGTGAAACATTGCAGAGTTGTCAAGCCAATTACACCCCTTGTGTTGTGGTGGATTGGAGACAGGTCAGGTGGCAAAGACCATTTATATGGCCTCTCTCCCTATTCCCAACTCACATAAAGCAAAGGGCAGACCAATTAAGAATGTTAGCTCAGAGCAGGAGCTACAACCTCAAAGTTAACACATCATACCCTATTATTAGTATTTTCGGAAGAACAATGTAAGAAATGCACACAGATAAATGTCTGCAAAACTAGAAAGGATGCTTAGAGAAGAACTACAAATAAATATTGTATTATGGCGTGTGGGATTTTGTCCAATTTTCAAATTTTTTTTATTTTTTCCTGTGGGATTTTGTTCACTTTTCATATTTTGTGATTTTGTCTGTAAGGAATATGTCCTGTAGGATTATGTCCGGATACTGCATTGTATTTTGATATAACGAAAATATGTTTCAAACGGCTATCTTTTTATTTAGTATAATTCAAAGTTCAACAAAATGTACAACCATTACCGTTATATTTTGTTTATCAATTGTGTGCAAAATATTTAAATTAAGCAAAACGTGCAAAAATACATAATTAACAAATGCTAGCTGAATATATTTGGTTCCGCATAATGTAATTGAAATTGAAACAGTGTAATTGTAATTGATTTGGAAAATTATGACTGTAATTGTAGTTGAAATAAAAAAATTATGTAATTGTAATTGATATAATTTTGTGTAATTGGACCCAGCCCTGAACGGCATTATTTTGTTGTAATTAATTAGTAAATGGGTTTATTAAACCTTTATGGGATGGAAATTTTCAATGTATCTACTTCAATGTCGTGACTTGGTAAATCCATATTTTTGATGACCTAATTAATTACCTACATTTTACACTTGACCTATTTACGTGGATTAATGGGCTAATTTAGCTGTTATTTAATAGGTAATTGGCCTATTTTACTTTTAATGGATGGAAAATGTCAATTTATCAACTTGAATACTATGTGACCATGTAATTTTACATTACCTAATTAGTTTACCTGCATTTCACACTTGACCTATTTACAAGGCGTAATAGCATGGTAATAAGTTGGTCCACCCATACAGGGCTAGGGGCATCAAAATAATTGTATATGTTTAGATTATATTACAGTTAATTGTACATATTTCACCATGTATTAATTATGAGAAGGTTATAGCCAGAGTTGGCGTTGATTTAATCAAATTGATTAAATCATCGATTAAATCAATATGAAAAATTCAAGATATTGATTTTTTAGATTTTTTTCAGATTGTGATCACTGAGGCTTTGACTTATAAGATTTGTCGAGATAGTTGTTTTTTAATAATATGCTATAACTTATAGCATATTATTAAAAAGCAACTATTTATTTCTATATGTACATACATTTCTTCAGACAATGTCAATGCCTATCTACGTTCGTCATATTTTTTATTTCTTGCAGGCAAATGCAATAGTGCGTCAATGTTCCACAAGCACGCTGTCTCAGCATCAAGCTCATGATTTTGTTTATCATGTTAGATGAGTGTATGGCAATAATTTCCATGTGTAAGAGTATATGGTTATCATAGACGACAGCACATTTGTCAAAACCAGAATTGATCACTTTGATGTCGCTCATTGATGGACGATGAATCTATCTCAAATCGTCACTGAAGAAAGGAACAGTTGTCCTGAGAAAGTCTTATATGATGTTGCAATAGTGCATGCAGTGTTATCTCCAAGGTGTTCATCATTCGATTCATTTGTATCGTAACAGCTGATTGTAATCCATATAAATCACAAACTTGCTGAAGTCTGTACACACAAGTTGCTGTTGAATACCTTTACCTGTAACACAAAATACATAATCAATAATTAAATTAATAATTATAATATTATATATCTGATATTATCAGATGATAAAATATCAAAAGTACATTTTATAACAGTAAATCTTGCACAAATAAAAACTGGATCTTCTAAAATCTAAGATGTCAAATAATGTGTAAAATAAAATAACGATAATTAAGAAAATAATCAAGTTGGCATAAATGATCACTGCAAATAAAAATTAACAAAACACAAATAGTGGCAGATATTAAGTATACAATATGCATAATCAAATATTAAAGTGAAAAGTATCTGCAGCTTAAAAAAATTATTACTTGGTTTTTAACAGTAATCACTGGAAGACGACCGAACATATAGGTATATACAAATACACAAAAAAAATGTATTCATAAAGTATTCATTATCATTGCATACCTTAGAAACACTACACAACTCACACCAGTTATTACAATTTACAAATTATATAATCAGTAAAAAAAGGTATGCAGTAAAACGCAACCAAAAAAAACAATAAAACATAATTTTTGACATAACAACTAGTAAATACTGCTACACAAACTGCAAAAATACATATATAACAAATGCTATAAACAAAATGTGCCAGCAGTTAATTGTTGAAATGTGGATTGCTCAGATTCTTCGGAAAGATTTCATATTCGCGTATTGAAGATGACGCCATGACGCTGTCAAATCATCTTGCATTAATTTACCTTTCGTGCTGTTTAACATAAAAATATTGACGGATAGACAAAAATAATACATTTATAATAACTTTTATCAACAAAACATTAGTTAACTGCAGGAATACGGATGTCAACGGATTACAATGCGACGAAGGGTCTTTAAAATATTCGTTCACTCGAAGCCACCGACCGTAGCTTCCGAACGATAAAACACAACAAATTAGCACACACCGGGTCATGTTGCCCACGTTTTTCTGAAAAACGGCAGTTGTGCACTGCAATAATACACACATCATTTTAAAGCTAAGTAATTATTGTACTGTTCTTTTTTATTCCTATAAAATTCTTCTTTATATTATATGTACTTTTTAACAAGTTTAAGCAAAATAAAATTTACTCACCTTCGTACAGTCACAAAAGCGTCGGATTGGAAAATTTCCTGTGCCCATAATGTAAAGAAGACATTCATAGGTCGATATGAAGTTAAACAAACTCGGCCACGTCATTTGCATACCGAGTATTTTGGGTTTTTCCCGACCATGTGACGCAAGCGTCACACCTTCGTACCAAATACATAAAACGACGCTATTTTTGTCGACAACAAAAAAGTAACGCCATCTAGCGGAACTTGATATAGCTACTAGTGCCCTGCGCGGGCCTAGAATTTGATCCCAAGCCCGGCCCGCAATTAGCAGTTAGAGTCCAGGCCCGCAATAATTTTTCAAGCCCGGCCCGGCCCAGGCCCGCAAACTAGAATTTAGGCCCAGGCCTGACCCAGACCGTGAATGTTTGGCCCAGGCCCGGCCCGCAAGTTTCAGGCCCAGGCCCGGCCCATACCCGCGGGCCAAAGATGGGTAAGCCCGCGGCCCGCTAAGTTTAGAGAAGATAAACCTATAATCTTATAACAAAGACGAAAAACAAATAAACTGTAAAACATACTTATTGTTTTATTAAATAAAAAAGGTCCATAGTGTGCTGGATGAGTTCTAAAAATTCAGCACCACCAACTTCTTCAAACTTACAAATATCCTGAAGAAAAATAAAGAAAAACTTCTTAGTGTCATTACTATTAAATATGGTAACATTTGTTATATTTGGCTTTAATGTATTGGTTTATTGTTAGGGTAGGATATTTGTTTATCTAACCCTGACTTAACCCGTATGCAAGCCATAATCCCAATTTATATTGTTAATTGAATTAGCTCAACTAAGTTAACATAATTTAATATGATATTTCAATTAAATGTCACCCACTGGCACAGACACCCAGTGGCATTTCCAGCAGGCCTGCAGTCACTAGCCTGAGACAGACGTGTGAATTAGTACAAGTGTGAATGAATTAGGACTGGGGAGAAATACCAATTACCAACTGGGTAGTGGGCTAGTGGCCTAGCTTGCACTTGGCAGTGGGCAGGTCTTTCAGGTGGGCAATGTTTGGAGGGAAGACCTAGACAATAGAATGTCCACTGGTATGGTCAAAGGGTGATAAGTTGATTGTTAATCATGGCTTGATTGCCTCTGCAAATATTTCTAAAGTAAACATTTGGGGCTGGCTACTTCCAGCCAAGTGAACTTATGGGGTCATTAGATTCCATGCAAGGTCTCAATTTGCAACTATATAATACTAAAGAAATAATTTTAAGCATTCATTAAACGGAATTACAATTTATAAGTTTTTATTTAAAAAAATAAAGTAATAATCGGTGTTTTGTATGAATATTTTTATTATGTCCAGGCAGAGCCCCGGCCCGGCCCGCTCACCCCAGGCCCGGCCCAAGCCCGATGTGTTTAAATTGTTTTCAGCCCAGGCCCGGCCCGGGCCCGCAGTATGTAGGCCCAGGCCCGGCCCAGGCCCGGTCTGCGAGATTATGTAGAGGCCCGGCCTGCGGGCCGGGCTTGGACCAAAAGCCCCGCCCGCGCAGGGCACTAATAGCTACCAATGGAGCCTCTTCTTTTGCAAGAAGGCGCCACCCTTGACATTTGGAATTGTTTTCAGACTGCACTAGATGAATGCTGACTTCCAACAACACCCAATACAACACCAGTATTAAATGTGTTTTATGTAGAAATGTTTTATATTAGTGTGTTCACTGTTGATATGTGTTACATTACAGTCGCGCCTCGTTATAATGTGGTGGTCGGGGTCCACGATATTGGACCGCGTTGTAAGTGAGGCACGTTAGGCGTTCCCGTATCTGCCACCAGGGGTACCATGAACAGCAATTAAAACACCACGCCGCCACTGATGCCGCTGTGACGAAGCCCTGTTGTCCCGCACAGTTTATAAAGCTTAGCTAGAGTAGAATATTAACGTTAATGTGTGTTGTATTGATTTTATAATGTCATACTTTATCGAATGTTCAACTGAATAAAAACCGTGTGTGTGGAATATGGAATACAAATAATCTGTTACGTCTTACGATGTCGATAACGATGGACTGACTGATCGCTGCCACTGCGAGGAAGCCCTGTTGTGCCACACGGTATATATTTACAGTACAATGTGTGCTGTATCGATTTAAAAATGTCAAAATGTTTAATTGAATCAATTACACGTGTGTGGAATTGTGGAATACAAATCGACAATAATCTGTTACGATGGACTGACTGTATGACACGTCACTATGGGTAATGCTCATTGAAAACAATAACCTGGAGACGAGCAGCGGAACATGTGCGTATGAGTTTATGCTTGCAGCGCAAACGTTGATTAAAAATTCTCGTAGCTTCACTTCATCCTTTAGCCATCCCTGAAGCGTCGATTCGGGAACGCGCATCTCCCGAGACACTTTGCATTGCGATTCACCCTTTCGTATTCGGATGACCAAATCTAACTTTTCGCATACAGTGTACGCCTTGCGTTTTGGCATAGTGAAGATTTGAGAACGATATTTGTGATGTTTGTAACAGACTAACGGAAGGCTAATAATACTTCGTTGCTGTTTCATCGGAGATTTATATTGCTGTTGCCTGCTCAATTACGTTTAACACGATTTTACTCAACTTTTATTTCAATGCACTGAGTTATTTTCATGTATCGGCATTCAGTAAGAATTGTTTAATCTTGCCGCCTGATACCGAATCGCTCTTGCGGCTTGTTATGTAGAATAAACGGGTTAAACTTCAATGTTTTTAATCAGTTGAAAGGCGCAGGAGCGAATTGGCTGGTGTGTCTCTGATGTCTAAATTACCACTGAATGTGTGAACATTTTATTCACATGCAACGCATTTGTGTGAATCACCATTGCAATTAACAAGTCGTCCGGCCGAAGCCAACGCCAGCGAAACACAATTGATGGCAACCAAACTGTTTCACCCCTGGCGGCAGAAAATCGGGGTCCACGACCGACTGCGTTATATCCGAATCCGCGTAATAACGGGGCGCGTTATAACGAGGCACAACTGTAGTTAGTTATATTCGTGAGATGTTTTATGGTCATTCCATGTCAAATCAAACAATAGTAAAACAGTTTTATATTTTAACCCATTACTAAGTAGCTATACCATGCATTGATTTTCATGGGAAATTGGTGGGAGTCCGTCAGACTCACATGGACTCCCACGCTGCTCACATTTGGCAGTCCGCAGAAAAATTTGGGAGTCCGCACTTTTTTATCACCTTTTTCCGTTGCTAAAACATGTAGTTCACTATGGGTGAGTGATGGTAATTTGTAAATTGTTTTGCAACAAATACTTCACAGCACCCAAAGATGATTATTTAGTATTTTAATCTGGCTTCAAAAATGACTGAAGGCAGATGATTTTAATTATGACAAGCATCAAAAATAGCTGGCCAGATGTAAGCATCAAACGTTTGATATCTGCAGGTGTCCACTGCATTCCCAGTACTTGTCGTCTACTGTGTTTGTTGACAGAACAAAAATGCTTTGAGTTGGAGAGACAACTGACAACAAGCAATGGGAAACTGCAGCAGGAGACTAAGTCATCGACTGCTCTCAGACAACAAGTCTTGGACCTGGGTAAGTGCTGGGTTCACACAGACTTAATCCAGGCTAGTTAGTCTGGTGCACATTTTAATTATCCATAAGTTTATTTATATTTATAATATTGTCCACATTTAGCCAATTGTTAGCCATATTCAGAGGTGGTAAAAGTGAATTACAACTTTTTATAAGTACAAGCAAAATAGGAATAATTCACAATTAACCGTCCAGTTCATTTGCACAACCAGTCGGACATAAACGGTTAGCATGAACGAGCTTTTGACAGGAATCTGCAGACCATATATAGTATAGTGACAACCACCAGTCACCAGCAGTTAGAATAACATGCCAACAAACCTGATATTTTGTCAGTTTGCAGCAATAGATATACCTGGGTAATAGAAAACTAATAGACTATTATCTATTACTTAAGGATCTGTTACTATTACGTTTGAAAAAATTCCTCTATTACAGAAAAAACATCTTATAATTACATATAACTATTATACCATGTGTTTGCATTGAAAAACTCCCTTTGATTTAAAATGGGATTTGAATTGAAAATAATGAATTTAATTGGAAATGGTTAAATTTAGGTTAAAGGAATTTGAATTGATTAAATTGATTTGGAATTTATTAAATGTAATTGAAAGAAATTGGAATTGATTAAATGGAATTGACCCCAGTCAGAACTAGCATTAGGTCAATTAAAAACAGAACTGTTGTGGTTAGCATTTTACTTTCCTGTTTTACATTGCAGAGAAGAACTACAGCGAAGCGTCACAAAAACTGAGAGAATCACAGGATGAACTGTTTGAGTCAACAAGATATTTGGTATGGATAATGGTGTTATGTAATGTAATTTGTTTTGAAGGAAACCATGGGTTTATTTTTTAATAATATAAAGGGTATCTTATTGTGCAAGCTATTAAATGTGTTAGCTACAAAATATATTTTAATGTCCTTTGTTTACTTGTGATGACAAGGTAAGGCTGATGGTAGAATTCAGTCCAATGATGCTCTGATTGTAGGAGGAATTGAAAAGAGAAAATGCGAAGATCGAAGCTGAGAAAGTGGAACTGGTTGAGGTTCTTGAAAAGAAGAATACTGAAATCAACACACTCACAGGTGCACCGCTAAGCTAAGTTATTTGAAGACCAGGGCAATGTTATAAGAATTTTACATTGTTAAGATTGTTTATTTTATGATTATATGTAAAGGTCTGATTTAAAAGGTTTTCGTGAATGCTGGCCAACACCTGTGAAAAATGAAAGTTCTGCTCAAATCAAACTATGGTGGGGTGTGATGAGCTTAGTTTGAATTCAATACATGTTGCAGCTCCTGCTCTAAGATTTGTTGTCTGCCTGCACATATCTGAAACCATGCCCTTTGTGTGTGCTATGAATGTGACCCCATAGCCATCCCAATGGGGCATCCTGACAATTAGTAATTGGCTTGCTACTCCTGCATTGTTTCATTGAGCAGGTATTTCTGAAACCATAAAACTGTTGCTTCACACGGAATGATTTTCCTGCAATGATACGTTATGGATATGCTGTTGCTTTGATATTTTGTGTGCCTCCATTAAACGTTTTGTGGTTTGTCATTGACAGAGGAATGGAAGACATTTTCATTGAAGTTGAACGAAGCCAACCAGTTGCGCATTGAAGCACTTGCTAAGGTGGACGAAGTAGAAACAAAAAGCGTCACTGAACAGGTACATTTTTTACACCATACTCCAAATTGGATATTGATTAAACAGATTTGTCACAAAGTTGCATAACGTTTAAATGAATTATCACTTAATTGCAATATCTATTATATAATTATGATGTGTTTTTTTTCTATTCAAAGTGCAAATACAGTACACAGATGGAGGGTTTGTAAAGTCAGTCCTATAACCATGTGATTAAGGCTCGGTAGCACCACCAGTAGTAAAGTTGGGTTCTTAATCAAGAGGGCGACTGGACAAAGCTTCCTTCATTGCTCTAGTTCACATAGCTATATGGTGCCTGATCCCACACTTGAAGAGATTTATGTAAAAACAATTAGCCAGGGTTGGGGTGAATTCAAAAATTAATTGGAATTATTATTCAGTTCAATTCAAATCCTGAAATTGGAATTGAAAGATTTTGAGTAAGTTGAATTGGAATTGAAAGAAAATTAATTTAACCTAATTTTCTAGTGCTGGTGCGATCTGGTTTTATTTCCAATGTGGTCCTCAATCCAACCCTAGAATTGTATACGAACTCAAATTCTTTGTAGCAGCTAAACATCATTTGTACATCATTTGAAGATCTGAGGTGAGAGCATTTGAAAAAATTTGAACAAAGGGTCTGCATGGTAATGTTACCATGTGGCAATTGGAAAAAAAGAACCCAGAAGTTCTGCTCAAATCAAACTATGGTGGGGTGTGATGAGCTTAGTTTGAATTCAATACATGTTGCAGCTCCTGCTCTAAGATTTGTTGTCTGCCTGCACATATCTGAAACCATGCCCTTTGTGTGTGCTAGGAATGTGACCCCGTAGCCATCCCAATGGGGCATCTTGACAATTAGTAATTGGCTTGCTACTCCTGGTATTTCTGAAACCATAAAATGATCAGCCTACTGGTCTTTTCATGTTGTTTGAATAACAGCTCAGCCATTGTCTGTACATTGTTTACAATTACTAGCAGTTGGAATAACATGCACACAAATATGGTATTTTGTAAGTTTTCAGCAAAAGATATAATAGAAAAGTAATAGACTATTATCTGTTACGTTATGATCTATTACTATTACTTTTGAGAAAAGTTACAGAAAAAGCGTCTATTACAATTACATATTACTATTATCCTGATGCATCGAAAAAGCTCCCATATAATTCATTCGGAAATTGAATTGGAATTGAAAGATTTGAATTGAAAAAAATCAATTGAATTGGAATTGATTACATTGAAAGGAATTGGAATTGATTAAATGGAATTGACCCCAGCCCTGCAATTAGCTAAGACATTTCATAGCTAATGAGTTATTTAAAGCAATCTCATTACAGTAGTTTTATCATTTAACATTACTATACAGTGTGAGAAACAGCAAATTCCCAACTGCTTGCGTCAAGTAAACCCAAGTCACTGGCTCGACAGACTTCAGTTGGCCAATGGAGGATGGGACTTTAGTTTAGGTGACTGTAACTAGATGTTTACGGCGTTGTTTGTTTGCCTCTCTAGTATCAGATGAGTCGCCTGCAGCAGGAGATGAACCACTTGCAGCAACAGAACGAGTGGCTGGAGGGGGAACTGAGGGACAAGACCAACGAGTTACTGGCTGTGAGGAAGGAGAAGGTATGCTCTGAGGAGAAACACACACACTACACCTGCAACACCTTCGCACCATATCACACACAGGCGCTATAATTAAAACATCACTGACAATAATACAACTCATTTTCCAGTTGTCCACCATATTGTTATTGTCCCCTGCTATGGTAGCCTGATGGAATTTATGGTAGCCATGGACTACCACTATTTCAGACCTTGCCGTATACATATGTCTGTACGATATCTCCATCTGTATGTCTACGGTACATTCTGTGTGTTTCAGTCGAGCTCGGTCCTGGAACTTCAGGCCCAGCTGGATGAGAAAACCCAAGAAGTAAGTAACATCACGTCGCATAAAATACCACATTTTCAAAGTTACCGTCGAGTGTACACAGTTTTACATGTTCGTTGTGTAAAAATTTGGAGGTGTTCACGATGATTTAAAACAAAATAGGAAAGACTTTTTAATTTAACCATTTGTTCACATGTGGTGTTTATCCATTCATGACATTCTTTGTTCATAATATTTTGCATACTGGAACTGCCTGTTACAGATGACATATTTAGAAGAAACCATGCAGGCACTTAAGAAGATGAGCGAGGAGAGCAATGCCAAGATTGAGAACTACATCCAGAAGCTGAAAGAAGTAAGTACGAGACATATATGATATTTGAACACAGAAATATAAGACCAACAGTAAGCAGCAGTAACGCTGTCAACCCCAGACAATTATATGATGAGTGTAATAATTATCATGATGCACCAACAGTTATGTGTTGATAGTTCAGGGCTTTGAGGCTGTAAGTGTGGGTGTCTTGACTGAGTGAGAGAGTTTGTGTTTGTCAGAGTCGAGAGCTTCACACTCAGATCCAGGAGCAGTACACTCACGAGGTGGCCTCGCAAGAGAAGCTGCTTGCACTTTACAAGGTTTGTCATAAATTTATTTAGTTTTCTCCGCACATTCTCTTAACTGACTAGCCTGTGTATTTGTTGTGTTTGCCAGGAACAAAGTACAAAAACAAGAATTGAAATTTCTTCTTACCAGGACAGTGAAACTAAGATCACCAAGAGGTCGATTTTGGGCCAATACCACCTGTTGTATAAAATGTAATGGTCACTACCAGGGTCATCCTTAGTGGTTCTTTTGCACCACCAATTAACAAGATGGTACATTATTGTGGCTGTCCAAGGGACAAATCCCCTGATATTGAAGTTTTTTCCACCAAACACACCACACTGGTTTGGGTCTTGAACGCAGACCTGTTTGTTTTCCTCGTATTTATGCTTTCCAGAAGTAATTGTCATTAGCCATTAGTGGATTAGTGTTATTAGCCATTATTGGATGTTTGGTATGTTGTGTGTAGTTAAAACAGTTTTTGTTTTGTTAAAATTTTATTTTAGGAGGGTGCGTCCGAGAATGAGGCCAAGGTCAGTGAGTTGACAACGGCTGTCGTTGAACTACAGAAACATCTCAAGCAGGCTTCGGAAGGTAGGAGGTCAGAGGTCAAAATTCCCTTTGGTCAGGGCAATTTGGGCATGGAATTTCTAGATGTTTTTCTTGGAAATTGGCTGAAACACGGTTTTGTTGTAATTTGGTTATTTAAAAGAATTACCCGCATAATTGTTTTTAATTATTTTTTGGCAGGACTATTACACAAAATTACCAACACTTTCTTTGCTGGTACGTTGTTGAAATTGAATATGCATCGTTATGTGGGTTATGTCGGCTGGAATGATGAGTTGGTTTAGGGCGTTCGTTGTGTTGTTTACAACATGTACAAAGATAACACACTTTGTTTGATTGATTGCAGCATACAACGAAATCACTGCTCAGCGAGATAAAGAACTGGAGGCAGCAGGCAAGGCAGAGCAAGCTAAAGGTAGATATGACAGACCTGTATATATGTTGGATACATGCATGTAATTGTTTCACAGCCCAGTGTATGTGGGACACGAACAGGTCAGGGTGAAGTGTACAGCGCTTTAAGTGATCCTTAGGACTGGATATCGCGCTATATGATAACTTATGTACGTGATATGTTGTTCCAATTTATCTACTAACCATTGTTTGGAATTGTTTGTAGACGAACAAGTCGCCAAGTTAGAGAAAGAGCTCAAGGATGCAAATGATTTACTGGAGGCGGCACGAAAAAAAGGTCTGTTTTGTTTACGTGTAGTAGTTTCATAAAACTTTTTCAGAAAAATCTAATGTGGTCCTGTCCCAATATGCCTAGTTCATGGTCACTTTGATAGATAGAACACATACTATGTGCATTCAATATGCTCCTGTGATTTTGTGTATTCTGTCACAACATGTACCTTTTGCCATGTTTAAAATCAATTGTAAAAATGAGTGAAGATCACACTCCGGTCAGACTTGGCTGATTCTTATTCAGAATTGAATTTGGTTTATGTGAAATCCATGGAATTGGAATCTCCAAAGGGTCGGTGGAATCAGAATTGTTTTTTCCATTATAGCTCATAAACTCCGTGTTAGTTACATATTACGTGACTAGAGTATTGTCGAGCCGAGTGCATTCACACCATACATACCTACCTACCTACCGACTGACTGACCGACTGACCTACATGAGATGGAGACCACTCTGTGAGTCTACGGCAAGTTTTTTTTTTTCATTTCCCTGTGGGAGATTTTACTTCCCCGGGCAAACATGATACAGAAGGGACCAACGACTTTTAGTGGCTCGTCCAAAAGACACAGGCAAACTGGGGTGAACAGAATTGCCCATGTCTCAAAACGGCAGCAGGTGGATTCCAACCACGGTCCTCTCTGACAGTCCGATGTTCCACCACCAAACCACTGCACCCCATTTACTTAACCTCTTCGTACACTTGTTGGTGACCCAGAAATTTAATTGCTTACATGTAATCAACCCCAGGTTCCGGTGCACTTTGTTTCACAGGATTGGCATAAAATTTGTTGCTGACGTGCGTGGCTGATTATACAAAATCATAACAATACTATGTCTGTATGTGTTATACAGGGGTGGTGCCCCTCTCTGATGAAGGAATAGAGGCTCTGTCACCCTCGGCGGCTGCAGCTAGTCGCCTTCTCAAGTCAGGCATGACTCTTACCCAGGTGAGCCTACAGACGCGGCTGTCATGCACAGACTTCATTGCAGATCTGCAAACCCATATGAATCTGGCATTGTTGCCAGGGAATATAAATGTCCACATACTTGCATCTACAAATCCTAATTTAAGCCCCAGCACCATTTGTCTAAAGGGCACAGGAAAGGGATTTTCAGGGTTAAACACTTTCGAGAATATCATATCCCTCCCCTCATCTGACCACTCTCTGTTGTAGATCTACAGTGAGTATGTTGAGGTGTGTGAACAGCTGCAGACCGAGAAGACTGAGAATGACCGTCTCAACCAGTACCTTGACCAGATTCTCCAGGTAACGTACCTTAACCAGATCCTCCAGGTAACATTCCTTAACCAGATCCTCCAGGTAACGTACTTGGACCAGATCCTCCACGTAATGTACCTTGACCAGATTCTCCAGGTAACGTACCTTAACCAGATCCTCCAGGTAACGTACTTGGACCAGATCCTCCACTTAACGTACCTTGACCAGATCCTCCAGGTAACATTCCTTAACCAGATCCTCCAGGTAACGTACTTGGACCAGATCCTCCAGGTAACATCCCTTAACCAGATCCTCCAGGTAACGTACATGGACCAGATCCTCCACGTAACGTACCTTGACCAGATCCTCCATGTAACGTACCTTGACCAGATCCTCCACATAATGTACCTTGACCAGATCCTCCACATAATGTACCTTGACCAGATCCTCCGCGTAACATACCTTGACCAGATCCTCCACGTAACGTACCTTGACCAGATCCTCCACATAACAAACCTGGCTGAGGCAAACAGTGGAGTTCAAAATTATGTTCGTCAGTGTGCAGTAGCAGCGCGAGTTAATTTGCAGCTGCTGTAGAATTATTTAGCTTGTTCTTTGAATGCCGCGCTTATACATTATGTCTTTGAGATTTAAGGAAGAATTGTGGCTAACTTGTTTTTTATATGGAAATCACCCATATGGATAAACAATGAATTAAGCAAAAAAAAGCATGAAACAACATGCACATTAATCAAATCGTAACAGAGATAGAAACTTCATGTTGCTTGAATGCTGCTATTTTGTCAACTCTGATGAAATCTAACTCCCTCTCGTACCAGCATGAGTGTGGAATTACCATTGTTTTGGCGACTGTTGAACCATGTCTGTTGTTAGGAGATTGAGGAGAAGGCCCCGATAATGAAGGCGCAGAGAGAGGACTATGAGCACGCACTGCAGGCGGTCAATCAACTCACCCAGCAGCTCGACTCAGCCATGCTGGTCAGTTTTAGTGTTTGACCCGCAATGTTTGGGTCAGAACTCATCTTTGGGTGCAATGCCACAACAGTAGTGTAATGTCAGCTGAGACTGTTGTGATTTGACCTTCTCGCTGCAGTTCTCGCCAGTTTCGGTTGATCCACCTGTCTGCAGTTTACTACATACATGAGTATCTGGCAAAAGATTAATAGTGTAACTATACATGTATATTAGAACCGTTTCAAATTCTCACCCCTTGAAAATGACCATGCCATCACAGTCTGTTTTTGCCCAGGTCTGCACATCTGTACATCTGGCCAGCCTCTTTAATCAGACCACTTTATCTCAGTCACTTGGGTGTTTTTTTTAGAGGGGATCTACTATACGTAACTACATCTGTACATAAACTTACATGCATACATGTACATAAAAACAAACACGCATGCACACACCCACATATTGATATAGATCAGATATAAAAATACTTATTAATTAAATTTCCCAACAAACTGTCTCGTAATGGCCACTGTTGAATCCTGTCCTCAGGAGACAGATAAGCTGAGAGTGAACACGGAGGAAGATTCGAGGCGGTGTCGAGAGATGACCCGAGCCAATCACAGGCTTCAGCAACAGACGGCTGATCTAGCACAGCAGGTAACAGAAACTGTCTCCTCGTTCGTCCCTGTCAACTGATGGCGATATTTTATTATCCATTCAAACAAACGTAGAGATGACCCGAGCCAATCACAGGCTTCAGCAACAGACGGCTGATCTAGCACAGCAGGTAACAGAAACTGTCTCCTCGTTCGTCCCTGTCAACTGATGGCGATATTTTATTATCCATTCAAACAAACGTAGAGATGACCCGAGCCAATCACAGGCTTCAGCAACAGACGGCTGATCTAGCACAGCAGGTAACAGAAACTATCTCCTCGTTCGTCCCTGTCAACTGATGGCGATATTTTATTATCCATTCAAACAAACGTAGAATCCCGATGTCTATTCTGTTGCGTCAACCACTGAAGTGAATACTCTGCTAGGATTTATGTTGCATGATATGTAATCTATTTGTATTTGTGGTTGCTAAAATGTATTGTATCCTTGGTTGCTACAACAGTTTTCCATATTAAGTAAGAAACCCTGGTTTGTTTTGTATAATTATTTGTTAGCTTCTTTGGTTCATCCATTGTAATTTACATCTACTTTTGTGGTTGACTTACTCGGCGGTATCAGACGCCATCTCAAGACACTGGTGTATGTATAGCAATACTTAAAAACAAATGTCACTTAATTTCAGATCACCCCTCTTCTTACATGAAACGTTGAATTACATTGCTGTGTGGATATGTATCTGTTAAAATGTCCCCATCCCTCGAGTTCATGCTGTAGTAATCAAATACCACATACACATGCTAACATGATTATAGCAGACTGATCTATTTGTTCCTCTTTCTTTATGGTATGAATTGTGATCGGGAAATACTAACCCTTCCTCCCTGAAGAAGCCAATTTCTTGTAGTGTCGTTGTTGTTTCGAGATGGCTCCTTACTCACCTGTTTTGAGATGGCCCCATACTCGCCTGTTTTGTGATGGCGCATTTCTAGTCTGTTTTTAGATTGCTCCTTACTCGCCTGTTTTGAGATGGCTCCTTACTCGCCTGTTTTGAGATGGCTTCTTACTCGCCTGTTTTGTGATGGCTCCTTACTCGCCTGTTTTGAGATGGCTCCTTACTCGCCATTGTTGCATTCGGGCTGTGTATCATACTGTAATGTGCGATAGAGGCTCAATCGTGTTGAAAGTTATTTGAACACGCCTGCTGTCTAGCAATAAAAAATAATATTTTGGATAATGACTGTTTTTGAAGTTTTGGGATCATGACAGTCTAGTTAGTATCTCAATGTCACCCCCCCCCCTTGTTGTCCGTAGGTGCGTATGCTGCTGAAGGAGTTGGAGGAAGCAAGGGGAAGACGTGTCCCTCTCGACAGCAGCAGTGACGATCATAACGTCACTTGCAGCGAGATCAGCAGCTCCTTCGTGGTCATCACGGACAAGCTCGTCACTTTCAGGTGAGTCAGTCGTGAGTTGTCGGAGTAGATGTATTTGCTCCATTTTTTTACGATGTGACAAAATCGGGAAACTGGGTTTAGGGTTTGGAGGAGTGTGTGTTTCCCTGCTACTGTTGCGTTTGTTTCTTTTCCGTCTTATTGCTGTCTGTTCTAGTCATTAGAAGAACAATATATATATATATGTGTGTGTTCTTCTAATGACTAGAACAGACAACAATAAGAAGAACAATATAAATATATATATATATATATATATATATATATATATATATATATATATATATATATATATATGTTCTTCTAATGACTAGAACAGACAACAATAAGACACACACACATATATATATGTGTGTAAAACATAATTTCCAACAAAAATAGATATGTAGTTCACCTTTTAAAAATGTATAGAATTATGATAGTAGGGCCTATGTGTCTATTTTTGTGGTAGGAATTGATATGTTGCTAATGTGTGTCCTAATAATAACTGCGTAGAAAAGGCAACAATAACAGACAAAAGATCACAAATCAATGTACTGGAAAAGTTATTAGTTGTAATAAGTTTGCAAAATGAAATATATTTTTCTATTTTCCTAGTTAGTTAATATTACATATAAATCTCAGAGCTTGAATTTGGTGGTGGTCACGTAGCAATTTGCCGCAATGCCATGGCAACTGGCTGTGGTGCCTTGGAAACTAAACAATGATTCACGGCCAAACTGGCAATTTTTTTATAAAACACTCAATTTCAGATCAGGATTTTATTCTGTCAATTTTATTAACATGTACAGCACCAAAGAATATTGTTGTATAGATTTGGTGCCATATAAATTAATATAAACGCTAAGCCATGTTCACCTACAACTCGGTTAGTGATAAATGGATGATGTGCTCCAGGAGCATTGAGGAGCTCCAGGAGCAGAACCAAAAGCTACTGGAAGTGGTGCGAGACCTCAGTGAGAAGTTGGAGGAGCGCGACGCTGCCGTGAGAGACGAGAGGACATCGGAGCTGCAGGCGCAACTGGATGAAGCTCACCGGGAACTGGAGCAGATGAGGGAGTCGAGGGAGAGACAGGCAGAGATGGTTAGTCTCCCGCTGTGTGGGACAACATTCCTGCTCCTTGTGTAGGGATATCAAGATTGAGGGGATAGTGTAACGGTTGGGTTCAAGCCGGGTTGAAAACAAATGATTTTTTATTTAAACATTTGTTTTTAATTTCAGCATCTTAAAAATAAAAAAAATCTGATATATAGATAGCTATATCTATAAACTATTTCAAACATTAAATTCAAGATGATTGTAGACTTCTGTCTGTATGGAAACAATTTGAATTTGAAATATTTGTTAAACTCAAATTATGTGTATTCATTTTTGGGAGACTCAAATTTACATTCAATAAAAACAAATTGTTTGTTGATGTTGGTTTCATATTTATGCATTTGAATCATTGAAAAATTTAGATCAGTGTTTTAATGGAGTTAAGAATGATGCAATACAAATGTAACGGTTTGTTGCAGGTTGAGGCCATCATTCGGCAGCGAGACATGTTCCGTGTGTTGCTGTCTCAGTCAGATGCCTTGCCAGTAAGTGCAAATGTAAACACAGTTTCTATACCTATTTTATTTCCAACGTTGTTTACCCAAAGTCCTGTGACTTGAACATTGGCCTAGACAACTGTGCAACATGAATTCAATTCGTTTATGGACTCCAAAAAATTTCGGAAGATATGACAGTGGTCAGTTATAATTAGAAATATCTTTAAATGTCTACTTTATATTGTAATAAACATGTTCGTTGATTATATGTATGCAGAGGACTCAGCTTAACGGAATCAGCCGTTTAGTAGAATCAAATATATTGGCTGGGATGGAATGAACTATTCCTGCTGTATTAAAATGCACCGCTTAAGTGAATCAACCTCTTAATTTAATTGAATTGCTATCGCCCGAAATGATTCTATTAAGCAGAGGCCACCGTAGTTACGCATCTCAAAATGTTCAGCTAATTAATTCATAAATATATAAATTTAACCTAACATGCCCAATTTTCCGTGCCAGCTGTCTGTTCCCTTGACCCCTGGCGTCCGCATCCACCAGCCGAAGACGTCCACCCCACAGTCCAGTGCTGACAGCCAAGTGGTCAGTGGGTCTCGGTCAACAGATTCAGTGGACGCAAAGCAACAATTGACCGACACAAAGAACGCTCTGAAGGAACTGCAGGACCAGTTCAACACATACAAGCGAGAGAAGGCAGACAATGATAGGTATGTTGATACACCAGGTGGCATCACTGAACAGCGGGACAGACAAGTCGGCCCAGAAGGTGGCACCATGGGTTTTGTCGGTTGTTTAATGCGAGTGTGGTTATTTGCATGTAGCTCACGTAAAATCTTGGTGGTGATTTTGGCCGGCTTTGTGGTTTAATAACATTATATTTTTTCTGTTTATAATTATCATCATCCAGTCGCATTTGACCACTTTTGGCCATAACTGAGCCTCCAGAAAAAGCTGCGCCAATCTGTTCTATTTCTCGTCATCGTTCTTAGGTCTCGCGTATTCATGTTGGCAACTTCCTTGATGCCATCGATCCACCTCCTGTTGACTCCTTCAACCATCCCAAGTTGTTATCTTTCCTGGTCATATGTAAAATATGTAAAATGGTGAAATACTACTTGTGTTCTGGGTTGATCCGTTCTTGTCTGGTTGGGCAGGATGGTCAACGAACAGCTGGAGAAGTTCAGGCGCGAAGCCTCGGACATGCGCGTCCAGAACGCTCGACTTGCATCACAGGTTTGACTGCTTGTTCTATAAGTGTTGTTCTCATTCAGAAACATGTTCTTTGCTCCTTGCACTAAAGCTCAGTCCTCAATTCAGTTTTTTTTTTCATCTCATTTTAGTATAATTTTCCAAAAAATCTAACCTATCTGGTATCCACTACGACATATAGCTCATTTGTGCAAATATATTATTTAATTTTGACAAAATCATCAGACAAACTATTAAATTAAAGGCAGCAGAAAAACCTACAAACTGTTGCTTGAGTGATATACTAGAGGAAGTAGGCAGAGTCTGTGATTTGCTTTATGTGTGTGCTCGGTGCATTTTCCGTGTGATTGGTCATGTTATCTTCGGTGTTATTATTCCACCTAGTTGGACTTTGCCAGTGAGCGTCACAAGGTGCTCGTGTCAAACATTGACGTGTACAAGAAAGAGATTGCAGCGCTGCGGGACAAGACGCAGCGGTACTCGGTGTCTGTCATGAAACACGAACAGACAGTGAGCACACAGCGAGAGGTGAGTCTCGTATGGTCTAGGAGAAATACATTAATATTGTGGTGTAATGCGTCAGATTCTTATGCTTATAACTTATATTTGATTGAAGGTCGTCTATCATGAATCACCACTCATGTCTGCTCTGTGCTGTTCTTACCAGATCTTCATACGTAATTTTTCCCGCCCATGCCTTGATGTTGTCTTTCGATGTGACTCTTGGTCTTCCTCTGGCTCTTTTACACTCCCCCATTCCCCCCAATATCTCCCGTTGTATTCCTTCCTGATGATGTGCCCCCTAAATTTTAGGTTGTGTTTCTGTATTTTGTTGAAGAGTTGTTTTTTATTCAGGCCCGAGTTAGTACTTCTATGTTCGTGGCTTATGCGGTGTATTCTACTTGGACACCACATCTCAAAAGCTTCCCGTGTGTGTTAGTATCATTTGGAAATTGTCCATGTTTCTTCGTCATATATCAATGTGGACCAAAGGCTGTGTCAGAAATGTGGACCCCCCAGACAGTTCACTCAGTGTTCATTCTTGTGTCTTTTGTGTGTCGAAAAGCAGAAGTACTTAGTGAGTGAGTGAGTGAGTGAGTGAGTGAGTGAGTGAGTGAGTGAGTGAGTGAGTGAGTGAGTGAGTGAGTGAGTGAGTGAGTGAGTGAGTGAGTGAGTGAGTGAGTGAGTGAGTGAGTGAGTGAGTGAGTGAGTGAGTGAGTGAGTGAGTGAGTGAGTGAGTGAGTGAGTGAGTGAGTGAGTGAGTGAGTGAGTGAGTGAGTGAGTGAGTGAGTGAGTGAGTGAGTGAGTGAGTGAGTGAGTGAGTGAGTGAGTGAGTGAGTGAGTGAGTGAGTGAGTGAGTGAGTGAGTGAGTGAGTGAGTGAGTGAGTGAGTGAGTGAGTGAGTGAGTGAGTGAGTGAGTGAGTGAGTGAGTGAGTGAGTGAGTGAGTGAGTGAGTGAGTGAGTGAGTGAGTGAGTGAGTGAGTGAGTGAGTGAGTGAGTGAGTGAGTGAGTGAGTGAGTGAGTGAGTGAGTGTGTGTGTGTGTGTGTGTGTGTGTGTGTGTGTGTGTGTGTGTGTGTGCTTGCATGCATGTCATCTATGTTTCCACATAGTATATCAGTGTGGACCAAAGGCTGTGTCAGAAACGTTATAAAAATGAGATAATTAATAATCATTTATCTAGGCCCTACTAAGAGTGTTGGCCGAGCCTCATGTTGTATCATATGTGGGGCATGATAGCTCAGCAGAAGAACGTTGGACTGTCAATCAAAATGATTGAGGGAAGTAAAAGATCCCAAGCAGGGAAAAAGCCTGCCATCTCTAACTGTAAAGAAGGAAAACTGAATATAAACCACTGGTAAATAGAAGATCGGGGCTCGAGTTCCTTTTCCCTGGTGCCTATGCCAGGGGAAGTAAAATATCACACACCGGGGGTAAACGTGTAACTTGTCAGATTCTACCACTGTGCGATAATGCTCCATATGGAATATGTACTATATAAGCCTATGTTCAGGGCTAACCCAAGAGTGTCTTTTGTTAGTCGGTTTACATGTAGAGATTGCTAGCTCTGTGAGTCCTTGACAGGTTTACTACAGGTCTCCCTACACCCATATGTTTGGTGCCAGACAAGTCGGCCAGTACCCAATTCCTATGAATCGACTGGGTGGGCTGCAGGCTTGAGTTTAAAACCCAGAACCTCCTGTCAACGAGGCAAGCACTACACCAATTGACCAACCATGCCAGTGTCCAGTATCATTTCTACCAACCAAACAGACAAATTATTTCTTGGAATCAGGAAATGTTTGTTTGTCTCAATCATAAACAGAATAATTTGTACAGAATCTAAGTGGACATTTTACAGTATTCTTCTATAGTAAAACAAAAAGCAATCACTTAATAACTTTAAACAATACATGGAGCAGTCTAAGTCAGCTATGTCTATGGGACGGGAGACTCCAACAAACACCAAAGTTGGTCACTGTCTAGCCTACTTTGACTTACCTACTCCTGAATGCTGTTGTGTTGACTGTTTCCAGGATCTGTTGGCGATGCAGGAGAAGCTATCGAGGGCCGATGTGCGCTGTCAGAGTCTCGAGGCGAGCAACGCTGTGTTGAAGAGTGCTGAGGCAAGACTTGTGCAGGACAGAGAGAACATTCTGAGGGAGAAGTGTTCACAGAATCTACTGCTGGCCAATCTGCAAGCTATCCAGGTAATGCTCAATCTGCCTTTGTTGTCATCTATGAAAACTAGGTTGAAGTACGAAGGTCTCATGCAGCATTTGTTTTGCAAATAGTGATGTGTGTTAATATTAAATTAATCTAGTTGTTACTGTTACCTGTAGCTATTATGTACAGCACAATTTCTTGTAATCCTGACAGACTTGATGATTACATCATAAATAATTTCCTTGTTTAATAAAATAAGTATAATTTCTTTGTTGCATTTGAAACATTAAATATTTGTTCCTCTTACAACTTATTTGTATCATCTACTTGATCAACTTTGTTTAAATATTTAATTTATATTAATCAAATTGGTTGTGGTATTTTATTTTTCTGCTAAACATCTTGTATTTGTGACCTGCTCCATCAAAATCAGGAATAAGTCGGAAATGCCGAGCCTGGCTATTCCACTTCAAAATACACGAAGGGGTGAATTTGGCTGCGATGGCAGATTTTCAGGTTTTGATGTTTTTTATTAGCCTAACTACCCTAGATTGCTGTCCTGCTATTATAAGGTCATAACACGATTGATAACTTTGAAAAAATATGATGTTTCATAGAGCTATGAATATCTTAATGAACAAAGATGAAGGAAACTTCGCTGAATTCAGATGTATCATATCTACTGCACATTGCGTCCACCCCGCCATATTGGCATCGTTGGAAAGCTGACCTATAATGGGATGCATTTACTATGGCAAAATCAGTCACATGTTACTACACAATCAGTCAGAGAGGTTTAAAACAGAGACAACATGTAAACGAAACCACGTTATTCACTGAATAACAATGAGGACGTAATCACGTGATATGAATCGTAATGACTGATTGGCTCAGCTAGAAAGGCGCATGCGCAGTCACTCTGAACATTGGAACCTTTAACCCCAAATGTTTGTTTTGGTTTGAGTTTGACTACTTCGGAGACTGTTATTATATCAAATCTACGTTTATTAATCGATTATTTAGTTGCCGTTGACTGGGGAACTTGGTCGAGTCAGATGGCTCAGATAGCAACAGTGAAATGAGCGTCATTTATGAGGGCAAAAGTGCCGAAGAAGACCTTGATCGAGCGACAGTTGACACTGACAGCTTCGAGCGAGTGCGCAGGCAGCTTGGTGGCAATGTCACTGAGAATGCAATATCTTGCCAACTTTCACAACTGTCAAAGTGGAATTCCACCAAAATATGCGTGTTGATGTGTACTACAACAGTGCAGAATTCAAACTTCATATGATGTGCCGTTGTTATTGAAATGTATGAATATACTTTAGTAAACTTCAAAGCTGTTTTTCTCAGAATCGGGGCACCTTCTCTTTATCAAGTGATAACTCAGCAACTAATAGAACTTGGTAGTTGTCTTTGGCATCATTGGAAAGCCCGTCTTTTTTTTCTCAGAATCGGGGCACCTTCTCTTTATCAAGTGATAACTCAGCAACTAATAGAACTTGGTAGTTGTCTTTGGCATCATTGGAAAGCCCGTCTTTTTTTTCTCAGAATCGGGGCACCTTCTCTTTATCAAGTGATAACTCAGCAACTAATAGAACTTGGTAGTTGTCTTTGGCATCATTGGAAAGCCCGTCTTTTACGTTGTACCTTTATCTCAAAATCTAATTTTTTTACTTATTCCTGATTTCGATGGAGCTGGTCACGTTTATATTAACATAAGGGATGTTCTCAAAATCATTCCATAGAATTGATGTCATTTAACCTCAGAACCCCCATACATGAAACTAGAAGAACCTGTGTGCAACTTCGTACTTGCCAGTCGGCACTTCAGCCATCAAAATGCAAAGCAGCCTGCATACTGTAGAAGCAAGCACCCTTACAAACTATGATCATAATATAAACAACGTTTTCCTGGAAAATACATCGATGAGTTGCTAACTCCGCCCTTCTTTTGTCACAACAAAATCTGTTACAGAACAATTTGGAAAGGGCTGAGTTCGAGACAAAGACAAAGTTGACTCGGCAGATTGAATCTCTAAGACAGGAAAACGTACAGCTACAACGCAAGATCGACGCTAATATTTCAAAGAACCAGACAACGGTCACCGTACTCGAGGTCAGTATGCAAAATAGGTTTATAAAACACAAACAAGTATTATGTAAATTATGTTATGATTGTCAAGTACAGGTAAGTTCTTATATAGCGCAGTATCCAGCCCATAGTACAGCTTGGAGCACTTTACTCTGCACCCCAACATGACTTATCTGGGAAGCATTCAGCCATGCTACATTTACTGCAAGAAAACTATATATCAACTACTGTCTGTAGCCAGGTACTCATTTATACAGCTGAGTGGACTGAGGCAACGTGGAGGGAACAAAATTACCAAAGCTTCAAAATGGCAGCAAAGTGATTTGAACTCCTGTCCAGTGTTCAAACCATCATGCTACTGTGCCCCAAGTAAAGTAAATATCAGGAAATATTTCAAGTTTAAATATCAATTTTATTGATTACTAGCCCAGTTGCCCGGCATTGCATGGGAGAAAAAGCAAGAGCATATGACTCCTTGCACTGCCCAGTCAAGTTTTGGTAGGGCAGTGCCAATGGCAATGAAATCTTCGTTCCACAAAGATCTCGTGCAACTGCTGGTTTCATGAAATGTTCGGTAGACGTTTGTCATAGATCACATAACAATGGTAGAAACATGCATGATGTTGCTAACAATTGTACATAGCTACTGGTCTGAGTTATGTAGAGTACGCTAAACGTCAACATCCATAATATCCCCATCCCAGGAGAATTTTTAATGTATGAGCCAACACCATGGGTCTCCCGGGCACACCTACAAAATTTCAGCCCTGTACATGCGAAACTGACAGTCATACAAGGGAACAGATGAACAGACAGAGTCACAAACAACTTTATTGTATAGATATCACTTGCACATGTATAACTGTTATTGTATAGATATCACTTGCACATGTATAACTGTTATTGTATAGATATCACTTGCACATGTATAACTGTTATTGTATAGATATCACTTGCACATGTAAAACTGTTATTGTATAGATATCACTTGCACATGTATAACTGTTATTGTATAGATATCACTTGCACATGTATAACTGTTATTGTATAGATATCACTTGCACATGTATAACTGTTATTGTATAGATATCACATGCACATGTATAACTGTTATTTTGCACACCTTGAAAATAATACTTATGAAACAACCAATGCAAGTCCGATGTAATAGAGAATTGAAATAGGCCAAATGATGACGTTTATTACAAAGTGGACTGCTTATCACGCAGCCACTTTGGGAAGAACATTAACAGGAATGTGAGCTCTTTGGAGCAACCAGGCTGGAATTGAACGCATGTACAGCCCCATCTGACACATTTCTCAGAGCCCACAATCCTACAAGCATGACGATGACATATACATAATGCAAAGTATACAGACATTCCTCCACCAATACACAAATTTTATTCCTTTGAAGAACCGTCTCGCTGATGCTCGCAGCCAACTCGAGAAACAAACGACAGAAGCGGAGGAGGCGAAAAGGAAAATTGGAGAACTTCAACAGCATGTCGAGCAACTTAAAGCTCAGGTAATTATATATATATTATTTATTTTCAGCTCTGTTAATTAAATGTTTTTAGGCAGCCTGTGTAGGTGGAACATGTTGAAGAATGTTTATGTTTTGTGATCTTATCCTTGTGAATGATCTTTTGGGTGTTTTACCCTGTTGCACTTGACAATTTCATCTTACAAAGTTTAGGAAACTAGTTGGTGTGGTTTCAGTTAGTAGAGACAACTGAAGTTGACATTGTGGATCGATCGTTAGTGTGGTTTCAGTTGACAGAAAATTTAAGTTGCCACTGTGTTGATCTTGGGTGTGATTTCAATAAGCAGTTGCCACTATGGATTGATCATTGCTGCAGTTTCAGCAAAAATAGAACTGAAGTTGCCACCATGGATTGATCTTTGGTGTGGTTTCAGTTGACAGAGGCCACGGCAAAGGCTCAATCTTCTCAGTCTGAGCAGTCCCCGGTCACTGCCAAGGCCAGTGTCCAGCAGACGTCCATGTCCAGCCCCCCTGCACTGGAGGAGGAGGTCAAGGACCTGAAGACACAACTGAATCAGTGTTCCACAGAAATCAAAGGTAAGACACTAGCCAGTGGCTCAGTGGTGGTCATGTGACTCAGTGGCAGTGCTCACTAGGTGGCACTACTGATGCGACATTGTATGTTAAGGTACTCCTTATATAGTATTTATTTTGATCTTCAGGACATTTCACTCCCTGGCAAACATGTTCACTCAAACTCTATCTCAACTGTTCTGGAGAGCATTCAGCCACAACTAATAATGCTCATTTATATATATATATATATATATATATATATATATATATATATTTATGCAACCAACAACGCAAGCCAGGTGTAAGGATATGAAAAGGCCAAATAAATGACGTTTATTAAGAGTATGCCTAATGGCATATTATTCCGATTAAAAGCATGAAGTGTGGACCCTGTAACATGCGCCAAGCATGTGGCTGAGCCTCATACAAAGCCGCCTGGACACAATGCTCCCAGAGCCCACACTTCGACATAGCAATACAGTACATGTAGTAATATTCCTACAACACAAGACAATTCATGGCATCATCACCAGCACATTAAAACATTACCCAATACCGACAATACTCGACAAAAACCTATTTGCATATACTGCATTACTGGAATACACTACTTGCTAAAATTCCTACTCTATATATTTATGTAACCTAAAAGGTGGGGCCATAACGCCTGATTAGCAATAAACCATCCCAACATCGAGGATGGAAGGGAAGTCATCTTCCACTCCGCACCAAAACCCTATGTGAACGGGCAGATAGCCGAATGAAAAGCCCAAAGTCCACTGGGAAAGCGTAATAGGGAAGGTGGTGACTTCACTTCCACCGGTAATGTACAAAATGTTATCAAGCACGACACTAATAAACACATTAATATAACATTCAGCAGCAGAAATTGGGGAGGAGGGTGGGTCGAAAACTTGTAACACCGAGAAAGCAGGTCTGCTCTGCATGTATCAAACATTCGGAGTGAAGCTGCTTACTTTCAAACTGCGTCATTCGAATGACTGCCGCGCTCTGATTGGTTTAGCGGTGTCACGGGAGCGCTTATTCAGTCATCCTGGTATCTTTGCCTACGCTTAGATTAGCATAATAACCTATTGACCCTCACGTGCCCTGCCCGCGCCGCTGCCAGCATAAAATCATGTATGCAACCGTGGTCGCATACTCTCATTTATGCAACCAACAACGCAAGCCAGGTGTAAGGATATGAAAAGGCCAAATAAATGACGTTTATTAAGAGTATGCCTAATGGCATATTATTCCGATTAAAAGCATGAAGTGTAGACCCTGTAACATGCGCCAAGCATGTGGCTGAGCCTCATACAAAGCCGCCTGGACACAATGCTCCCAGAGCCCACACTTCGACATAGCAATACAGTACATGTAGTAATATTCCTACAACACAAGACAATTCATGGCATCATCACCAGCACATTAAAACATTACCCAATACCGACAATACTCGACAAAAACCTATTTGCATATACTGCATTACTGGAATACACTACTTGCTAAAATTCCTACTCTATATATTTATGTAACCTAAAAGGTGGGGCCATAACGCCTGATTAGCAATAAACCATCCCAACATCGAGGATGGAAGGGAAGTCATCTTCCACTCCGCACCAAAACCCTATGTGAACGGGCAGATAGCCGAATGAAAAGCCCAAAGTCCACTGGGAAAGCGTAATAGGGAAGGTGGTGACTTCACTTCCACCGGTAATGTACAAAATGTTATCAAGCACGACACTAATAAACACATTAATATAACATTCAGCAGCAGAAATTGGGGAGGAGGGTGGGTCGAAAACTTGTAACACCGAGAAAGCAGGTCTGCTCTGCATGTATCAAACATTCGGAGTGAAGCTGCTTACTTTCAAACTGCGTCATTCGAATGACTGCCGCGCTCTGATTGGTTTAGCGGTGTCACGGGAGCGCTTATTCAGTCATCCTGGTATCTTTGCCTACGCTTAGATTAGCATAATAACCTATTGACCCTCACGTGCCCTGCCCGCGCCGCTGCCAGCATAAAATCATGTATGCAACCGTGGTCGCATACTCTCATTTATGCAACCAACAACGCAAGCCAGGTGTAAGGATATGAAAAGGCCAAATAAATGACGTTTATTAAGAGTATGCCTAATGGCATATTATTCCGATTAAAAGCATGAAGTGTAGACCCTGTAACATGCGCCAAGCATGTGGCTGAGCCTCATACAAAGCCGCCTGGACACAATGCTCCCAGAGCCCACACTTCGACATAGCAATACAGTACATGTAGTAATATTCCTACAACACAAGACAATTCATGGCATCATCACCAGCACATTAAAACATTACCCAATACCGACAATACTCGACAAAAACCTATTTGCATATACTGCATTACTGGAATACACTACTTGCTAAAATTCCTACTCTATATATTTATGTAACCTAAAAGGTGGGGCCATAACGCCTGATTAGCAATAAACCATCCCAACATCGAGGATGGAAGGGAAGTCATCTTCCACTCCGCACCAAAACCCTATGTGAACGGGCAGATAGCCGAATGAAAAGCCCAAAGTCCACTGGGAAAGCGTAATAGGGAAGGTGGTGACTTCACTTCCACCGGTAATGTACAAAATGTTATCAAGCACGACACTAATAAACACATTAATATAACATTCAGCAGCAGAAATTGGGGAGGAGGGTGGGTCGAAAACTTGTAACACCGAGAAAGCAGGTCTGCTCTGCATGTATCAAACATTCGGAGTGAAGCTGCTTACTTTCAAACTGCGTCATTCGAATGACTGCCGCGCTCGACATTGGTTTAGCGGTGTCACGGGAGCGCTTATTCAGTCATCCTGGTATCTTTGCCTACGCTTAGATTAGCATAATAACCTATTGACCCTCACGTGCCCTGCCCGCGCCGCTGCCAGCATAAAATCATGTATGCAACCGTGGTCGCATACTCTCATTTATGCAACCAACAACGCAAGCCAGGTGTAAGGATATGAAAAGGCCAAATAAATGACGTTTATTAAGAGTATGCCTAATGGCATATTATTCCGATTAAAAGCATGAAGTGTAGACCCTGTAACATGCGCCAAGCATGTGGCTGAGCCTCATACAAAGCCGCCTGGACACAATGCTCCCAGAGCCCACACTTCGACATAGCAATACAGTACATGTAGTAATATTCCTACAACACAAGACAATTCATGGCATCATCACCAGCACATTAAAACATTACCCAATACCGACAATACTCGACAAAAACCTATTTGCATATACTGCATTACTGGAATACACTACTTGCTAAAAATTCCTACTCTATATATTTATGTAACCTAAAAGGTGGGGCCATAACGCCTGATTAGCAATAAACCATCCCAACATCGAGGATGGAAGGGAAGTCATCTTCCACTCCGCACCAAAACCCTATGTGAACGGGCAGATAGCCGAATGAAAAGCCCAAAGTCCACTGGGAAAGCGTAATAGGGAAGGTGGTGACTTCACTTCCACCGGTAATGTACAAAATGTTATCAAGCACGACACTAATAAACACATTAATATAACATTCAGCAGCAGAAATTGGGGAGGAGGGTGGGTCGAAAACTTGTAACACCGAGAAAGCAGGTCTGCTCTGCATGTATCAAACATTCGGAGTGAAGCTGCTTACTTTCAAACTGCGTCATTCGAATGACTGCCGCGCTCTGATTGGTTTAGCGGTGTCACGGGAGCGCTTATTCAGTCATCCTGGTATCTTTGCCTACGCTTAGATTAGCATAATAACCTATTGACCCTCACGTGCCCTGCCCGCGCCGCTGCCAGCATAAAATCATGTATGCAACCGTGGTCGCATACTCTCGTTTATGCAACCAACAACGCAAGCCAGGTGTAAGGATATGAAAAGGCCAAATAAATGACGTTTATTAAGAGTATGCCTAATGGCATATTATTCCGATTAAAAGCATGAAGTGTGGACCCTGTAACATGCGCCAAGCATGTGGCTGAGCCTCATACAAAGCCGCCTGGACACAATGCTCCCAGAGCCCACACTTCGACATAGCAATACAGTACATGTAGTAATATTCCTACAACACAAGACAATTCATGGCATCATCACCAGCACATTAAAACATTACCCAATACCGACAATACTCGACAAAAACCTATTTGCATATACTGCATTACTGGAATACACTACTTGCTAAAATTCCTACTCTATATATTTATGTAACCTAAAAGGTGGGGCCATAACGCCTGATTAGCAATAAACCATCCCAACATCGAGGATGGAAGGGAAGTCATCTTCCACTCCGCACCAAAACCCTATGTGAACGGGCAGATAGCCGAATGAAAAGCCCAAAGTCCACTGGGAAAGCGTAATAGGGAAGGTGGTGACTTCACTTCCACCGGTAATGTACAAAATGTTATCAAGCACGACACTAATAAACACATTAATATAACATTCAGCAGCAGAAATTGGGGAGGAGGGTGGGTCGAAAACTTGTAACACCGAGAAAGCAGGTCTGCTCCGCATGTATCAAACATTCGGAGTGAAGCTGCTTACTTTCAAACTGCGTCATTCGAATGACTGCCGCGCTCTGATTGGTTTAGCGGTGTCACGGGAGCGCTTATTCAGTCATCCTGGTATCTTTGCCTACGCTTAGATTAGCATAATAACCTATTGACCCTCACGTGCCCTGCCCGCGCCGCTGCCAGCATAAAATCATGTATGCAACCGTGGTCGCATACTCTCGTTTATGCAACCAACAACGCAAGCCAGGTGTAAGGATATGAAAAGGCCAAATAAATGACGTTTATTAAGAGTATGCCTAATGGCATATTATTCCGATTAAAAGCATGAAGTGTGGACCCTGTAACATGCGCCAAGCATGTGGCTGAGCCTCATACAAAGCCGCCTGGACACAATGCTCCCAGAGCCCACACTTCGACATAGCAATACAGTACATGTAGTAATATTCCTACAACACAAGACAATTCATGGCATCATCACCAGCACATTAAAACATTACCCAATACCGACAATACTCGACAAAAACCTATTTGCATATACTGCATTACTGGAATACACTACTTGCTAAAATTCCTACTCTATATATTTATGTAACCTAAAAGGTGGGGCCATAACGCCACCGTTCACCGAAACCTGTGAACACCCCCACCAATATAAAAAAAATATATATATATATATATATATATATATATACCTTTATATATACCCTTGTACTTGTCAAATATCTATCTGTTCTGTTATCAACATATCCACACTGCTGGCAATTAGACAATCAGTAGATAATGTGCTCCGCTAATTTATTGACCTCAGTGCAAACGAATACTTTCTTATGTCCAGTCACTGTTTTACCTAGTTTAACCCTTTTTATCCGGAATATGCATCAGTGCATAGATGCTCTACTTTCCGGAATACGCATCCATGCACAGTTCATCGTATTCACCTGTTGTCGTATTCATCTGTTGTGATTTTCCGTTTTATGACAGTGACATGATATACTGTGTGATAGCCACGAGGTATGCCTAGCTTCCTGTAAAGGTGGCAGCCAGGAATAGTTTATTTATCTTATCATTATAATGAAATTTCAACACATATTCTTCAAATTTTCAAACGCGCCACTAGTGCACATTTTGAAATGGCCGACGCAGGTGGAACAGAGCGTGAATGTAGCAGTCAGTTTACCGGCATGAAAAGTGCATTTTATTGACGGTTTATGCAGTGAAATGTGTGATAGTGGATCAACTTAGCCATGTGTCAAATTAACTTCTGGAAGTTCACTGCCTGGCAACCTATTTGGTGGTGATGACAACGATGGGAACAACTTTGAAATTGTAATGTGACCAACGCCACTGGATCGGGCCATAAATATACTGTCTTACTGTATATTGGCAATCTAAGCATGGAATTGTGTGAGGATGTGGAAGATCAGTGCCAGTCATCCCATTTGGTAGTGATGATGATGATGATGATGATGATGATGATGATGATGTGAACAATTTCAAATTGATCATGTATTACAGTTTTTGAACTGATGTGTTTGTATTATAAATGCCACAGTTCCTTTCATAATTGTCTTAGAGATCTAGTGTCTGCTGTATATTGTAGATATTTTATTTGCATTGAACTTCTGTACTCACATTTTACGTGTGTTTACCCAACAGAAAATGATTAAAAACGTTGAAATGTGAGAGGATGTTTTGTTTATGCAATTCTATTAGACTTGTTTATTTCAAACATTAAAAATGTTTTTGTTAGGTAAGTTAAGGTGATTTAAATTATACTTTCAGAAAGGCATGTATCTTAGCTTTCATGCCAGGAACACGAGTTTAAAATTTGACTGATTGTTCTGAATAAAAGGATTAAGTTTGAAGAAACTTCTACCAATATGTTCATAACCATTCGGTATTTGAATGTTATTGCAGTGATGCATGTTGTTTAATGTTATGTATCCTACAGAGAGTGCTGCATTGTTGTGTAATGCAGTGATGTGTGTTGTTTTAATGTTATGTATCTTACAGAGAGTGTGCTTTATTGTTGTGTAATGCAGTGATGCTTATTATTGCAGCACTGAAGGAACACCTGCAACAAGCGAGACAACACGTGGACCAGTACAAGGCGATCGCCAGCAGTCTCGAACAGACCCTCGCCAAACAGAACCAGGTAAACAGTACTAGACAATGCCAAGTTATGATGCACTGATATAGTCAACCCAAGTAAAAGTATTTTGAGAAAGCAGTACATATTCAGTGGTACAGTATAAAACTTTTCATTCACAGAGATTTGTGCAAATTTTACTGCCAGTTTAACTGCGATTTGTAATTTTCTGTATGCGTGCGTAAAAGCTCACTCGCATGTATGCATGCACACTAAAACACGTATGTTTATTACAGAATATATAATAGGTGATGTCTGGTTAAGTATTCTTTTAGTCATGGAACTCTTGTTTGTGTAGGCCAATGAGAAACTGAAAGAAACGCTGCAGCGAGCTATACAGGAGGAGATGACAGGTAGGATGGAGAGCTGGACTAATTCTGTATCATTTTAAAAATCTCCCTCAATTGACATGGCCCATCGCCAATTTTGTTTGATGTTCAAATCTGTAGTGTATGCATAGTTTAAGTAGTATACAGTCAGTTTATTAAAAAAGTTTTACATTTGTTAAAATCACTGAACAAATTGACTTTGGTTGGGTATCTTACAAAAGTGTTAATAGCCGTATGCTATAGTGTATAGACATGTATCTCTTGGCTATTTGTTTGCCAAATTTGACCGGGCCTGGTCAGAAATAATTTAATAGTTTGTCCGATGATTTCATCAAAAGTAAATAACAGATTTGTACAAATGAGCTGTCATTTCGTAGTGAATACTAGATACCATATTCGACCTAATAAGCGTAGAGTATGCTTGAAAAAAATTGGGCCATGTCAGAAATCTGTGTGAATGTGTTTCTCTAGACATGTTAAGGTTTGGTGACTAGTGTAGAACAACTGAAAAGTGGTACCAACTGTTTAACACCAGATGGCGTCACTTCAGTTCTAGTCTAATTACAATAATTATGGATCCTGCTGATTAAAAAAGGGGGTGTACAGTAATTAGGGCATGTACCCTTAATAGGTCGAGTACGGTCAAATTCTTCATGAAATGAGTCTGAAAAGAGACGAGTAAAAAATGGATTGTGAAGTTTTGGTTGTTGTTTCAGAGCGGGAACGACTGCAGGAGAGAGTGGAACAACTGGAGAAAGAAAATCAGAATCTACTCGCAGACAACTATAGCGTCAATGAACAGAGTCACACCAAGGTGAGGCATGGCAGTTGTTTATTTTAGTAGTTTATCATTAGTAAAGGTAAATGAGGGTGGCTATTTTATGTGTCGTAAGTGTTGTAGTTTTTTATAAAACATTTAATTAAGTAACGTTTATTGGTTGTTGGTCATAGTCATAACAGAAATGTCAATAGATATGTTTTCACTGGTGTTTTATGCATTGTTAACAAAACATAACGACCATTTTTAATATTGACATGTCGTTGGCGCTGATATTTGCCAGATTAAGAACATGATATCTTTAGGTAGATATGATACTGATGTGTACTGGAATCACAGTAACCAAACAATACGAATTTACACTGGTTGGAATAACGCGCTGGATCTAAAAGTGCGGTCGTCACTATGGAAAACATCGTCAGCGTTTCCAAGAAGTCAGGGATTTCCAAAAGGACTATTTTTTAAAGGATGGATTGGCCAAATTCGATGTTTGTGCTGGGTGATTATTTGTATCCACTATAGGGATGGACTCTGCGGGATCTTTTCTAGAGTAATGCTGACTCGTTTCCTGCTGGTTTAGTTTTAGCCATGTTATCAATGTGCAGTCTTCCTGTGCTTGGTTACATTTTTTTATTTTTAAATCATGACATACTTAGTTTCACACACACACGTGCGCGCACACACACACTATGTTTTATACATTGGCAAACACATACATTCATTATATACCAAGTCATACACATAATCATGTACGTGCCATTAAAATGTGTGTTTTGATCCGTGCTCTACTCCCTCCAACTTCGCTCCCTTTTCATTCTTGTCCGAGACAAACTGCCATTAATTTGAAACAAACATTGGAACTTGGGTTTTCTTGGTTACTGCTTTGGAAATCACTCCTGGTTAGTGTTAGGTTAGCAGGAAACAATACAATTTTATCATCATCTGAAGACTTAACTTTTCAGCCGTGCTTTAGCTCGCTAGCTGATTCATCCATCTGTTTACAGCTCTAACAGTTTATATCGATTTCGAGTTTGAAATTAACCCTTTTCCTTTTTCTGCACCTCTGAGTTTGGTTTTCCAAGGATTTAGACTTGATAGAAGTCTTCATATTATTCGTATCCTGCCGTTCTTGCTGTAGAATGCCGAGCTACAGACACAACTGCTCACTCTACAGCCTGAGCTGGAGGAGGCGATCAAAAGGCGTGAAGCAGCCATCGCCAACGAACAGGCGGCACGCAGAGACAGCGAGGAACAGGCCAGACTGGCACGCGAGGTATGTGGACTGTTGACCTGGGTGCTTGGGGAAAATATTACTTATGTCATAATGTTTTTCATGGTGTTTGATAGATTAGCCCCATGCATGGTGTCCTTTTCAATGATCTCTCACAATTGTGTTTGGACAACCACTTTTATAGGTTAGTTGACCCCCGAGAAGGACGAAATGTTTCAGAAGGTACCTGGATGTTGCTACGTGAACTCATCATGTTTTCAACTAGCTATTACAACTAATACAGCTAATTCAACTAATACAACTGATACAGCCAATACACCTAATACAACTAATACAGCTAATACAACTAATACACCTAATACAACTAATACAGCTATTACAACTAATACAGCTAATACAGCTATTACAGCTAATACAGCTAATACAGCCAACACACCTAATACACCTAATACAATAAATACAGCTAATACAACTAATACAACTAATACAGCCAATACACCTAATACAACTAATACACCTAATACAACTAATACAGCTATTACAACTAATACAGCTAATACAGCTAATACAGCCAACACACCTAATACACCTAATACAATAAATACAGCTAATACAACTAATACAGCTAATACAGCCAATACACCTAATATAACTAATACAACTAATACAGCTATTACAACTAATACAGCTGTTACAGCTAATACAGCCAACACACCTAATACACCTAATACAATAAATACAATAAATACAGCTAATACAACTAATACAGCCAATACTGCTAATACAACGGTGTGTCGCTACTGCTACTGAGTGGAAAATATACATCAATAAATATTATTACAAAATAGTTGCTGTCGCATTGACAGACTATGCCAGTGAGGTATGTGTGTTCGTTCTGTGAGCCGTGTCATTGAAATTGCTAATACCACAGCAGACAGTCAAATTATCAATTATCAAATTATCTTTAGACTGTTATCAAAATTAATTGTATACGATCAGTTTGGACAATTGTTTGACTTGACAACCTAATAGTTTTTGTTGGCATTAGAAGATGGTGTTCTGTTATTTGGGATTTCCCCCAGGAGGAGGAAGTGAAATATAGAGAGAACTGATTTTGTGTTAACAGGCTCAAGAGAAGTACGAAAGAGAGCTGATGTTGCATGCTGAAGCTGTGGATTCACTCACCACTGCAAAACAGAAGGTAAGTGAAACAAGGTTGGGGAAAATCATAGGGAGATTTGTGGAAAAAGGTATTTATGGTGATCATAGGGAAATTATTGTAACTGGAGGCATCTATGGTGAAAATGTTGTAAGCTAAATTATTGTAACTGGAGGCATCTATGGTGAAAATGTTGTAAGCTAAATTATTGTAACTGGAGGCATCTATGGTGAAAATGTTGTAAGCTAAATTATTGTAACTGGAGGCATCTATGGTGAAAATGTTGTAAGCTAAATTATTGTAACTGGAGGCATCTATGGTGAAAATGTTGTAAGCTAAATTATTGTAACTGGAGGCATCTATGGTGAAAATGTTGTAAGCTAAATTTCCACAAAGAAAAATGACAAAACACTGGAAAGAGAACGTGTGCAAGAATGTGAATGCAAACTTGTCTAAAAAACCAAAAGCGATATTGTTATAGCATTGATATAAAACTACTTTTATTAAAGCATGTGTTTTCAAATGAACACAGAACACTCTATGGTAATTATGACAAAACCTAAACATTATTTATTCGTCCACTAAAAGGTGTATACATTTAAAAACAAAATATTGTCTCGATGACATTTATATGATGTTGATAAAGAGATTGAGTGTCTTACCACTTGCAAGAAGTTGTTAACACAATATCACGTCTTTGTAGTTGGACGGGTTCGATGTTCTTCTGACAGAGGCGAACGAGTTGGCCAGAATTGCCAAGAAAACACTGGAAGACGCTCGGGTAAGATCACATACTCATTGAGTTACATATGTGAGGTTTTTTAAGATTTTGTATTAGTTGAGTCTGTTAAAAACCAGTGGAAGATTGTCAGGGAGATATCAAGATGACATTTACAGTAGGTAATTTTGTCGATGATGTTGACTTTTCATTGTATGGAGATGGTGTGGTCTGTAATATAGTGTGTCACATAACGATTCTGATTTATTTTTAATGGAATATTCCTACTGAAATCTCTGTCACTTAGAGGTTTTTTAATACAACGATTATGAATAGCAGTAGTTGTCTCTATTTTCAGATGACAGCAGTGATCAGAATGTGTTGCTATTCTAAACATAAGCCATTGTTCAAGATTTGTTTATTGGACCAATAACATTAATGTTATCCTTATCCATTTAACATATTCTATTTATGGGGATTTTTTTTACGTAACGTACATAACATTTCAACAATTAATAGATATTGGATCAAGTAACAAAATAAACAGTATCAATGATCTGTAGCTACAAATTTTATATTATGTAATTATCGGTGAAGATCTGGGAGACTATCATAGGAGCCAACCAGTTGTACACAATGGAACATCACTATTAAGATCACCCTCGGGAATGACCCAGTGACCTGAACAGCAGGGTGTCCGTATTATCAGGACTAATGTCCTATACTTTACTGTTATGGAGATAATTTGGAGCTGTCCCAAGGTGAAAGGTGGAAAGATGGCTGTATTACCGAGGTGACCATAAAGCGAGGTTCCACACTACATCTGCTTCCTCCGTACAGTTGGCGTGGGCCGTCCAGGAACAGAGCCAAAAGGAAGAGAATGTTAAGCTGCGAGTGTCCGTACAGGAACTGCAACGACAGAACCAGATCCTCCACGAGCAGATGGAACAGGTCGGTGTCCGCAAGAATGTGTTCTTTTTCTTAGTCTCACTATTTGTTAGGCCTGCTTTTCTCATTTAAGAGGACGATTCATCATTAGAGATTTGTAATGTTTTTTGAGATTTGTAATATTTTATTAATGCACGACCAGTGCAGTCTGAAAATGTTCAGACTGTGAATGAAACATAAATAAACATAGGAAAGAAAAAATTATTGGTCATACATCGATAAAAACAGGAAATCCACTCGTCTGTAGTTGTCTGCAGAAGTTGCATCAGATGATTATCCACATTGATTGTGTGTTGTAGTTGGCCACTCATATGGTGTGACTACAAGAGTATCTGACTTCAGTTGTTTAATCACATTAATCTTGTTTTGCAGTTGTCCACTCAGATGGTGCGACTACAAGAGGTTCAGGCCAGTCAAGAGAAGGAATCTGCCGAGTTGGCGGAGACAGTGGCATCCAATCCAAGTGAACAGTCATCTGAGAACCTTCTGGAAGTCATCAGGTGATGTCTTTGATAACATAGCCAATGTTGATCATTGCTACTAGTAAACTAAGACTTGTGTATAATGCAAATAATGAACAATATATTTGTTATGGGTTTATCGCTATGGTCAGGACCAGATAGTTAATCATGAATTAAACACATACGGTCAAGATAGAAGATATTCCTTATTTTACTGTATTCTAGTAATTTTTATGTTTTGATCAGCTAGTTGTTTTGTTGTTATAGAAGCTTGTAAATATTATAAAGACTAGAAGAAATTATCAATATTCTGATGATTAGCCAATGCATTATTAGCTGTTATGTCCTTTCCTCTTCAGAGGCATATTTGTCTAATCACTGGTGTGATTGTGGAAACAGCAGGCACACTGGTGTAGGGGACATAGATTATATGTTGGTTACAAGGACTTGAAGTTGAGATGTACTTCTAGTTAAAGGCACCAACAACATTTATACGATTGTGATGTTTATTTGTAAATTTCTATATATGTTAATATATAATAAATATAAAACTCCTCAATTGATTTAGCCCACTGTGACTCAGGTTTGTTGATGTTCAGATATGTAGTTTGTGACTAGTTTAAATAGCATGCGTAGTGGGTTTCATAAAATAGTGCATACTTTTGTTAAAAACGTAGAAAGAATTGACTTTGATTTGGTCAAGAATAATTTAATAGTGACATTTGCATGAACGAACTAGCATGTCATAGTGGACACTAGATAGGTGTCATTTTTGTGTGAAATGGTTCTACAATGAGAGGGGCGAAAATTAAATTGAGGACCTTTAGGTAGCAGTGCCAACATGGAGTGAGTTGACAGTATAATTGAGGAGGACCTTTAAGTTGCAGTGCCAACATGGAGTGAGTTGACAGTATATTTGAGGAGGACCTTTAAGTTGCAGTGCCAACATGGAGTGAGTTGATAGTATAACTGAGGAGGACCTTTAGGTTGCAGTGCCAACATGGAGTGAGTTGACAGTATATTTGAGGAGGACCTTTAGGTTGCAGTGCCAACATGGAGTGAGTTGACAGTATAATTGTGTGTTCAGGTTCTTGAGACGTGAGAAGGAGATTGCCGAGGCGAGGTTTGAGGTGGCACAGGCGGAGAGCACGAGACTCCGACAACAGTTTGACCACATGCAGAAACAGCTGGACGAGACGACGAAGACGCTGACTGAGGAGCGCGAGAAAGTGCAGGTAGACACACTTCACATCATGCTGTGTATATTTTACAAAGTTTTCATTGAGACACAACTCACAATGTGGTCAGATTTGTGTGTGTGTCATGTCTGTGAAAATAAGAAGTTAAAAACGTTGTGCTACTAATTTTGAAATCAGGGAAAGAATTTATTTCAATCATTTGAATAGCCTTTTCAGCAAATTAATTTAATGGTTTGATAATTGCATCAAGACTAAACATCAGATTTGTACAAATGAGCCAGCATGTCTTAGTGGATCATACTACGTAGGTTTGATTTTTTTTGTGATCAGCATTACCAAATGGTTTGGTGATTCTTAGGTGAACCTCCAGACGGCAGCACAGCATGCGGAGTTGATGCGGCGAGTTGAGACACTCAATCTGCTGCAGGACAGCAACAAGTTGATGAGGGAGGAGAAACAGAGGATGGCACAGCAGCTGCGCGACCTTGAGGCCAAGGTTAGTGCAGGGGATGGTAGATCAGGTGACCTTGGTAATTCATCAGACTTTGTAGTGAAGAGACAGGTAAAATTAAATATATTAATGATTTGGATTAAAGTATGAAGTGTAACATATGTAGTAATAAAATTAAATAAAAACATTGTTAAATATCTGATAACATGAAGCAGCAATAGTCATATTTAATGTTGAAAGAAACGCAAAATACATAAATGTTTTCAATTTGATCTGTTAGTTTTCCATTTATAGAAATATTGGAAATATAAAAAGTAGAATGTCTTGTTTAGATACTGGTGAGTTCTTTAGTAGCATTTGTTTCCTTTGTTTTTGAGCTATACAAGTCTAATCATTAGTGTGCGTGTGAGAGAGGACAGCAGGCACACTGGTGTAGGGGACATAGATTATATGTTAGTTACAAGGACTTGAAGTTGATATTTATTTCTAGTTAAAGGCACCAACAACATTTATACAATAATGTGATGTTAAATTTTTTATGTCATAAATTTAAATATATTAAATATATATATCTTTGGTTTTAGAAATGTGGTTTATGACACTGAAAATACTTTGATAAAATATATGACCTATTCTATCAATATTGTTAATGGACCCATGTTGTCTGAATGGGCATGAGCACTTTATTGTTTATAATGGTGATAAAAAATATGAAAATATATATACTATAATTAAATAATGTCAATGGTACAAACCAGTTTATTTGTTTCCTGCATGGTCAGAATTATACAATGCAATAATTACCCTGATTTTGATAGGGTTTGCATTATTTATTTTGCTGGTGTTTAACATTGTTTTGTAAGAAGAATTGTTCCTTTGTATTTCATTACAAAGCAATGTTCAGTGCTCTCCTGGTTGCTCTGGTCTGTTCGCAGAATCTGTCATGTGTCCAAAAATCCAACTATTTGTCCATTCTCTCTCCACGTGCTACAGATGAGTTATTTTCACTTTAAGTTACAACTGTATGAATTTCATTACAAATGTGTACATCATGTTTGGGTCAAAACAAAAAAGCACTGAGTAAGTGCGCAATAATAATATTGATGTTTTCACACCTCTCCTGGGTCTGTTCTATTTTTGCCACTCTGGATTCTCGGCGACCGCCTCTCCATGGAGAAATAGAATGGACCCTCAGTAACACTGTATTTTTCTCATGCAGTGTCAGAAACTGGAGTCAGAGATCAGTCCGTTGGAGGCGGCCAAGCGTGACCTGGTGGCGCAGCAAGACGCCGCAAAGACCGAGTGTTCGCTCCTGCAGGCAGAGCTGGGGCGATGGAAAGCTCGCACCAATCAGCTGATTGAACAGTGCAGCAAGGCAGACCCTGAGGAGTTCAAGAGGGCAGTGTGAGTGGAGAGGAGGAGGTGACGTATGAGGGGGAGGAGGTGACATATGGGGGTGACGTATGAAGGGAGGGGTGACATGAGGGGGGGTGACATATGGAGGAGTGACATGAGGGGGAGGAGGTGACGTTTGAGGGGGGAGGTGACATATGAGGGTTAGGGGAGGTGTGACGTGTTAGGGGGAGGGTGAAGTGTGAAGGAAGGGTGACGTATGAGGAGGAGGGGTGACATGTGAGGGGAGGGTGGCATATGAGGGGGAGAGGGTGATGTATGAGGGGTGGGGTAACTATGGTGATTCCCTGTGTGACGGAACTTATGTTCTAGTTTAGGTTAATGTGCAAAGTTCTTGAAATGATTTGGTGATTTTTTTAAGTTGTGTTAATCGATTCTGGTTTTGACACAAAAATAGTTCAGGATGGAGTGACATGAGGGGTATGGGTAATTATGATCATCCCTCATGGGAATTTGCATTCTAGTTTAGGCCGGTGTACAAAGTTCTAGAAATTATTTGTTAATTCATTGAAAGTTTGTTATGGTTGATTCTAATGTTGACCCAAAAGCAGGGCATTTGTTGGTTTTGCTCATATGTGACTTTTGGTTTGTGTATAATATACATGATTTTTATAATATACATGATTATATGTGTGTGTTTTTGGTTAATTTTAATAGTTTGTCTGATGGTTCCATTAAAACAAAATAAAATATTTGTAAGTTTGTAGATGAAACCTATCTAGTCAATACTAGATAGGTTTCATCTTTCATGAAATGACTCTAAAATGAGATGGAAAAAATATCAAATTGAGGGGGCGGCTTTAAACGCTAGAAAGTATTTTGCCAGACTTATGTTGAATCAGGCACAATAATTGACTGTTGCAGACAAGAGCGAGAACAATTGAAGAAACAGCTGGTCACTGTAAACGAGGAGAACACCAAGCACAAGTAAGTAGCACTGATGAGAGAACAAATTACATAATTGGGAGAAAGGAAATTCTCCAGCTGGAAATGAAACGAAGGAATAACGTTGTGGGAAGGGGTTCTCTCCCCTCCCACAAATGACAGTGCACATTTTTTGGGGGGGGGGCTATTTTATACATTGTTTCCAAAATGAGATTATTTGAAAAGGAAGGAGACGCGGGAGATGAGAAAACAAGGAGATAAAAACACCTGGGAAAGGCCACATGGTGTTCGGAGTATTGTAGCTAAAGTATCCTCTAAATAAAGTAAACACATTGTCATATATATTGTTGTTTTATTTTGCTAATTAATTATGATGTAGACGTGGTTGAAAAGCAAATCTTCACGTTTAAAAACTCAGTTCTTCCGAAATTGAACGAATGTTCACCATATCACTGATTCTTGTTATTCGCTAGGGGCTGATGTGGAATAGCGTTATGTAGCAGACGGTGATGCAGTGATGTGTAAATAGAACAGCCCTAACAGATATCTCAGCTTGAATTGCCGTGGTTTATGAGGAATGTATCTTGTGTGTCCAGGCAGGAAAAGGAACAAATAAGAAAACTCATGACAACCACCAGCGAAGAGAACCACAAATTACGGTGAGTAAACGAGATCGCAAAACCTAAATGATTAAAGATAATGTATGCGTTTCATTGTTTAACTGATCCTCAGCTAGTTGGGTTTTAGCATAATTAATCATTTCAAATGGAGGTGTGCATTTTTGCCACATTTTGGGGGAATATGTATACACATTACACATTTCATAATATATTATGTGATTTTCTGTTGCAGAGCACATATTTCCGGATTGAATTCTTCCATGAATTCTTTGAAGTAAGTTGTTTGTTTTAATCAGGAAATATCCTTACATATATGTTGTATATAGTGCCAATCTAATGGTTCTTGTAGAAAGCTAAACAATTATTTAACTGTTTGCCCATTTTCGTTGACTTAAAAATCCATCCACCAGAATGACGTTGGTAGCTAGCAGGGTAAATATCTCCTTTCCTCTTTGTCCTTTACGGGGTGAGGAAAAGATTTTTTATTTATTTATTTAAAATTATATTTTATAATTTATTGGCAGTTTTGGGATGACTTCAACGAAATGTTACTACTAACATATACATTCTGAAAGTTGTTCCAAATCGATAAATGTGACCAATTTTTTTCATTTGTGGACAAACATGAGTTACAATTTGACATGGTCAGTTTACTCTTAAAATCAAAACAGCTTTTTCGATTGCAGGTGCCATTAATTTCTTCTGTTTCTTTCAGAGCTGAAGTTGCCAAAATAGAGACTTCTTTGACATCAGCACAGTAAGCACATTCCCTTTGAACACATTTATTAAAAATTACTTGTGTCTAATTTCATTAAGACATTACACATGTCTGTAAAGTACTGATCATCGCCATTAATTTTACCCAGGTTACTGTTATCAAAGTTCACTAACCCGCATTCTTGTTTATTATTTTCAGAAATGAATTGACATCTGCAAAACAACAAATACAGAAACTGAAGTACGTTTACCTAACCGTTTGTTGTGATTATTATTTGCATTGTTATTAATTCATAACTGATCCATATGAGACAATTGTGCTAGAAGCTGATGGTGTGATGTTGTTGTAGCCTCCATTAGGCAATTGGTGTCTTGTTCGGCACATTTTGACATTTAAAACAAAGAAATATGGGCTCAATAACACACACTAGGCTGTGGCTGAGCCCATACTGGTCTAGAACACAAAAACGAACCAGTTGCATTACTACCGTAATCACAACTGATATTATTATAGTAATAAAATGAAACTCACACCATTAAACTACGTCCAACACTGTATCTGTGGTGGTATGAGATGACTCCCCAGCATACCAATCCGACTGTTTACAACTGGAACTGCTTATCGATTAGGAACTGCTTAACCCGTTTTGTTTTGGTGCGCTGCCGAGCTTGGGTCTTCCGAGTATTTTTGTGCAATAGAAGTGTTTCATGTTGTGTTGTATTGTATATTACGTGCTGAAAAAAGTAGATATCAGCTAGAATAACAACACAGGTGGCACCATTTCACTAACAGTCACTGAAACGTATCACCACACCCACACCTCCACACCCACCTCTACCCCCACCTCCACACCCACCTCTACCCCCACCTCCACACCCACCTCTACCCCCACCTCCACACCCACCTCTACCCCCACCTCCACACCCACCTCTACCCCCACCTCCACACCCATATATATATACATTTGATCATCTTTGCAGTGCTGAGAAAGCAACAATACAAACGATGCTAGATGGAAAGTTGAGGGATGAAGAGGAGAAAGTTAAGATGACTGCTCAGGTACGGAGGCTGGGACTACATTTCTGTAGTTATTTGTGATAGTACTATGTAAATACATAAGTAAATGTTACAAGCTTTTCCATTTAAAAATGATAACATTTTAAGAGAGACTTATGCAAATTAATTTCAGACGTGTTTTTATACGCTCTACTGTGGAAGTGTTTGTGTTGCTCGAAAAGAAATCAATGAGATTGCAGTGAGATTGAGTGTTGGACTTAAGTTATGTTACAAATGAAGAAAGGCTAACATAATGACGATTTGTTAGTGGTATAATCATATGGTTAGCCATATAAAACCCCACCAAAATGTTCATCTTCTGAGGTGGATGTTGTAGCTGCGTAAGATCAGTGAATGTTGTAGCTGCATAAGATCAGTGAATGTTGTAGCTGTATAAGATCAGTGAATGTTGTAGCTGCATAAGATCAGTGAATGTTGTAGCTGCATAAGATCAGTGAATATTGTTGTAGCTGTGTAAAATCTGAATGTTGTAGCTGCGTAAGATCTGAATGTTGTAATTGCATACGATCAGTGAATGTTGTAGCTGCCTAAGATCAGTGAATGTTGTTGTAGCTGCCTAAGATCAGTGAATGTTGTTGTAGTTGCGTCAGATCAGTGAATGTTGTTGTAGTTGCGTCAGATCAGTGAATGTTGTTGTAGTTGCGTCAGATCAATGAATGTTGTTGTAGTTGCGTCAGATCAGTGAATGTTGTTGTAGTTGCGTCAGATCAGTGAATGTTGTTGTAGTTGCATCAGATCAGTGAATGTTGTTGTAGTTGCATCAGATCAGTGAATGTTGTTGTAGTTGCGTCAGATCAGTGAATGTTGTTGTAGTTGCGTCAGATCAGTGAATGTTGTTGTAGCTGCGTAAAATCGGGCGCAAGTACAAGATGCAGGTGGAAGAGTTACAGAAAGAACTGAAGGCTCGAGAGGCGGAGCTCGTGGTCGTCACAGGGAAACTCAGCTCCGCGGAGGAAGAGCGAGCTAAGGTAGCGAGGGCGCTGTTACTGAAGACGCAGCAACAACAGGAGCCAGAGGTGAGTGAAGTCAGTCTGTGGCCAGTGGTATGATGCATGCATGCACACACAGACATACACGCATGCATGCACATATGCACACACATAATTTTCAGATTTTAGCAGTTTTTGTTGTACCTCAAATCTTTTATTTGGTTTGAAAGCATATATATCAACATTACAGCTTTTGGGTGAGAAATAGTGCCTGGCTCCTTTGGTCCTGCTTTCATGCTTTTTAGATGAAATATCCCGCTTTTTTAATTATAATTTTTTCCACTAAAATCAACCTAAGTAACTTCTATGCACATATCATTTCGATGGCCTCAAATGATTTAACATTTTCTCGCACATGTGTTCCACTGTGAACGAGTGGAATCAAATCGGCAACATGTAAAAACAATACATGCTAGTCACACCATACCATTGAACTGTTAATAATACAAGGACACCAGTTAGCAAACATTAACATCAGTGGTACCACACAATGGTGCCACAGTGCCACCTAGTGAGTGTCACTATAATTGCAATTCTCCATTGTGGCCACCTGCCCATAATGTACAGATAACAGACAGATTTGACTGCATATGGTTCGTAGTTGACTACTCTTTGTTGACTCTGCCATTCTCTGTTGCGCACTACAAAGGCCGACCCAGCAGCCATGGCCACGCTCCATGAGAAACTGAAGAGTCAAGAGGCAGAGCTGGCCCTCATCTCAGAGAAACTCGGCTCTGCAGAGTACGAGCGTAATGAGGCAACAAAGACGGCGAAGGAAACTGAAGCAAAGATACAGAGTCTCAATGAGGTGAGTCCAGTAGGTACATGTGATCAAGAACGCCTAAAAGAATGCAATTTAACAACCCTAGTAGGTTAAGAAGAGATCATATTTAAGTTTTTAAGGTATTGTATGGGTATGAGAATATTGATAGAAATATATTAAAGATAGTAGAACTAGAGGACATGATGTAACATTAGTAAAGGATCAGTGTAGATTGGATATCAGTAAGTACTCATTCTCATAGAGAACAATAAATGAATGGAACAAATTATGTACAGATTGTGTAAATACTAGCAGCATGAATATGTTTTAAAACAAAGTTGACACATATCTCAGGAGGATAGGTTACACATAGATACAAAATTTGGACTCTATAAGCCAAATGGCTACCTTGTCTACTTGCCATCTGGACCTTTGCCATCAATGGCAATCTTGTTAAAGTTAGCGATTGTCAATGCATTTATTTAAGTTAGTTTGTGCTTATTTACTGTTTTTTCAGGCATTTGGCTCACTTGATCAGCTGTTGACAGAGTTTATTGGGTCAGGGGCTCATGGGATCATGTGATGCGCATATCTTTAACACCCATAACATTACGTTCAGTCCAAATGATATTTCGACCAAGACGTTAAAATTAAACAGATGATGGCCAATAAAAATTGTGATTCCTTAAAAAACCTTTTGGAAGTAAAAATGTTAAATTAGATATAGATTATGTTAGGTGGCAAGATTTTATGATAAGAATAATTAGACTTTGTACCCTTAAACATGACACACATGCAACGCCATTTTGTAATCAGTTGAAAATGTCCTGTGGGATAAGCAGCTTGTGCTGGTAACAAGAATATGTCCACTGGACAAGTGAGTATTTTCTTTTTTTTTATTAAATTTGGACAGTCTAAAGGCAGATTTATATGAGTCATTAATTGCTGAGTAGGTTGGCAGACGCGGTGTCACGGTGGAAGAATTGGTCATGTAAACACTCTCGCAAGAATAATTAGCGAGACCATTTTGTAGCTCTAGTTGTTTCGGTGGGATTGGGGCTGGTCTCAATTTGCCTATAGTCGGTGGACATTTTGAAGCAGTGGCCAATCAGCGAGCAACAGCAGGTTGTGACCTTTGATTAAAGTTCAAATTGGGAGCCACACGACTCAAGATCTTGGTGACAGTGTCTAGACATGTCACTCATCTAAACACATGCATAGTTTATCTGCTTTTTGTCATGTGATTCAGTATCACCAGAATACTGGAGCACAAATCACTTGTGTGAGCTGACCTTTAGTTGGTGATTTGATGTATCCAGTGTTTACGAGGGTGTCTGATGGTTTCAGGAGGTGAAGAAACAGAAGGATGCAGAATTGAAGTCTCGCACCATCATGAAGAACGCCAAGATGAAGCTGACCTCGCAGAAGACGGAGATTGAGAAGCTGAAGGTTGAGAACAGAGAGCTCGTAAAGAAACTCAGCACAGGTTGGGACTTTGAACTTTACATAGGTTCAGCAGCCCTCAGGGGTGTTGAAGTAGAGAAATACGAGATCATTAGAAACACTTATTATTAAGCACCAAACTTTTGAAATGGGTTTTCTTTGCCTCACAGATGTCTGTGAGAAAGTGTGTGCATGCGTTTGCACATGTGTGTATTTTCACCAATATATTACACACCTGCAGTAATGTTCTGCAGAAAGTGTAACAGAATTAATATTTTTATCAAGAATCCAATATCGTGGATTTTTTATTTACTGAACTTGTAGTAACATTGACATTGCATTAAGAACAGAATGGACATTCAAACACGCTAGTAGCAAGTGACTAAATCATAGGTGACAACATCTGCTCTTGGAAAAGCAGAAAACATCCTTTCGTCAACTTTTTTAGCAGAATCACACGTGTTGTTTTTTATAGTTCGCTATTTTGATTTGTCGTTTGCGATGAACGCATGCGCGAGAAAATAACACGTGCCTAGACCGGTCTCGTGTGCAAGAAATAAATAAATTTTACCATCAAAACTATTTTGTTAAATTAAAAGATTACAACATATCCGGGCATTTTGTCCATGAAGCAGGACAAATGGGGAAAGTGGCATTTCCCAAACCCAAACCCAAAGCGGTGATGTTGACACCTATTATGCTTTTACGACTGAATGATACTGAATGTCATGTAATTAGTTGTGATGTTCTCCTATAGGTGGCAGCACCTCTGTAGAGACAAGACCGGGGGAGGACGAAGAGAAGGCAGCACTGCAGGCTGAGTTGGCTGCGCTGAGGGCCGACGTAGAGAAGTCACAGATGGAGAAGCTAGAGTTGACTCAGAGGATCTCTCAGCTAGAACAGAACTCTGGTCAGTTAGATGAGGGAAATTTTGTAAAATTATTTAGATATATTAATGAAATTATGTAAAAAAAGTCTTTCCAGATGTTCTTCAAAACAAATGACGTTAGGCGACAAAACATTCCTAGCTTCTCATCAGTGTGCACATTTGAAAATAGGTGCCGCATAAATTTTTTTTATTTTCTTCTAAACACGTATTTTTTCGAGTAACAAGTAGTAACCAAGATCTGGATCATGTCGAAGAGCACCTTTTTTACACATTTCTGCACGGGGTGTAAGAAATGCACTTGGTACATTTCTGAAGTTGTTGATTGAGAATAGACCCTTCGGTAACATCTCCATCAGCATACTAAAACAAACCTCATCCCTCATTTACTTTTAGAAAAATTCCTGATGAGAATTGTGGATTTTTTCTGTATAAATGAGAACATGGCCACAGACACAGGTGGATGTTTGAATGAATAGTCTTCATGCACTAATTGCAGTATGGCTGAATGCTTCCCAGAGAAGTTGAGACGGTGTTGGAATGATCAGGTCTGTCAGGGGGTGAAGTGTAAAGTGCTTTGAGCAGTCCCAAGGACTGGATACTGCGCTATATAAAAAGTACCCTTACGTCTGTGAAAAACTATTTAGCTTAAAAATTAGAAAACAATGGCCTTTCCAACCATGTTCCTACTTCCAAAAATGACACATTTTTGCAATACATTTTTTATATTTTCTCAAGTTATTTTCCCAAGATTTCATGTCGACAATTCTTGTAGAAATATATTTCAAAGTGTTGTTCCTCCAAAGAGCTTTGTTTTGTTCATAATTTATTAAGACCGATTCAGAATCTGTCACCTTGATGGCACAGTTGAAGTAAGCCTGAAGGTATTGGCCTCATGCTGTGTCGTTTGGTGTCATGTGTTGCTTGGTGTCATTTTGCGTCATGTTTGTCACAGGTGGGAGCCCGGAGCAAGTGGGCATGCTCCAGACACGCATCAGTGAACTGGAGCAACAGGTGGAGCAGCAAGGGGCGTGGGATGCTCTACAGGCGGAGCTCGACTCGCTCAAGTCGGAGAACGAGGAGCTACGGTCTCGAGTGAGTGAACAGGTAAAAAGCTAAATTACAATTACAGCACTTAAAAAAATCAATTTCAACAGTGTCACTTAATGTTCCTTTTCGCTAGTCTCATTTCAAATTCATTTTGTAAAAAATTAAACTTACCTAGTATCCACTGCAGCATGCTAGCTCGTTTGTGCAACTTTTATATGTAGTTTCTATGAAATCATCAGATCAATTATTAAATTACTTAATGTTTGGTTATACATTAATTGAAGTGAAAATGGAAATGCTTGGTGAAATTGTTTAACTTTTGTAAGAGGATGGAAGTCACGCCCATAATCAACGTTGACCAGCACAGTATTCACCTTTTTCGATATCCACTATTTTGAGCCTTACCAGATCTAACGACTAAAGTCACTTCTTTTGATGATTTGAACAAAAATACACATTTTTGTATGAAATCGGCTGCGGATGTTACTTAAATTATTCACACACTACATATTTGGACATTAACTAACCAGATTTGCGATAGGTTAAATCTTATACCATATGCAAATCTGAATTTCACTCTCAGTTGTAGCTGCATGTTGTGTTGGAATGCCATGTCGATCTGGTGCTGATTGCTTGCATGTGGATGTCCGTGTGACATTGATGAATTTCTTGCACTTCTCGTAGTCAATTCTGATGGTTATGTGTTGCCCAGACCCAGCAGCTGGTGAAGCAGCTGGAGAGCTCTCAGAAGCCTGCACTGACTGCTGCCAAGAAGCCAACAGTCTCAGCTGTCAGGGTCGAGAGAACAGGGTATGTCATATGTTGCCTTTCACATCAAACTTGATGGTGCAGAGGCTGATCGTTTTTATCTTAAAATCATGTTATTCACTAATGTGTTTTTAATGTGTTTAAATGAACCACAATAAAAAAAATTATTTGACCTTAATTTAAATGTAATCTGTTTATGAATGCAATGCAATGTAAAAATGGTATTCTAGTTGAAACGTTCAGATTAAATAGATAACGTTAAAATAAAAAACAAGTGGTTCCTGAAAACATTATTTTGTGCGGTCTAGAATGTGATAATAGCTATAATTTATATTATATAACATGATTTTTACTATAGAAATTATCAGATTTTGCATCTTTCAACCTGTGTAGTCGCAATGATGTTCGCCACGCAGTATTATATTATGACTAGATATTGATCCTGACCTTATATCTGATACAATCACAGGTAGACAAAACTGTAATAATTCTAATATCTATTATTATTATGATTTGCTTTGATAAACAAAAAACATGTCTACTAAGGTCCCTGACGCACTGTTTAATAAATGGAAACATTGGTATTAAAGATCCCTCCTCAGTATGATATTTTTGCTAGTCTCATTTCAAATTGATTTTACAAAAAATCAAACTTACCACTGCAACATTCTAGCTCATTTGTGCAATTGTTATAGGTAGTTTTTGTGAAGTGAAAATGGAAGCACTGAAAACTCACTAATTTCACCCTTGGAAGTCACGCCGGCCATGATCGGCCTTGACCCGTACAGTGTTTAAAATTTTGGGCATCCGCTATTTTGAACCTTACCAGATCTAACAACTGAAGTAAATTATTTTGATGATTTAAAAAAAATAGGCATTTTTTCTTTTTTCATAGGACTGGTCCCGTCGAGACACCAAGGAGGGCCAACATCCGCCCCATTCCGACCCCAGGGGGCGCCCAGACGAGACATCTTCAGACGACTCCGACAAGGAGCAGCAGTGCAGAGACGCGGGCAACGGCAAGCATTCGCCCCATGACAGTCGCGCCCATAACGGTCACCCCCATGACAGCCGTGCAGACCCCCACGGCCACCGTGATGCCCACCTCTGTCAGCATTCATGACGGTGAGTGTAGTCATGTTGCTGCAATTAAAGTGCTCGATGAGACGGGTTGGAACATGAGCACAGTTGATGGTGATTCTTTGCCAGTGCATTTATGTCGGTGTACGATCTTTGGCATTGTTTTATCTCTTTAAAATACTTTTCTTTGACAAAACGGTAAAGAAGATGAGTGTGTTTATAAATTACCTGGAACACCTGCAGTCATGTAACTGTCACATGACACTGATTCTGTCACACAGCTGAGTCAACCGCAACCCAGCCCCTTCCAGCCCAGGGGCGACCGATGCAGCAAGTTCAGCCGGTGTCACCTCATGTGTCACCCCAATCACCCCCCACACAGACAACAGAAGACATCACAGGTGATTGTCACTTGCCCTTTCTGTCCCGACTGTGCAGGTTAATTTTGATAGAAATATACTGTGAGTCGATATCATGTTTGACGATCTTGTGTGACAGTTGTGTCATAATTTGTAGTAATATTTATTTCTGTTATTTTTATTTAATTATTTCTGAAATTATGTTTTAATTGTATAAAAAAATTATGCTGTATTTTTTTCATATACAAATTATTTGTTTTTAAATTAGTTATTTTAAATGTAAAATATCCCACAATGATTTTTTATTACATTAAAAAAATTAAGTAATTTTATTGATTTTAAGTTATGCTATTAAAAAAATTAAATGTATTACAGGACGTTTGGAACTAGAAGACTAGGAAGTGCAGTTCTGAATGCATATGTACCTCTAAAAAGCTTGTTTATTGTACCTATCCATTATGAATCGACCACGTCAAGGATATTTCAATGGTTCTGAGTTTGCTAAAACTGAGGACTATTGTAGATGAACCGAGAGTGAGGCTATGGATGACACACGAGGCCACCCAAGTAGAGACGGAGGAACCAGCGCCCTCTACCAGCGACGCCTCAAATACAGCATCCGCACCAAAGAGGCCGAGGGAGGAGACCGAAACGTGAGTTACATTTCTCTCCATTGTGTTAGTGCTGCAGTAGCAAAGTGTCTTTTGAAGTTCTAACTTCACCTTCGTGCAGTTATTGTTTATGAAAAAGATTACTAGAATTGATTCTCAGGTATATTGATATCTGTTCGATTTTATTTGTCATCCTATGTGCAATGTTCAAAGCAAGAATGGTGTGTTGAACTGAATTACCAAAATGTGAACTTTGGTAATTCAGTTAATATGTATGTTAGTTTTAAGAAGATTAGGTAATCATTTCCTTCATCTGCAGCTCAGTCACACCCCACAGAAGTGTCTTAATAAAAGTTAATGTTTACCATTGCTTGTGCCGAGATGGTAATCTTTGTTTGAGTTGCTCAGACAGTATTGTTGAATTTTAGCCTCGATGAAGAAGATGCAGACCTTCCAGCAAAGAAAGCAAAAACAGATACGATTGAGGTAATTAAATTGATATTAATGCAGATTTTTGTTTTACATGCAAATTCATGTTTGTTTGTTTTTTATCCATATTTGTCTATTTGTTGATTTGTTGAAAATGCAGTTGCCATCTTTGATCATTTGTTAATTTATGTGGCAAGGCACTGGTGCTGCCATCTAGTAGTAGTTAGTCTGACAAAGGCAGCTGAAAGTTTCTGAAACATCACAGCAAAACAAAAGCAGATTGATTGTGAAAAACATTTAAAATACTTAGATTAGATCAATTACAATCTGATGAGCTTGTTCAGAAGAATGCATGGGTGTGACATTGTATAGCAATGAGTTGCTTGTGCATGTACTTTGGCTTCCAGTACTCAATGTCATTATGTTTGTTTCAGCAACAAGAAGTTCTGGCTGCATCAACGAGTGAGACGGCCACCGACCAGATCATGCAGGAGGTATGTCGTTGTATCTCACTGTTCAGTTTCCTTCAAGCCTCCATGCCCTGCTTTTATGCTATCACCATGATTTATTCTGAAGTGAATAATATGCTGTGCCTTTGCGGTACGTTGTTGTTACGGTATGTAATTGGTATTCAAGAATAAATCCCGTTTTTCAATCTTTCACGGCTGCTTTCTCACTACTTTTGTGAAAATTCTATCAGTTGTGTAACAGAGAGTATGGTGAAGATGGTTTTGCAAGAAATATGATATCTTTGTTTAATAAAGAGGGAATTGATTCTCAATTTACCAATATTTGGTGAAAATGGTGGCCACTTTGTTTGTTACCATGGAGATGGGGGTCTGACAGGAAAAGTTCAGTATATTTTTACTCGACAAGACCCAGCCTACAGTTTGGGAAGAAAAATTGCGCTAACTATGCAAATTAAAAATAAAATCATGTTTGTAGTCTGACTCACTGCAGGAGTCGCTGAACGATACTGAAGTCTGGAGGGTGAGTAGATTCTACAGTCAGTGAATCGTCATATCACAGTTTGTTTTATGTTACTGTTAAGGGGAGGTATAGCTGCTAGAATGATGTTTTTTTAATTACTAAAAATGTGTTTCCTCCGAATTCCAATAGCTTTGTATGTTTACTATCAATAAAGTTCACTTTTACAACAATGACATACCTCTAAATTAGTTTTATTCATGGATAAAGCTTGCATCTACCATGTAGTCAATGCCATCATTTAATCTTTGGTGGACATTTACAAGGAATGACGTTTTGACAAAGAGAAAGTACAACGCTGGAAATTAAAATGATATGGGCATCTGGTCTGTATTGTTGTGTTCCCCTGCATATTCTTTTTTAAAAAAAATTTGCAATATCTTGGGGATAGTGAATAAAAATGTGTTGCCAAATGTTACATTTAGAATATCATAATTTTGAAAATTCAGAAAAAGAAAGCCATAATATTAGAAAAGTTTGTTAGAGGAGTTCTAGAGTTAACTAAACCATTGACAATTGTGAAAGTGTTATGATAAAATATCCATTACTTTTTAAGTGTTGTAATTTTTTAGAGGGGCTACAATTCCTTCATTCCTTAAAAAAAATCCTATCCAGAGGCCATATTTATTGTAAATAATATTTTTGTGCAAAATAAAACTGCAGATCAGGGATGATTTTTGAAGGGCATAACTGGTGTGCAACAATCTCTCTAACAACAAATGTCTTAACTATGTTTGATACCACAACACAATTGCCGCTGTAATAGGGAATGTTGCTATTGTTCGATTCACAAATATTCTGGATTAAATTGACATGAACCAAATAAAAAAATCTTTATACATTGCATGTGTTATGTAGTATAATTATTTTGTCATTTCTTAAGGTAGCTGGGGTGACTATTATATACTTGTCTTGAATTGAGCACTTTCAGTAGAAGTTTTTAAGATAAATTTTATTCACAGATTGTAATACTATTGAAATTAATATTGAAATACTATATAATATTGAAGATTAATAAAATCTTGAGTTTTTCATTTATTATGTTACCAAAAAATTTTTATATTTTTTTTTATGTGATAAAATTGCTACAAAATGCAAAATTATATCGTTTTGAGAAAATTTGAGAGAATAAATTACATACATGTAAGTATAACAGTGTCACTGATAACTTTACAGAAAATTACATGTGCTACACCACCATGAATAAGTTCGCAATAAGTTTACACTTTTTTAAAGTGGCAGTGTATTTTTGACATAAATCCTTCACAATCGTAATTCAAATTCGTGTAATTTTGCCTACATTGCAGCTTTTTCTGAAAAAGTAAATCAAGCATCATTTCCTGGTTAGTGCTAACAGAAATGTTGCGTATCATGCATGAAATGTGACGTTTTTCACTGGCGTTTTACATATTGTTGACAAAACATAATAGCCATAGTTACGCCAGCCATCTGAAAAACATGTGGCAGGGCGTGTTTACGATTATTCTGATTGGCCCACCAGGTCACATCTACTTGGTCGTTTCCATTACAGGTTCAACGGCACAATGAACTACTTTACCGCTGATATTTGCTGGTTTAAGGGCATGTATTAGTAGATATATTACTGATGTGTACTGGAATCACAGTAACCAAACAATATGTTCCGCGTTCACGGCAAACAAATAAAGCTGGTTCCAAGATCTAAGCATATGTGGTCATTACTATGGAAACATTGTCAGCGTTTCTAAGCAGTCAGGGGGATTTCCAAAAGGACTGGTTTTTTGAAGGATGGATTGGCAAAATACGATATTAGTGCCGGGTGATTATTTGTGGTGTCGACGTTCAGTTCAATATTAAAAAAAAAAAAAGTCACGTTAGCCACCCCAGCTACCTTAACATGATCGCCGCCTACTACAACAAATAGACAAATAGTTGTTTAGCTGTATTCTTGATTATATATTATTAGAAAATAGACAGTAGTAACATAGTAAAAATAACATAGTAACCTGGGTAGTTCCTATGACAGTGACCAGATTTGGTCTTAATAGGAGTATCTAGTGCCATATATCAATTTGTAATTAAAATTTTACATTACATTATTAACTTTAATAATTACTTTTTAACTAATACTATTAATTAATAGTTATAATGATGTGTTTTGTTGGTTTTGTGAACATATTTTATTGTATTATATGTTGGGATGTCATTGTAAATGGGGCAAATAAAAATTTTCTGATTCTGTCAATTAAAACATCCATGTTCTGTTTCATCAGCAGGAAGTGAGTGAAGCACTGCAGACAACATCTCCTACAAGTCTGGCTGAGCTGCAGCCGGTCGCAATCCCGGATGTCAACGATGAGACTGAGCCACAAGGTGCCCCCATACAGGCTGAGTCGTTCAGTGTGACACAGATGATTGAGGAAGCGATGGAGAGGGAAGAACTGGCTCCAGAAGAAGGTGATGAAGATGTGATTCTGGTCGATGATGTAGTGGAGGAGGTGCGTATAACAGATGGGTTTTTTAATTGTTTTATCATGTAAGTATCATTGTCATTAGAAGGTACAAAATCGTTTTTAATGTTAAATCATGATATAGTATAAACTATATCTATCCTAATGTCTTTACTGCCCAATATTTTTCATATAATTTACTGTTTAATTTGAATGTTTCGACTCAAATATCATGTTTATATTTCATACTGATTGGCAACATTGATATTCATAAACAGATAATGGTCAAATTATGTATGCAAGATTGTGGTTCATTAAAACACATTTGGACAGGCACGATGTTAGAATATATTTAGTTTATACTATATAACACGATTTAAAAAAAAAAACAGACTACCTTTAAGTAATATAACATCAGTGAAGTGTCAACGTCAGAAATAGTCAAAAAGATATTTTTCATGAAGCAAGAGCAGTCTTTCCCAAATATTATGTTAAAGAAAACAATGTCAGGATGAAATGCTCCTGGATTTGCTTGGTTCTGTGCATAGGAAAGCATTAATGATACTGTCAGTGAAAAACACCCAAGACTGACATTAATAAATACTATTGTATCAGGCTTACAAGCTCACTCAACACAATGTTCCGAAGCAACTTATGTGCATAAAACCCAATGCGTGCATGATAAAAAAGCACCATTCTCTGTGCAGACGGAGCCTCTACTTGTGACGGGGATGAGTGATGACCAGGAGGAGGAGGAGGAAGAGGAGGAGGGGTTCACTTCGGAGCACCCGGAGCAGGTCGACAGTGTAAGTCATCTACCTACATCTTGTCGCAAATTATATCTGAATGGGATACCAGAAGAAGGTGATTTAACAAGGCAAGGCAGAGCACCCAGATGACAAGTGGACAAGGAAACCATTGGCTTATTGAGAGTCCAACAATGTTTTATCTATGTGTAACCCACCCTCCTGAGATATTTGTCACTTTTGTTTTTAAACATTAACATACTGCTAACATCCACACAATATGTAGATAATTTGTTCCATTCATTTATTGTCCTCTGTGAGAATGAGTACTTCCTGATATCCAATCTACACTGATCCTTCACTAATGTTACTTCATGTCCTCTAGTTCTGCTATCTTTGAGAAAATATATTTCTATCAATATTTTCATACCCATTCAATATCTTAAAAACTTAAATTTGATCTCCTCTTAACCTCCTTGTCTGTAGGGTTGTTAAACCACATTCTTTTAGGCAGTCTTTACAACTAAGTTCAGATTTTTGGGAATGTCATCACACAACAAAACTATCCTCGCTGTCCTGGAGTAGTACTACACCGCCCCTGGCAGATCGACCTGTTGAAATGTGGAGTTGTCAGTTTTTCCCACACCATGTGGGGATGTAGGCTGAATCAGTTGTACTTTGTCCCACTTGCTGTCCTGTTCGGCGTGTTTCTGGGAACTAGACGCGCCCATGGCCATACTTTGAAGAGCATTTCCTGGAAATATCTCTCATTACCCGTCTGACCAGCAATGACAGGTCCATAGCCAATTAAGGTTAAGTTGCAGGCTTCATAGATTCGAGTTCGTACTCTCATTTGGTAAGACAGCAACTGAGACATCAGCACTTCAACAGGTCGATCTGCCAGGGGTAATGATGTACGGGGTAGTTAGAAGCCCCTGGCAATGAGGATGAATAAAACTGTATAAAAGTTTATGTTTTAGATAATAAGGCATTTGAGGTGCTAAGTTGTATGTAACGTTGTGAGGTTGTGCCTCTATACAGAGTGAGGAGGAGGAAGAGGGGAGTGATGATGAAGAAGAGGGAGATGAAGATAACGAGGATGAAGAGTCAGAGTCGGGCGATGATAATGATGTTGTCATTGTTGGTATGTGGCTGCTTTGTTTACGTTTTAAAAGTTCAAAGTCTGAATGTTTTTATATATAACAAATTATGGTTCATTAACCCAAGGAGTGACCAATGATAAATTTCCACGGTGTACACAAATCGGAGTTATTAATAAGGGTGCTTTTAAAAAATCATAACGTCGCTAATAATTAGCGCACAAATGTGATTGAGGTATCATTTTGTTGATAAAAAAACTATTATAATATAACAAATACTTTAACCCTGCTACCAAATAATTACTGAGTGGCTGTATTTCCGTATCTCCAATTTGGAAAATGTAGCCATACATGTTAGCTACAAAATAAAACAAAAATGAATCAGATATGTTGAGAACTTTTATTTTTATGATTTTTCCAATCGCACCCTCTCTCTTTGTCAACTGTTCCCCTTCCATTATGTCCAGCCCACTTTAACTGAACCAGCTTCCTCCTTAAACTCTTTCACTCCAGCCTCAGCTCCTCCATTCTTACATTGAGCACATCTGTTCATCGGTTGTTAAGTCGACTGCCACTGGGTTTGTTGAGCTTACTAAATGATTATCCGTGGAATGTTTCCCAGATGACGATGATGATGAGGAGGAGGAGGAGGAGGAGGAGGAGAATGAGGACAGTGGGGAGAACGCAGCTGTGCCCACATCCCAGCAGCCTCCTGTCAGACTCCAGACAGCCGAGTCAACACCAGGTAAACAGGAATTTGTTTAGTATTCATTGACGTTTTTGTTATTTCTGTAAACGAGGCAGTGTTGAAAAAAGTTGATGTGATGTTAATTGGTGTGTATATAATTATCATTTCTGAAGTGCCAGTTATCTAAAATCCAGGTGCCAAAGATTGTATAATCAATGAAAAGTAATAAAATAATACTGTTATAATAAAAAATTATATAAAATATGTATTATAAAATATTATTGTTGCCCTCCTCGTTGTCGTAGAAATTCAGGGTGAGGCTGGCCTCAATTTATAAAATAATATATACATTAAAAATATTATAAAACAACTGATATAAATATATTATAAAACAATATATATATAATATAAATTAAGATAAAATTAACAAACTAACAGTAAATTTTTTCCTACTTCAGCAGTGACCAGGGGTCAGCAAGGCCTGCATGTGGCGGAGCCGTCCAGCCATTCTATCATGTCACGTATGCCGTCACTGACCGCTGCCCGTCACCTCACACCCTTCATAATTGTAAGTAGTCCTTGACCATTAGGTTGCTGGGTATGGTGTACTCCTAGGTCTTAAAGGAATACTCATGAGAGAGATAGGTTTGTAATTTGATGGCATCGCTATCTTCCCCTTCTTGTAGACGGGAATAACCCAGGCAAGCTTCCAGTCTGCAGGCACCGTACCTTGGTCAAGGGATGCTTGGTGTATGAGTGTCAACACTAACATAGTGTCAGTGCCATAGTCTTTCAGGAGCCTGGCTTGAGGTTCAATAGCTTCAAGTAGTTTCCTCACACCTGATTTGTATACTGTAATAGGTGGTGAGTCACTAAATGTACTAATTCCAGGGCCCACTGGGTAAAAAAAAAAGGATTTACATTTAACTTTTTACAAATCTTCAATGATATATATATATATATATATATACCGTATTCAACCTATTAAACGTACATGCTCTAATTAGCATACACGCCTTTTTTAATCAGCAAGATCCATACTTATTGTAATTTGACTGGTGTGGAACAACTGAAAAGTGTCGCCATCAGTTGGCACCACTTTTCAGTTGTTCTACACTAGTCACCAAATTACACTATTTTTACTATATTTACACAACTATTTTTCAAGCGTACTGTAGGCTTACTAGGCTGAAAATGGTATATGTCACATGGGTGTTCCTATCTGTTCACATTCTCCCTTACCCCATGACAGGCTGAGGGTGGTTCGTTTGAGGCGGGAGATGATGGCATTGTACCAAGCACCCCCACCCTTCCAGTACCACGACGTAGCGATGGTTTCGCTGAAGCTGTCAGGTTAGTAGATTCGTTGACGTTACAGTAATAATATATCTTGTGGCATTCGAGACATTGTTAAAAACATCTCTTTCGTGCAGCCTTTGGAACACTCTGTTGCTAACATTATAATGACTTATTAATCTTTACGTATTAATCTTATTATTTATTTAATTTGTTTAAATTATCTGCTTAACTTATATGTTTATCTGATTAATCGACTTAATTTAGTTGTTTTTTTAGCTTATTTATTTAACTTATGTTTCTTGTCTTTTTTTTTATTTACCCCGGACACATAGCACATTGAAAATGTATAATGAATAATAAACAAATAATAGTATCCAACTCCAGGGAGAGAGCCCCTTGCCTGTGTCAAGAACATTTGTAATGATTGTCTATTATTCAGGCCTAGTGGCTCTGGCATTTCATGAACAATCAAACTGATCTAGTGTCCACTACGACGCGCTACCTCGTGTGAATTTGTTTTGGTGAAAAAAAACTATTACATTTATTACTGGGTCCGATCAAAATTCTGCAAAATAGGACACAAGTGGTCTGGCTCTATAAATATGGTCTGGGTCTACAAAAGTGGTCTGGCTCTACATAAGTGGTCTGGCTCTATAAAAGTGGTCTGGCTCTATGTAAGGCTATTAACACTTTCGCATGCTACTCGATCTAATTATCAAAGTCACTTCTTTCATTTAAACAAACGTATGCAGTCTTACTAAATCCACTGCACATATGTATTCACACACATAGCTTAATATCAAAGCACCTGATTCGTGATGGGCGAAATAAGTCTAGGCGGGAAATTCGAAGGCATTTTTCTCATGAAGCTGCATTGGATGGAATTTTTTATTGGGGGCCAATAAACTTGTTTGGTCAGTCGTGACACCGATTGACAGTTGACGTGTGATCCTGTGCTTCAGTTCGCCACAAGTGTCGCGTCAGTTCGTCTTCAGCGGCAGTAGTGACGGACTCGCTCAATTGGAGGAACAGAGAGGTGAGAATTCTTATTGCCCTTAACCAGGAGTAAAGCCAGGCACCCTTATGTTTAAGTTTGTGAAAAATCACTGTGTAAGGGATGATCTCAAAACATGACTACATGAAACTGATGTTATATAACCTCAGACCCCCCCCGCTACATGAAACTTTGAATTTCATTAACCTGTGTGCAAATTTGGCAATTTTGTATTCACCAGGTGCATTCCAGCAAACTGTTATTGGAAAATAAATGATATTTTTGGGTGAAATTTTTTTTTACAAAAACAGCTGTTGACCTCCCTCTGTCCTCGTGAAACCACTTTTCTAGTATTTTACGCTGATTTTTTAGATCATCCCCAAGTCATCTCCTAAGAACGACATTAGATAATGTGTCATTCCCTCGTACGTAAGGCGTCACGATGTTGAACTTTCTTCCAGGGATGGATGACACGAACTTCGACCTGTCCCAAACTTTGACCTGTCCGTCGGGTAACCGCAGTGTACCGACAACCCCCGTGCCGATTATCTCGGTGACGGAGGCGTCACCACCAGCGTCAGAAGAACAGGACACGGAAACCACTGGAACTGCCCCACAACCTGAAGCGGCTGCATCGGAATCAAGACAGTCAGGGTAGGGCGGCTTATCTTTTATCTTATGCCATGTTCTAGTAGGAGTTTCTTGCTATTGAGAGAGGCACGGTAGTGTAGTGGTTACAGTATCCGCTTTGCATGCCGGAGTCCTGGGTTCAAGACCCAATCCAGGCACGGTACGTTTGGTATCAAAACCTGGCTGTCAACATTGGGGTCTGTGTATCCCTTAAGACTTGGATGACCACTTTAATGCCGGCACCATCTTATTAATTTTGGGTGTAAGAGAACCATAGAGGACGACATGCACCCTGGCAGTTACCACCCTCAGTGCCAGCATAGAAAGGTCGGCTTTGTGATAATGTTCTGAAAAAGGCTGACTAGTTTAAGGCCTGGTAAGACTATAAGATTCTAGTAACCACAAAAACAAACAAGGAAATAGGAGTGTGAAGATTCCGTGTTGATCAGTTAATGTTCACTGGACTGTGATGTATGGCTGTTCGTTGAGTACTTGATTGACAATTGTCAATGACGTGGCAGATAAAAACGAAGTTTCTTAAAAAGAGAATGGAAAAATAAATCATTTCCTGATTTTGACAATTTTCTCTCACTTTTATTGCCTTCGTTGAAGTAATTCTAGGGAACGCAATAGGCACCTAGCAATAGACTGGTGGATACGTAAACGAATAGCCTTTGCTCAGTAATTGCAGCGTGGCTGATTGCTTCCCAGAGAAGTCGAGTTGGCGTTGGAATGAACAGGTCTGCTAGAGGAAGAAAAGTAAAGCGCTTTGAACGGTCTTACTGATTGGACACATTGCCATATAAGAACATACCTTCCATTACGTAAATGTCTGGACAGGTTTCTTGCCTTACGTAAGACTACTACACGGTGTTGTTTTCCCTCAGCCTTGCACAATCCCAGAGTGCCGCAGGACAGGAAGCTTCCCAGGAGTCCCAGCAGCCAGAGGATACGAGTCACGGTAAGACACGAACAGAAACCAATATCTATGCAATCAATCAGTTTGTGCTGGTGTTTATTTGTTCCCTCATCGTTTTGGCGACATTTGGTAGACATGCTTGGGGGCCCACGACTATGATTCATACATTAAAAATGTGAAATTCTCCTGGGCGGAGGCAATTTTACGAAAGAACTTATGTGGACGTTTCACCTAGATTACATAATTCGGAACAGTAGTAGTTTGTAGTGACTCTCTGGGAACTATCAGACAGACAGAGACCCTCCCTGCTTCCACCTCTCTGCAGAAAGGCAAATAAAACAGGCCCTAAAAGGATACTGGATGCTGTAGTTCAGATCAGCTCTTTGTGAACACCTTTAGACTAAGTAGTAGTGGTAAGTGATTGTATGGTCTGTTCACACTAACTGTGGTTGTAGGAGGAGAGGGGTCAGCCGAGGCGACTGCTGGCAATGAGGGCGTGAGTGACAACAGCACTGCCGCAGGTAGTCTCAGTCTTACTGATTCTGGTTGCACTGTAGTGAGGCAGGGAATCCAACGAAATGTTGCTAAAACTAGAAGGATCATATTTATTTATTTATCTACCATTTACATCTAAGTTTGGGAAGTCAGAACATTTTCAAGATTTAGACAAGTATTCAGGTCCCCTTGTGGTGTTGAATCGTCAGTAGAATATTTTGTAATTTTTTGGTGCCAAGCGAAGCTTCCCCTTTAACAAATGCAATTAATTTGTCATTTTCACTTCATCGTACTCTTGAAGCAGCATTGTTCATAGTCAGTGGTACAGTATTATGAAACAAAAATATTGTGAGACACCGTATTGTCACTGAGGCTGCAGCCAAGTGAATTGACATTAACTGAATCTATCATTACAGGGATGTCACGTCGGAAAATCGAGCCGATCGTCTGGAGCGAGCCTGACCCCAGTCCGATCCCATCATTGCTGCAGCCAGGACCGTCCCAGCAGGTGACTCCACAGCCCAATCTGCCGGTGCGCAAGTTGAAGCAGCAGCGTGCAGTGCGTGGTCAAGTTGGCGTGTTCCGGGGGCGAGGCACACCCCGAGGGGTCGTGGCACTAGATGCTGGAATAGCCCAACCGAGGGCGCCACTGTACCCACAGCAGCCACAGCAAACACAGACCCCCCGAGGGCAAAACCCCCGAGGTCAGACCCCCCGAGGGCGTGGAGCACGGGGGTCCCGTGGGAACAGGGCGTTCAGACAGAGGCGGCCACAGCCTTTCTGAGTTTACCCCCAGACAGTGTTCAGTCGAAAATTTTTGACTGATTTTTTCTAAAATAAAGGTAGTATTTTTGCATCATTAGTTGGTTGTTGTTCTCTGCTGTCTTAGACACCGTCTCAAAACACCGATGTATGATACTACGTAAAATGAACATCATTTACCCTCGGACCCCCACATTGATATGTGTGCAACTGTATTCACTAAGTGGCGCTTCAGTCGTCATGACACAAAACTGTAATCAGAACCTAAAAAATTTATTTGGAAAAAATACATCAATGTACGACATGAAACAAAATAGCTGCTAAACCCCTTCGCCCAGTGAATCTCATTTTAGTTAGTATCAAACATGAATGTTTTGAGATAGAGCTGTAGTAGTTCACCAGAAAGAAAGAAACTACTTTCTTTATAGTTATACCAGTGTCCGTATGGGGTATGGTGTGTCTTTGTTGCTAGCCACAAAACAGAATCGAAAGCAGATTCAGGATTTAGTATTGGTGAGTGTAAGACAGAGAGTCAGCCATGTCGGTGTTAAGTATGCCTTGCCTTGACTGAGAGTCAGCCATGTCAGTGTTAAGTATACATTGCCTTGACTGAGAGTCTGCCATGTCAGTGTTAAGTATACCTTCACTGAGAATTAACCTGACTGAGAGTCAACCATGTCAGTATTAAGTATGCCTTGCCTTGACAGAGAGTCGACCATGTCAGTGTTAAATATACCTTACCTTGCCTTGACAGAGTCGACCATGTCAGTGTTAAGTATGCCTTGCCTTGACTGAGAGTCGACCATGTCAGTGTTAAGTGTGCCTTGCCTCTACTGACAGTCAACCATGTCAGTGTTAAGTATACCCTGTCTTGACTGAGAGTCGGCCATGTGAGAGTTAAGTATACCTTGCCTTGACTGAGAATCGACCATGTCGGTATTAAGAATACATTGCCTTGACTGAGAGTCTGCCATGTCAGTATTAAGTATACCTTGACTGAGAATCAACCATGCCTTGACTGAGAGTTGACCATATCAGTGTTACGTATACCATGCCTTGACTGAGAGTTGACCATTTCAGTGTTAAGTATACCTTGCCTTGACTGAGTGTCAACCATGTCACTGTTAAGTATACCTTGCCTTGACTGAGAGTCAACCATGTCAGTATTAAGTATGCCTTGCCTTGACTGAGTCGACCATGTTGGTGTTAAGTATGCCTTGCCTTGACTGATAGTCGACCATGTGATTGTTAAGTATATCTTGTCTTGCTTTGACTGATAGTCGACCATGTCAGGGTTAAGTATACCTTACCTTGCCTTGACTGAGAGCCAACCGTGTCAGGGTTAAGTATGCCTTGTCTTGCCTTGACTGAGTGTCGACCATGTCAGGTTTAGGTATACCTTATCTTGCCATGACTGAGTGTCGACCATGTCAGGGTTAAGTTGCCATATTTTTTAGCAGGAGAAAAGTTCACCAATTTGAAATGTAACAAATCTCAAAACAGTGTCCATTGTGTCCTTGATAAATCTGCACCTGTAAAAATTGCAAAGTGCAAATCCTGTGTCAGTAGCATTGAACTCTGCTGCAACTATTTCTTTCCATATGTCCATCGACTTGTGGATCGTCTTCAAAGTGTTTAGAAATATAAAGGCTGCCTGGGTTTACACTTCCGTGCTATTGGTGCCACAGGATGGTTTTTGAGGCAATTTTATCATTGCATCTGTAGAAAATATCGGTCCCCTTACCCTTGACTATAACTAATCCTACTGCCTATAGGTCTGTATTAATCTTATAGTACACCTGGCAAATGTTGTAGCCAGCCAAGTTTGGTGTAGCAGCTTAATAATGTTGGTTGTAGCACAAGTCTAAGACTAACACATTCCATCTAATGCAGTTAAGAAAGAGTTGCAGAACAAATTTTAAGTCATGGTTTATATCATCACAAAGTCACAGCAGAAGCAATCGTGAAAATATTCACAACATAAAAACAGCATCCTACGTTTGCTACATAATACTGATTTAAAGCGTGCCACACATGCAAACAAATATTCAGCCTAGAACACGAGAATATAATAAACAGTATCTGATTATGTAAACAATTATTATTCCTAAACTGTTACCAGCAACAACAACTGCAGTATATGTCACTTGGTGTTTTTTTGCTGGCAATACAATTAAATGTATTAACAAGCATGACTAGAGTTTGCCATTTAATCAGCATGTACCTCTGTCTTATTTCTCATTTGATAAGAAAGGTTATCGGTAAAGTCAATGCTTTATGTTTAGATTCAGTGCATTATGGAGTGGAATTTCTAAATTGTGCATGTGAAGAGTTTTATAATTAAAGTGTATAAAAAACCGATAGACTAATATTTTGCCAGAAAAATTTATTGTTTGATGAAAGCCATGCTACACTTGTTAAAAATGATGTACGTCAGTAGCCTGATAACAATGGACGAGACAAAACGGAGACCAAAGCTACTTCAATGTCTTTATGTCATGCTTTTACAAAGGACTGATATTCCGGCATCGCCTAAGTACAATGAATTTGATTAACGCTGTATCATAGCAACTAATGCTGCTTCGAAGACAGACACCTGCCTATGGGCCACAGTGCGCTATTGCAGCGGTGCAGCCTCACTGCAGTGCTGCGCCGCAATGGTGCAATAGCACACTGAAGCAGTCAAACCACATTAGCTGTCGAGCCGGTGACGGCGCACATCGAGTGCCTTTAATCAGATTCCAGGCGGCAGCACTGGTTAGGCAAGAACCTTTGCCCGTTCACGTGACATTCCCATGAGCGTCATGTTCCTCTCGTCGGTCGTCTGCGGCCGATTCTTCATCGTCAGCTTGCTGCGGTTCTGCACGCACATCTCATCCAGCTTGAGGGAGTTGGTCTTGCAGTGCAGGTCCTCGTTGATACGGTGGAGTTTCTTCTCCAGACCATCCAGGGCATGCCTGAAACATCACGCATGAGGGACGTTCACTTCCTACCTCTCTGCATGAAACATGAATTACATTGACATGTGTGCAACTTTGGCGACTGTGTGTTACATGGGGCATTTCAGCTGTCAATGCAAAACTGTTGCATGTGCTTGACATAAGCACCTTTAGGAACTATGATTGGAGAAATTAATACTGTCTGGGAAAAAATACATCGATGTACAGCACTAAACGAGACAGCAGCCAACCCTCCTCATGAAACCATATTTGTGTACATCAATGTTTTGACATCATCCCTTATCATTAATAAGCAAACACTGTGATCAGCCAGTTATCGCATGCCCTTTATGAAGGTTATACCAAGCAATTCTGGTTTATGTGCATTGCCTCCAATTAATCCCCTGTGAAGTTCTGAATACAGTCTTTGTGCAGTATTACTTGGAGTTGCAAAAATAATTGTTTCAAATTAACCTGTGTTGTCTCAACGTTTCTACGAGTTTGCTGTGAGCAAACGCCAAAAACATTTCTTGTAGTTGCATTTGGGAAATATTGTGGGTAATGAATTCATCTAGTGATCTTCCTCGCGTCCACTATAATGACCAGTAAAGTGATGTCTGACCAAACAAAATGTCAGAAATGTAATTAACAAGATTATCCTAGGTCTACAGATATCAAATGTGCATATATAACGGCATCTCACCTTAGCACCTCTTTCTCACTATAGCACAACTTTAAAATCCCCATCCTGGTCTGCCCTGCCTCTTACATACCGTACTCTATCTACCCAACAACAATTCCTACTTGGCTAGGCTCCTGCATCTTTCATATATCCATAGGCAGCTCAGATGATCCATTTCACAACTTATTATATCTAAAACTAAACTTAATTTGGGCAAATGTGCTTTCTCTGTCACTGCGCCTAGGGTCTGGAATGAACTCCCCATCACTTTGAAAACATCTTAAACTATAGCTACCTTCCGAAAAACATTTATTCCAAATTGCATTTCCACCATAAATATTCCGTGGTCCCTTGTTCTGACAGCTTTTGTGCAAGTTAATTATTATTAATATTATTATTATATGGAACAGTTTGATCAATCCCCAACATGTTCTTTATAGCGAGAGTACGCTGTATTTTAATCCACTTACTGTGATTGTCTAAGCTTCTCTTCCAAGGACGCCTTGGATGTGTACAATTGCTTCACCTCGTCGGTCAGTCCGTACTGGACGTTGTCACGACACAGCTCCACGTTGGGACGGTAGGTTCGATTCTCAAGACGAGTCTCGGCCAGCTTGGTCGGGTTGATCTTCGCACGGATCGCGTCGACCAAACGCCGGATCTCTGTCTCCAGATCGGCAATCTCATCCTCAGTCTGCGAACACAATGGACGTGCTACAGAAATGTATATTGCCTTGATCTATAATTTAAAGTTATATCCCGCAGCTATATAGTTATACAAATAAAGCCATTCCAATATCAACATCATATATACATATTTAATTTTTTGGCATTATTGATAATTTAACAACCCAATAATAATGATATTTCAAGAAACATAAAAGCCCTTTCAGCAACAACATCACAAATACTTTTGTTTTATTGATAACATATTGTGTTGTTCTATTTAAAAATGGGCATGGCAGGGTTTACGATGTTATTGATTATTGACACATGACAATATTTAGGAAAATTTCCATTTTCAGTATATAAACAAACCCCATAAATAAAATTAATTACTTTGGTGCTCATTTTGTTATTGTTGAAGAATAACCATTGTTTTTAAAAAAATAGTGTCTTTAAAGGGGATAATATAAAGGGTGTTATAATAATCACTTGACAGTTTCAATTATATATTTGCAATGCTGCTTATAAATGTATAATCAATACATATCAGGTGTCACTTTACAGTGTTACAAGTCCAGTAATGCCATGATTAAGCATGCTGTTACTAATTGATATTAACAAAAACATTTTGGATATCTTCCAAAACATTGTCATCTAAACAGACTGATAAAAAACATTGTTGCGCAACAAACGTCCATCCTTTACACAATGAAAAACCATTGCTTGACTGTGTTAAATTTCCCTGGGTGCCTATTTCTCAACAGCAAATGTCTCTGTCTTCGTACCTGTTTCTTCTGCCAGTTGAGTTCGTCAATAGCCATCTGCATCTCGTGCATCCGCTTGCGCAGGGCATAGTCAGTGGCGTTGTCCTGCGAGTGCAGGTCATTCGCTGTCTGCTCGAGGGTCGCAAAGATGGCCTCCCTCAAGTGCTGGGAGTTAGACATCTCAGCCACTGCGCGATCATGGTTGTAACGACTGAAGTCTTCCCACTGCTGCGGTGTGGTACTCCTGGTGGCAGATGATGGCAAATATTCCAAAAGTCCAATCCAGTTTTATTTTTTTTTCGAGATTTTATTTCCGATATTTTATCTCTGGGATCGTGTTGTGTGCTTTCTTTGTTGGTATGTTGACTTGTGTAGGATAAACATGTCTAAATGCTAAGAATATTGACAAATAGGAGTGATCATACAGGTGATTTTGTGCATAAAAATTACAAAATATAAAAAAAATTCATATCACTGAAATTTATTTTGCACATTTTACTACAGTTTATTGGTGTGCCTTTGTAGAATATGGTGTTACATACACGAACGATGCTAATTAAACAATTTAACTGCTTGGTTTCACATAATCACTTCATACTTGATCAATTTACTCCGTTTCGATTTTTAGTGACATGTGAATGAAAACCAACTGAAAGCAGGAGCTAATGACAGCTTCCAATGATTTGGTAGAAAACATCCAAAATGAAACACAGATGTTTGTTCATAATGAAATTGACTGTAGCTGACCCAAACATTGTAAAAGGACCAGTTTACTTTACACAACGTACAATTTAACTTTTTTTGTTTGTTTACTGTTTAGTTGGTTCTTTGAAGCGTAATAACAGAATAAGATTTGTTATTATTCAAATGTATTTATCTACAGCATGTCTGTGTGTAGTCCTAACAGAAAAATCTTACATATTCATTTTAAAATCACTAGCAAATGATTCAACATCAAACAGACTGTATGCAAAATCAGTTCATACTTCACTGAGGCATGTTGATCTATGCCACTTTCTCAATTAATAATGACACAATTCAGTCTTTCAGCACCTCATTGTGTTACTTTCTTTGAGTAATTTCATGCAAAATTACTTAGTCATGGATTATGTGCGTAACTTGTTGCTCAAGCTAAATTTCAGATGATATCCTCAGTGTACAATTTAAAGACAATGTTTCTGTTTCATTCTTTCTTATCTATGCATGCAACGCCATGTTTTCTTGGTCAGAAAATGAAGCTTAACAAAGTAAATAGAGAGCAACAAGACTTTTGAATGTTTTATCAGATATCATACAGCAGCAAACATATCAACTCATACACGTTATTTGACCCCAAAACTTTTGTTCCTTCGTGTGTGCCACATTGTCCTCACCCCTTCAACACGCGGGTTGGATCAGGCTTGAAGCTAATGGTGGCAGACTCATCCGTCAGGTTGTACTGGTCGACGTCGATGCCGAGGGCGACGTTCTTGTCCTGGAGGTCGGCGAGGACCTGCTGACGAGCCTCCTGAAGCACGCACAACTGCTCGAATGCCTGGTGGATGTTCTGCTGCAGCTGCTGCTTGATGCCCTCGATCACCTTCTGTTCCTGCTCAACACAATGCAACAGTGTTTGGTTGATCTGATCTTAGCCATGTGTGTGAATATTGCCAGTTGAAGTATGCATGTTAGCTAAGACAACTGTAGCACTGTGTATGGTTAAATTAACACTAATATGTATTCAGACAAATTTTTTGGCAAAATACAACATAACCGTCTAAAAGGATCACCCAAGAGACTGGGGAAAAGTGGCCTGATCAAACTGGTGGCTTGATTACACAGGCTGGTCAGACATACAGATACTTAGATATGATAGATTGGCCATTTTCAAAGGGTGAAGATCATTTCTGAGATGTGGTTGGCTGCTTTGAGTTCTACTGTACTTTTGGTCAGTGTGACAATTATGTGTTATTTGGATAAACTAAGAACAACTGATGCTGTGTGATTAATGTGAATATTAACATTTTATATTAATATTGTGGAATTATTACAACAGATCTGGCCATCAAATGGTGACCTCGGCCACGTACCTTCTTCAGCTGGTCTTCGACGGCGTCCTCCACCACGTCAATGTCCATGCGTCCTTCGCGCGTCGTCAGATTCTCAATGTTGACATGACATGGGAGGTTCATGTTCTCAAGGGCAACTTCAAGGTTATCCTTTGCCTCCGACAGATCTGAGATCTCTTTGTCCAGCTTCGCGAGTGTCCGGTCAAGAATGTCCTTCCATTGGCGGATGTTGTCGACACGGTCGGACAGACGGGTATTGGTGTCCAGCTGGTCCCACTTTGTTTTGTTGTCGGTCTCGTTGCGCAGGAACCTGCCCTCCTGGCGGATGTCATGAGATGCACCTCGCTGGCGTTCGGCATTCGTTGAGATGGCATAGTTGGATGTGAACCAGTCGGATGTTCCGTACCGGGTAGCAGGCTTCTCGCAGGATGCCATCTTGGGTGCTTAGGTCGGGTTTGTCTGCTTCTGTGGAAGACGAGAGGCATAATAAGATAGGAATAAATTGTATCATTATGATGTAGTGTTAAATTTTTTTATTGTACTATGGCTTTGCCATCAGTCCACATTTGATATATTCTTTGTAGCAAAAGCAGGTTGACAAATGTGATCCCTCCACAAAATGTGCATCCCAGCTTTGTTGCGTCTCTGAGCTCAGGTCTCTGTGGATTTACGTGCTATAAAAGTTTCACCATTAATAATATTATGAATTCATTGAATTCGTTAAAACCGCCACAACCAAATCCTATGGCACAATTGCCACAATAGCCCAATGTCAAGGAACCAGCCAAATACCACAGGATTGGAGGGATGCAAATGTAACACTAATCCACAAATAGTCCATGAAACAAGTGCAACAATTACAGATCAGTGTCACTCACCAGCCAAGTGATTAAACTACAAGAAAGAATAATGCAAGACAGTTTGCTTAAACTAGCTCACACAAACAATACTATCAGCTGTGACCAACATGTTTTCCCAAAAAATGTCATGCATTACCCACCTATTAGAATGTCTACAAGACTGAACAGTACATACAGATAACAGTGCTGAAGTGGGGTTCCACAAGACTCAATTCTATGGCCATTACTATTTTTTTTATTATGTAAATGATCAACCCGACTCAGTCAAGGCAACGGCCAAAATGTTTGGTGATGACACAAAACTATTCTCAAATATTTCTACATTAGCTGACTGTGAAGCTCTTTGAGGTGATCTAAACAAACTTGCAGTTTGGGTAAAAACTTGGCTATTAAACTTCAATGCCACTAAATATGTAGTTCTCAAAATAAGACAAAGCCTCAACTATGCATACACATTAAATGGAGAAATCTTAGAAGTTGTTTAAGAACAAAAGGATCTAAGAATCACCATATGCGAAAACCTAAAGCCAAGCACCCACATAAAATATATTACAACTAAGGCAAATTAATGCAAAGGACTAATTAAACAATACTTTGAAAGTAGGTCGGAAAAGATAATAAAGACCTTATATGAAACAATGATATAACCAGTGCTGGAATATGCATTGCTAGCTTGGAACCCTTTCCATAGAAAGGATATAGATGAATTAGAAAAAGTTAAGAAAAGAGTGCTGAAACTCAGCATAACATATCTAATCATTTCCTTTGGAACAGAGACGACTTGAGACCTCTGTGAGGTATATAAATATCTCAGTGGCCTAAACAGGAATAACCCTAAAATGTTTTTTATCAATGTAGCAGTAATCTGAGGGGCCATAGCTTAACGCTAAGCCTAAGGAAGACGTACTCCCGCATAGAGATCCGTAAACACTTCCTCACAAATCGTGTCATCGATTACTGGAACAAACTTCCTGAAGAAGTCGTGTCATCTTCTACTCTGAACACCTTCACGAAGAATTAGAGGTCTCTAGCCACCGGCTGAAAGAGACTATACAACCAAGACCCAAGTTATAATAAATAAGTATATACTAAATTTAACCTGAAATGCTGATCGCTTACCAGCTGCCACAACAAACTCAAAACAGTCGTCTGAAACTCGATCGCCAACGCATGCAAATAACAAGCTAGACTAGGCTAGGTCAATACAAATAATTATTTACATAATGCATTTGATGAGGTGTTGCCGTTGGCCGTTGGTGCCAAAATAACCGAATGTTTTTCGGTTTAAATAACTGCATCGCTTATCAGTATCATATATTAAGCGAATGGTTCACCCATAGCATATGAATTAAAATACAACTTACAGCTTTTTAGATTTTAGACGCTTCGTCTTCCTTCCTTTGCATTAAAATGGCTAAACAAATGTCATGTAGCCTTTACCGATGCTCACCATCGCAATGGTTGCTAGCCAAACAAAATATTAGCGATGTAAATAGTACATGTAATCTCATTGGCTGGTGGAAATTCATAAACCAATAGAATCGAGTGTTTCAACGCGCTATCCGTATCAACGTTTGGTCCGTTGCCCGGGGAAACAACATTCTGTCCACAATTTCCCACTAGGTGGCAGGCAAAATCGCATGTCATGTGACATCACATCATGTGATTTCGTCTTCCGGAAACGCGATGTGGGGTTTAGGAAATTATTGTAGTGGACTATTGTGTGTATTTCATGTTTTATTTCTAACAACAGCATCACACAAGGTACATTTTGCCAGTAGTATGCAGATATTTACCAATTTTATGATGTAAATGCCCACATTTCCCCGCCAAATATCGTGGACGGAAGGACCCTATTCAGGCTCAGCCTCAAGAACCTATCAAGGCAACAAAAACGTACACAAAACAATAAATTAAATATCTAGTTAATGGCGAAGTTTCTGAGAGTATTCGACAGCAGCGTTTTTGGTCGTTGTCATTAGTTTTAACCGCCAGCACATCCTGGAAGTGCAATTGGTTCATTCAAGGAACTGCTGGGTTATGCCCGATGCTCATAGAGTAGTTAACCAACCATTTGGTACCCGGCTGAGGTTTGACGATTAATAAACAGAAGCAGAAGTGATCTCCCAAACAATAATTATGTCGATCTTATTCAGAGTCATGGCATATAGGGGAGCCAGGCATATAGATCTTAGCCATAGACTAAAGGGCCTCTTGCATATGTCATAGATTAGGTGTGTACATTAATTTAAGACTTTTTAATTAATTTAAGATGTTGCTATTAGTCATACTGCACATCATCACGGATGATGGTCCACACGACATTGAAGTGTTCTGTACCTTTAAAAAATCCACACCAAACACATTGAAATGACGCAGAGATGAGTACCCAGTTTGTCACCAACATACTCCATTTGATCTATGATGTCAGTATATTAATTATAGTTTTACAGACACTATACATATATATATATATATATATATTTGGTGTATATATATGTGTGTGTAATTAGAAAATTCTAGAATATTGTCGCTGTGTCAATAGGCTGCCTTGTGTCACCGAACATCATGCACTCGCCAAGAAGATGACGTCACCTTCACAGAGTTGTGTCATCAACACAGAGGCAAAGTCACTGGAAGATGTTGCATGCTACAACGAGGTGACGTCACTTTGGACCATGGACAGCAAATTATTGGGTAAAATCGTGTTTTTCCGTTATGCTTTCCCATTTTGAGATTGGGATTTGATAGTGGAGCTAAGTGGATATGGGGCTTTCCCCGAAAGTGTCCACAGGGTTTTAATGCAGAGGCATGTCTCGCTTCCCTTCCAGCTTCAATTTGAGAATTATTATCAGTGTAACTGAGTAAACTGACATTGGTGGTTATTTGAGTTTCGATCTAGATCATCTAGCGTATTTTAAACATGTAGTTTTGTATTTGGATACTGTGACAAGATAGTAAAGAGCATCTAGACTATTGTGTTTAATAGTGTGGGTTTAACATTAGTACTGTACTGTCTGTACATAACGTATATAATAGATGAAACAGCCCCATCTTTGTCGTTATTCTAGTTTAGATATAGTTTGTTTTGAAGCATATAGTGTTGTGTTCTGATACTGCGACTAGACCGTGTGTGCATACTGCATAGTCTGCTTTATTTGATGGTGTTTAAGGTTATTTTATCTTCTAATTTTATTTGTTCTAGGAATACTGCTACTTCTTTATGTATTGAATACTGCTACTTCTTTATGTGTTGAATACTGCTACTTCTTTATGTGTTGAATACTGCTACTTCTTTATGTGTTGAATACTGCTACTTCTTTATGTGTTGAATACTGCTACTTCTTTATGTGTTGTATACTGCTACTTCTTTATGTGTTGAATACTGCTACTTCTTTATGTGTTGAATACTGCTACTTCTTTATGTGTTGTATACTGCTACTTCTTTATGTGTTGAATACTGCTACTTCTTTATGTGTTGAATACTGCTACTTCTTTATGTGTTGAATACTGATACTTCTTTATGTGTTGAATACTGCTACTTCTTTATGTGTTGAATACTGCTACTTCTTTATGTGTTGAATACTGCTACTTCTTTATGTGTTGAATACTGCTACTTCTTTATGTGTTGACTCACACATGATGGAGTCAACAGGCCTGGCAATGGGCTGGCATTAGGTTATGGGGCCCACATTTCTTTGTTGTAAACATCAAAGTGTGCCAAGCAAGGCTTACACTTAATCCCCATAATAAACAAAAGTCATTCATTTGGCTTTTTCAAATCTCTATATTTGACTTATTGTTAATTAATTGTATGTATTTTGGTTGTCAATGCCATTGACAAATACACTTTAATGATTGCAGGACAGTCTGGGTAACATCTATGATGGTCCACCTTAATGACGGGTTCTGTTCTCATTTGTAGGGTTGATCTGAGATCATGTGACATCCACACATTGGAGTTTTATGTACAGAGTGTTTCGGGATTGTACAACAAAGGTCACTTTGAAATATTGTAAGTTGAACACAAACAGTGTAACACATATTACAAGTAAAACTCATTACTCATGTTATTTCAGTGATTATTGTTTTTTATTGTAACAAAATGATAATAATAGGAATTTATATATTGCCTAAATGCACTTGAAATAAAATGCTCTTGGGCACTTTACATAAAATTGCATAAATTACTTATATATTTTAGTTAAAAGTAAACAGTATAAAATTTAAGAGCTGATTAAAGCACTTAAAAAAATCTATACAAATATAAGCTGAAAACATTCAAATTATTAAAGCGACTTTGTCTGTTTGTTTAAAATGAAATGATGTTATGTAGTAAAAAAAAATGTATATATATATATATATATATATATATATATATATATATATATATATATATATATATATATATATATATATATATATATATATATATATACATACATAATACTCACTGTCCAAATGTGTCTAAATAAAGTAGAAGCAATTTTGAAATCAACACGTCAATGTTTACAAAACTCAACCTCATTGGGCGAGGCAGAGCTTTGAAATGTCGGTGCCTGTCACTTCCATGGCAACTGACAAATCATCGAGCCATCCTATCACCCAGCACAAAATAGGGTGGTACAGCGAATAGCGTTCAGTGGTGCTCTGTGTGGTGATGTTTAGATTGGTCTCTGCTAAGATACTTCAGAACTAAATTGGAAGTTATTTGTAAATAACGATTTCGCCAGCTAATACCAATCAAAAATAATAACCTGGAGATGAACAGCCGTAAATGTGTAACTATCATCAGCTGACACACGCCGCGTGAAACATTACAAACGACAATACTACAGTCAATAGGTACATCCGCACCGCGTGAAACATTACAAACGACAATACTACAGTCAATAGGTACATTCGCTTCACTTCATCTTTCAACCAATCTCAAAGCATCAATTCGGGAGTGCATATATCCCGTACCACTTGATATTGCGATTCATCGTTTCATATGTGGGTGCACCAGTTCCATATTTTTTGGTACGCACCTGATATGCTGGGTCCGCAGAAGGCAGGGACTAGTGTAATAATCTTACTATGACCTGTTTGGTGTGGGTGGCTAAAATGTATTGGTACTACCCTTTCCTATAATATCATACTATTTTTTATCTGTCCTAATAGTTGTTTTTTAAGTTGTTGGTATCATTTGGCTTTGCGTGCATTGACACAGTCAGAGGATTAAGCCCCATCTCTGCTGTAGCCCGTAAGTAGAGCCGTCGATTTCGATGAGTTTCTGCCAAAAATTCAAACAAATGTTTTGGGCATATTAAACATATTTTGGTGGGCTATATACATTAAGCATATTTATTCTAGTATCAAGAACATTATTAAATAAAACCCACCCCAAATAAACAACGAACAGACAAACTTGATTTAAGATGACACATGTCATTAAAACACTGGAAAGTGACACATTCACATTGTCCACTGTGTGCTAATTTAAAAAAGTATCTTCATATGACATTTACAAGCATATTCAATGAAAAACAAACTATAAGTGCAGCCAACTTATTGGCATAAATTTACATGTATATCCTGTTGGAACAAAAACATTATATACCAAGTTAATAACTCATTTTCAAAATATGAATATTTTTATATTAGAACTACAGATGTTGTTAGCTATAAAAGGATAAATTTAGCAAAAAAATTTACTGTATATTTAAATGTACAGGAAATATTACTGTAACAATTACAAGTAGCCATTTTATTGCGCTATGTTCATGCATAAAACCCAGCATGCCTCAACCCCAGAAATACATGGCACTGATGTGTGTGTGTGCACGTGTGCGTGCATGCATGCGTAACGTAGCGTAATTTGTTGTCTTGATCAATAAATAAATAGCTATCAATGAAACATTTCATGATGAAGTACTCATGGAAGGCTTGTTCGTAACATTGATCTTGATGGAACAGGTGCGAATGCAAAATTGCTCATAAAGGTTTTTGCTGTGGGGTTGAATTACCATTGCACAGCATCTCTCTCTCTTTAGATTGTTTTTTCTATAATGTACTCAAGTCTTCCATAATGTACCCTAGTCTAGTACATGGTCTTCGTCCTGCACAAGTTGATTCCAGTTTTGGTTTGGGATGCTACTGCATTTCAGAGAATCTTATAAAGATGGGACTTTGTTCCTTGTAACTATCCTAACTGACCAAGGAGTAGATGTTTTGTGTATATGTGATCATCTGATTAGAAGTGCTTTCTCCTCGGAAGAATCTCCATCTGAGGCAAGTCACCTAGTTACATATGACGTGTTTTTAAAAGCCAAAATCAAACAAATTGATTTAAGAATGAGTTTTTGCTGCCATCAAGTTGGCAGTGGGGTAGTGGTGGTAAAAGAATTTTGCAGAAAAACGCATTATATGCCATGATGTGGACTGATGAATTATCAGTGTTCCTGTCTGTCGCATAACAACGTGTGGCGCAAAACACAATTTATCTCGAAACACACAAAAATTTATATAATGCATTTTGCAAATAAACACCTAATTTGTTACAGTGAATTTAATGTTTCAGGATGTTGGATGGTATGAAAGAGTGTGATATCAACCTCTTCAAAGGAATGACCCAACTGAACTATCTGTGAGTAATCCTGTTTTTAAATTACACTTGTAGTAGGGTAAAACAAAATACATCCACATAAATACATTTCAAACACCAATTAAGATATAGTAACATTTGTTTATAAAATATTTTCCCCCAAATTTGTCGTGGATGAAACTTACGATAATTTTTATGAAATATTGCAAACCAGTTGCAATAACATTGGGGAAAGTTTAAAAGTGATGTGTTTCCAGTATGTAAACAAACCATATATAAGCATACCCAGTTGCAGATATCTAATTAATTTTTTTATTATTGTTATATAACCTTAATTTGAAACTACATAATACATCGCTGTAAATGTTATCCAGTTAATGAAGTGGAGGATTCAGATGGTGTTTCAAGTGGAACTTTGATTAATAGTTTAATTAACTTAATTGTTTTTAGCAAGTTTAGTAGTAAATATGTTGTTTATTTGTAGTTCACTGCCTGCAAAGTGTGGATGTCCAGGAGGCGCAGATGCATGGGAATCATCAGAGATCCAACACAACATTGAAATATGCAGAAACAAAACAGACATCTGCGTTACCCAGAATGGTAATATTCTTTTATTAGGAAATCTCTTGAGATTAATAAAGCACTAATGTCAGCTAAAATGAATGAGTTAACAGCCGTTTTGCATGTAATAAATGAATTGTTGTGTTCAATTAAAAATCTGCCTACAAAATAACTCGCGGAGTAAAATATCATGATACCTGTCCATTGATATACTGTCTTATCACCCTTATTGTTTTGTATCAACTGGTGTAGTAACAAATTATGTTTTTTGTTGCAGTGACCTGCCCAAAAAATTCCCGCTGTGTCGTTCATTCTCCAGGTGTCACATGGTGCACATGTAATAAAGATCACTATGGCTACAAATGCCTTCGTCAGGTAAGTTGAAATTATTCGTTACCTATGGTGAACTTGGCCACAGGGAAAGAGGTAGTGGAATGGGGAAAGAGTGAGAAGAAGGATGTAAGAAAGGCAAAGCGGGATGAAAAGTTGGGGGGGAAAGCTGCCGATAGAGATCAGTGGGAAAGAATGACAAGATTATCAGCTAAAGTAGTGCTGCAGTATAAAAACTAATCACCCTTGGCCTTTGTAAAGGGAACTTTGAGGAAGAACAAGATGCCTACGTTCAGCTGACTTTAATTATACACCATTTCTAGACATTGTTGCCTAATGTGACTTCACAGACTCCATATTGTTCTTTTCCGCCGTGTCCCATACGGCTAGCCACATCTCCTCCGACCTGTCGTATTTTGCAAGAAAGAAAAGTGCTTTATTGACTAGTTCAGATGCATGATTTTGGCTCATAATTTCATATGCATTGGGAGAGTGGAATTGTCGGGGAATGATGCGGGTTTTGTTGGCGAGAATTCCTGTAACGTATACATCATCAATCCAGTAATATTTTGTGTGTAGGGATGCTGCGTATAGCTTCTGCACGACGTCTGATGTGACAATGTAAGCAAACCCTTCACAGTAGTCTGGATACCTTTCGTATGGATACTCAGCAAGTGAGACATACCACTTGTCAGATATTCTGCGTACCACGTGCTGTCTGTAATAGACGGAACAGTAAAGTAGGTTGGTAATCCCACTTGCTGAGTAAGTCTGTAATAAATATAGAATGGTGCGGTATGTATTAATTAATGTGTCATCGTCAGCTTTGATGAAGAACTTTGCATGCCGGCAGTAACTAAGTATCCAGTTATAGCCCATGATGTGTTTACGAGTGAGATTTCTGTAGTGGTCGATGAAATCACCTTGGATTATGTCGCCATATCGCCTGCTTTCTGCGACCAGTTCCTGTTGCATTGCGGATGAAGACGGCAGTGCGAGCAAGAAGATAGTGTTTGTGTTTCGCCCTGCGTAGCGCGTTACGCTTGCCCATGTGTGGCGAATCAGTTGTCTTTCTTTGATGTGACTCGGAGCCGAATGGACGAATATCATCAGGAAAACCTCCTGCGCAGAGCATCTTGATTCGTTGTTGAGTCGATACACGATGTTATGCCAGTCAGCACTGCTGGACTGATTTTCGGCATGAGGCAATTTTAAGTTGCTCTCAGTGGTTGGACGTTGTTGGTGACCAGGTTTTGTAGATGGTTTGTTCACCGAAGTAGGTTTGCAAGTTTCTCTGTTGGTGAAGAAAATGCACGGATATATTAGTTGTATCAGTTGAAGGACGATCAAAAGAACAACACAGCATATGGCTAGTCTCCTTAGTCTGCAAAAGCGGCAATGTCGCAACATCGTGTATCATTCACAGGATTCTGTTCATGTGGTTACGCAATTCTTCGCAACCGTAGATCTTTCTAAGCACAGTGCATGTCATATGTTTTGATGTGATGGTGTTCCACTGTACACCTCCTGGATGAGCGGCATCTTGCCTCGGCCTAGTGACCAGACATCTGCAATAGTACAGAGAATCATCTGCATTCAAATACATCTGCATTCAAATGCCCGTTAACACAATATATAGATTACTCGGCAAGGAAGTTTCCAAGGTGTCGTGTCAAGGGTTTAGTTTAGAGTTTCCTTCTCTAGAGCCCATTTCAGGACACGCATTGCGGGATCTTTTTCTCCCCCTGGCATAGACACCATGTAGAATGTTTCAGTGGGGTAAAAAAAATTGGTGGACTCGAACCCAATCCCAAACTCCCAGATCCCCTCAATTGACATTCCGGCTCCAACAGACAAACCACCAAACCACGCTGTAGATCAGATAACTTTCCCAAAGTTTTATGATTATGCAGTATGTGAAACCCAAGTGTAACAAACAGCAAAAATGGATCATATTTACAGCAATACAAAGATCTGGATTTTCTTGCAGCTAGATTACATCAAGTCCACTATAATTTATATGGATAATATCTTTCATTAGTTTGAAATTAATAAATTATTAAATAAAACCTATACAAACCAGCCATCTTGAATGATTCAGTTCAGTTTCTCCACGGACATGTTATCTGCCTTCCAAACACTGTCTTGGACTATCTTCCCTGTTGAATCGAGTGTCGAATTGAGTGTTGATTTTCTCCAATTGATTCTGCTGAGCCGTGTATTATTCCAGCACCCATGAGAAAGGCAGATGGGCTTATAAAATATGCAGCGGCTGTTTGGATGCAATATTGATTGCATCCTTTCTAGAGTAGTTGTGCCAAGTTTGCTGCGAATATTGATTAAGTCTGCAGCTGAAATACTTTACGTCCACACGTACACATCTATGCATCAGTTTTGTGAAGACATGCACGCACGCACGCACGCACGCACCACACACACACACACACACACCTATCTCATCCATCTAGAAAGATCTCCACTCATCTTTTATAACTGGGCAATTCTGCCAAATGGTCAACCTTACTATGTTTTCAAATTTGGTTATTATCTATATACTCTAAATATGGTACCATTTTGAAGATGAACTATTTGTACTAAAGGGAAGTATGATGGATGTATCAATATCATTGCATGAATCACAAGATATTTGATGTCAAAGACGGTGGTATAGAATATGCAACAAGTACTCTACCCAGCATTGGAATTGGAACTACAACATCCTAACAAAGGAATTTGATTAACCAAGGATATGTGAAATAGAGTGTGTCCTAACACCTAAGGCAGTTTATCTTTGAGAGTCTTGTCAACCTTAGTCGAATCTGGTCCATTCGGGATCAGACATTAAAGAAAGATAGCATGCAAAAATGGGAAGAACTAAAAAAGTGCTTTTAGATCTGACATACTAAAATTAATTAGTTTATTCTAACTATTTTCAAGAAGTACAAATAAAAAAGAGAACAATGATGGAAAGAACATAAATGCTCGAGGACATGAACATCATTTTGTTCTCTGATAATAGCAAAATCAGTTTGTTAGAGTTTTGTAAGAAACTATTTTGATTATTAAATAACTAGCTGCATGCCCTTATTTGTTGAAGTACTGGTTGACTGCGAGACAAGTTATGCATCCATGTTTTATTGAATATTGCAGTTGTTAACTTTTCTCTATTTTACATCTCAGCCAAACAGTTTTCCTGTTTATCTGTTTATTATGCTGCATAAGCCTGCATGCAATGGCTTCTTGAGAAACATAGTTATTTATCTTTGTAAAGAATGAGAAAAGACTTAACATTATTGGTTGAACAGCTGAGATTCAAAGTGTATTTTGTTCATTAAGCAACATTCAAAAATAATAATTTTCTCTGCATACGTCCATAACAGGACTATTTTTAGAACATTTCTCCAAAATGAATATAGCTGGAGGGTTATAATTTGGCATGTTAATAGTACTAGGTAGGTTACACATTATGCCCTTTTCAAAATCCACCTATTCCAGTTGTGCTCTATTGCAAGTCTTGACAAATTGTAAACAATTCTCTGAAATATACGTCCATAATGCCGGAATTGCCCAGCTACGAACAAGATGTAACAAGATTGCCATTCAGAGCAAAATTTTCCAGATGACAAGTGGACAAGGAAGTCATTGGTTTATCAAGAGTCGAACGATTATTCATCTATGTGTAACCCACCTTTATGTGATATATTTATTACATTTATTTCTAAACATGTTCATCTGCTAGCATTTACCAGACTTGTTGGGAAGTCACAAAATGGCAGGTCAAGTCTCAAGTCATGCATTGACCTTCAATTCAAGTCTCAAGTCAGTGACATCCAAATTAAATCCCAAGTCACCAGGGTACACCAATTGCCTAGATTGTTTTTTTTTCGTGGTAGTTTTAGCGGAAGTTTAGGCATATGCTGTCCTGCCACAACATTAGCAAATCATAATTCATAATAAGTGCTTAATAAGTATTGTATTCAACAACAACAGCATGGTTCTCATTTTGCGTACGTCTCAAGCCATTAGCCTTGTTGACAAGTCACTTGTTGACAAGTCACACACTTGCAAGTCAAGTCTCAAGTCAACCTTGAGTCATATCTCTGAAATCCAAGTCAAGTTGCAAGTCATGCTAATATTGCGACTCTAGTCAGCCCATTCGAGTCTGCATGGCGTCCTGTCATTGCAAAGTTTTTTTGATCTTGTAGACTTGCTGGGATATTAGATGTTATAATACTAACTTTGCTGCAAAAGTGCTACTGGAATTATGAGTATCCATGCCATGTGTTAAAAACTAGCCGAGTTACCCCACAATGCACAGGGAGAAAAGGCAGTCATAAGTCTTTTCTAGTTAAAGTGGCATCTATGGATAGCTACATTATTACTATCATATTGCTATTTTTTTAGTTAAAGCAGGGCTGTGAATAGCTACAATATTACTAACAATTATTATTATATTTATGATGCCATAGAAAACTAATTAATTCCAGTTGCAACTTCCATTATAGCTTTTTTGAAATTTTGACCCCCACCTCCCGGGGTGGGAGTCATTCAACCTCCCCCCAGTGCACGTCATAAGGACCCCTGGGTCACCTCGCAAAGTTCCATCTGTATAGGCCCACAAGTGAGGCCATGCATAGGAAACGACAGACAGGCACACTTTGCTTTGTGGGTTAGCTAATTTACATAGTTGTATTGTTTTGTTTTCAGGGAGTCTTCCCAACTGCCGTGTTTGCCGTGTCCATGGCAGGTTGTGTGGTCGCGCTGTCTGCCGTTCTGTGGGCCTCAGTCCGACGGAAAGTTCAGTAGCCACGAGTCTGTGACATAATAACTAGTGCTATTCTACAATGCAACAGTTCCAATAGATTGGAAAATGTAGCTAAACTATTTTACACTTTTCATAATTAATTCTTACACAATACTAGAGATCTGAACATTGTTGTCTTTGTGGTTCCGCTTGTTAACATCTTGTCTTTTTACCACTGAAATGTGGTAGTTTTTTACACTTGTACTTTCTTATATTACATTGTTTTAATTTTTTTCCATGAATGATTAGTTTTGTATTTAGTATACATGGTTGGACTCGAATACAAAATAACAGTACCTAGACAACTCAGATTATGATTACACAGAACATACACTAGGTTATATAAATTTGGTTACAATACATTATCTTTCAAATAAAAAATTATTATTTAAAAATTTTACTGGATTTCATTATGTTAGAATTAAGGTCATAGAACTTCTGTGCAGGACACATATTGCATGTTTTGATCAGGTTAATAATTATAATTTGCTTCAAAATTGATGACAATTGATTATGCAATTCACTTGACTATAATTATATATTAATGTAATAAATTGCAGTTGTAACCCAGCCCTGGCTGTGCCTGAAACGTAAACGTATGTATGGAGTTATGTACTGTAAACGTGTGTGTTATGTATGTACAAACTATGTTTGTTCCTTATAAAATGTATTGTACACTTTGGTGTCTACAAATGTTACAAAAAATAAATGAAAGGGTGACAATAGGGAGTTTTGATTCAACACATTTAATAGAAATCAATGAAATTAATATGAAAAATACTACAGTGAGCCATGTACTTACATAATAATTTAACGTTACCGCACTAACATACACGTTAAAATATGTGGCAGTTTAGTCTGCCATCTGCAGATTTCACTGTTCTGTACAGGATTAACTCCTGTTCAGTATTGGTTTGGCAGATCTCTGAAGTTATAGCGGATCTCTAAAGTCATAAACATTGTTGCCTAGCAACTGTAGTGCAACACTGTCGCCTAGCAATCGTAGACATCAAAACGAGAAACCGCATAGCGGATCATCCCGTTCGCCACGTCGTCCTCCACGTCGGCCACCCCTACCCCCGCCAAAGAATGGGAAACCAACCCCGGCCCCGCCAGCGTCTCTCCCCCCTGTGAAGCCTCCGCCACCCCGGCCGCGATACCCGTTCCCTCCACCCCTGCCTCCTCCTCTTCCCCCACCCCTTCTGTCATCATCTCGTCCCTCCCTCTGTCGCTCTCGCCAGGCCTGGAAACGCTCCGCCATGTCTTGTAGGTCGTAGGGCACCTCCTGTAGGAAACACAAACAAAGTGTGACAATTTCAACTTCTTCTTTGACATAACCAAAATTTCAATTAAGAGGGCACAAAGATTAATAACAAATTTAAAATCCCCAATCAATTGATTGATCAACAATCTGGTTTGCTGATGTTAAAATCTGTTGTATGTGCGTGCGTGCGTGAGTAGTGTAACTAATTTGCACAGTTGATTTAATACCTTTTGCTAAAATCACTGAAAGAATTTACTTTGATCATTAGATTGGCTAACTGTGAATACCCTTATCGTATACAGAACTGGATTATGTAGTTTTTATACATAAACGTTTTTAATATAATTGAATGAATATTAACATGTCATCTCTTCACAAATAACATGTCAATATTCTGTTTCACAAGTTGAATGTGGACAACACAGTGGTCATTATGACATGGAAACAGTCCACTGCAAAATTCCAACTCCGCATTCCTTGGTCAGTTTCAATTATGAAAACGGTTAAAAATGAATATACAATAATGGCCGAATGGTAAATTATGTACTGGAAAAGAAAAACAAACACCATGGAAATACTACAATGTCATCATTCTATAAATTATAATGTAAACCATAACATGTATGTTCTTAGAACAAGTTTCAGTTTCAATATATGTACGAGACCACAGTGTTATAATGTATATCAAGTTTTATTAACTATTATCATTTCAACTTTCAACTACAAAAAACCTGCACTTCATTTAATTTGGGGTTGTTCTAGTTAAAACTAACAGGGGGGATGCAGAAGTTGTAATTGTAATTTTAAGACCCCCGTCATAATGACATGTTAACTGGGACACTCCCTCTCTATACCCACCTGCATTGCAACAGCAACTGCTTGGGCCTACATGATAAAAATATATATCCAATGTTTTTAACCGGAAGAATGTTAGTTATCCTATGAATGAGAGAAACCTGACCTGGTTGGCTTCCACTAGGATGTCGATGAGTCCCTTGGCTTGTCGCCAGTCTCCCCGTGTCACCAGCGTGATAGACGTGCCACTTCGCCTGTAAGAGACGTGTCACTCAATCACTCTTACAATCCATCACAAAACTTTTTTCAGGCTGGAATTTGTCATTTTTGTGAAGTACTTAATTTGCCCCATCTTAAATATACCAGTGAGTACATCATAAAACATAACTCGGCTATACAAACATCTGGAATATTTTTCTTTGTAAAGCGGATTTTCACAAGAATAAATGTTAAAAAAGTTAAAAATCATAGTATGTCTAAGAATGGAAAAATGCCATGCCTGTTGTTTGTCAATTATGGAGTACATGCATGTGTATAGCCTAGACAACTGATCACTGTACACACCCTGCCCTGCCCGTCCTTCCAACCCTGTGTACGTAATCTTCCACGTTCCTCGGAAAGTCGAAGTTGAACACGTATCTGCAACAGATGATTCAACATTGATGAAGAAATAAATGATCTGTCCAACATATGCGCCAAGGAATACACCTACACATGACATACTCCTGTCACACTTTGTGGTCACTAGTTTGGACTGAACATTTTATTCTGGTACTGACAGCCGTATGAAACATCACATTGTGTACACTGTCTAGGGACACAAGTTTAATGGCAATTTACTCCAAGAGCTTACAAGAGACTACTTGGCATCTACAGGTTTCAGTTACAATACAGTGGACTCTGCTTAACAGAATCACTTTGGGCTAGAGTAATTTGATTCTATTATGTGGCCGATTCACTTAAGCACATTTTAATATATATAAATATATGGAGTGATTCCGTCCGAGCTAATATGCAAAACTAAACGGCCAATTCTCTGTGATTCTGTTAAGTCGAGTCCACTGTAATTGTGTTAATTCTAATGAATTCCAACAGCACTGGTGCAGTATTGTATGTTGAAATGTGGACATCAACATGAAATAATGTCTACATCAACATGAAATAAGTAAATCAAAGAATATTCAATCCTAATTTCGTCAAGTGTCCTCTGAAAGAGAAAACAGTTGCTAGGTGACGTGTCTACTACATACGTGATATCCTTCACATCAAGCCCTCGAGAAGCAACGTCTGTCGCGACCAGCACACGGACTTCTCCTGTCTTGAAGTCCTCCAACGCCTGCTCCCTGTCACACTGCTCCCTGGTCACGGGAAACAACAATGTTAGCCTCAATTCCATTTCCTAAATGTTCATCAAACAGACAGGTCAAAGCACTTGCTGAGCATTGCACTCTTTCTTCTTCTTGTGGTCTGTCGAAAAAATGCCAGCTTTTAGAACTTCTTACTAATTGTATACGTTATAAATCAGTCACATCCAAGAAGTTACGTGCTACAAAATGCCACACAATATGTTTTGAGGAAAATATATTCATACACCTGGAGTGGTCGCAAGACTGGAAAATCATGGATATTAAGTATTAACACCAGCTGGTTGCTATGGACACAAACCACACAATTTATAAGCATGACAAAACTAACCACCTGCTAAAATGTCCATACTCCTGATATATAACAAGTACATTTAACAGCGAGCCTCTCCCACCAAGTACAACTGATGAGAACCTCTATATAATAGTTTCAGCAACATTTCCCAAGTTTCTCTTCAACAACAAATGACCAAACAATGTGCCTAGTAGCCTACCTGTCCCCGTGGATACACTGACAGTTGATACCCTCCAGATGGAAATCTGATGCAATATCGTCAGCCCTGGAATTAAAACGCCCTGATAAATAAATTTTCATTTTGAACGTTTGTGTGCTGATGAATCAATGGATGTTGTGAACTTGCAAACTAAATGGTCCATTGCACTCAACATCCAGCATTGACGTCCACCGCAAAATGTTATCAAAACATTACCTACAAGGTTCCTAGTAATATTTATTAATAGCTAGAAACAAAACTACAGAAATATCGAATAAACTTGAAACATTGTGTGTGAGGATGCCAGATTAGATTGTCTGGCTGGACAGTTAGTCATCACGTGCAGAAGAATTTATAATAATATTTATAATAAATATCTCCCGCAAACCTGGCATATAAGTTTGTTAAAACTCCTTCTTAGATTCTTTTAGCCCCCCTAACAAACTTTTAGCCCCCCTAACAAACTTTTAGCCCCCCTAACAAACTTTTAGCCCCCCTAACAAACTTTTAGCCCCCTAACAAACTTTTAGCCCCCCTAACAAACTTTTAGCCCCCCTAACAAACTTTTAACCCCCCCTAACAAACTTTTAGCCCCCTAACAAACTGGCTTTGATGTTCAAATTTTTAGGGCAAAAACAGTTAAGTAACAAGCAGTCATATAAAAAAATGCACTTTCTTAAGTTCATTGAAAGAATCGACTTTAGTCATTAGATCGGATAACTTGCAAGTGTAAACAGCCTTATGTCGTAGTATATACACCTGTATATAACCAGGCCACATTTGCCCTTGGTGATGAATTTTTACCAGATCCAGTCAACAATAGTTTGTCCGATGATTTCATCAAAGCTCAATAAAAAGATTTGCTCAGTCGCAAAATTATTCTAAAATGAGAGTTTAGAATAATTTTTTGTCATATAATGTTAACCGACCAGGTTCAGCTTCACAGATGCGTTGAAGGGGGATCTTGCAGTAACACAAGACTTTCTAAGTACTGTGTGCTGTTGTTCAGACAGAAACATCATTTTCCAATATATCCACCCCTTATGAAAATCACTCACGCCTAGATTATCACATTTTGCCGAAATTTACCCCTACCCAGGAGACTTACGTGACTTTCCTGCCCACAAACACAATCACCTTGTCCTCCTCCGTCATCTCATACTTGAGGAACTCGATCAACTAAACACACAAGTTTCACAAATCACTTAATAATCCACCTAAGACGATGATCAACAAAGCCTTGGATTCTGAGAAATAGTCACATTAACAATAACAAAGGGTGAACTACGATGCAGCATTTACAGGCCAGAAACAGCCTTCCACAGACACTAAAGACTATACTATATCATAATCTCATCTACTTGTTTTTCCACACACACCAAATTGGCGCAGCAACAGATATATAAACAACCAAACATATTGCCAATTCCAACTAGTACTACAGGCAGTATCTACCACACGTTATCTACTAGATTAATGCTATTAACATTAAAGTTACAAAGTGATCGTTTTTATCACAAATTATTACTACAAACTGTTATGTAATATAAACTTTATTCTAACAAACTGACTGCCCAAATGTGTTTTGATGAACCACATTTTTAATATAATTTGACTGTTATCTGTTTAATTGTGATGTTTTGCATAGAATGTCATGTTTACATTGCGCGCCGAACGGCAAGGTCGGTATTCATAAAAAAGATAACGGTCAAATTATAATTTTATTATGCAATTCATTTCGGCACATTTGACTTCCACCAAATGTTTGCCACTGCTTGAAGTGTGGAGAGAACTTACACGAGGTCTCTTCTCTTCGTCGGTCAAGACTTCCACTCTTTGTGTCACACTGTGTACAGCCTACAACAAAGTGAACAAACATCTCAGTATCTATATAATAAACTTGTTTATGCAATCAACAATGCAAGCCAGATGTAAAGATATGAAAAGGCCAAATGAATGACGTTTATTAAGGGTATGCCAAATGGCACATTAAGAGCATGAAATGTGGACAATGTAACATATGCCAAGCCTGTGGCTGAGCCTCATACAAAGCCGCCTGGACACAATGCTTCCAGAGCCCACACTTCGACATAGCAATACAGTACATGTAGTAATATTCCTACAACACGACAATTCATGGCATCGTCACCAGCACATTAAAACATTAACCCAACACCGACAATACTCAACACAATACCTATTTGCATACACTGCAGCACTGGACAACACTACTTGCTAAAATTCCTACTCTATATATTTCAGTAACCTAAAAGGTGGGGCCATAACGCCACCGTTCACCGACACCTGTGAACTTTTGTGCACCTGTCCGTCTGTTCCCTCATATCTCCGTCAGCTTCGCTTGTACGGGGCTGACATTTTGTAGGCGTGCCCATGGTGATGACATTAAAAAATATTTGAAATTTTCTGAGGGGTGGGGCGTTACGTCAAAGGACCCAATGGGGACGTTCGACGTCAATTACTTAACTCAGAACAACAGCTATGTGTAATTGTTAACAATGCTGCGTGTTTCAACCACTGTTACGTGATTTACGTTAAACATCTACCAACTGCTTCGTGAAATGTATGATTTTTGTGGCATAAAGATGTCATTGCCACTGCACTACCAAAACTTGACTGGGTAGTGCAAGGAGTTATAAGCTCCTGCTTTCTCTCCTGTGCAACTGGGCTAGTGTTACATAAAGTCAAGTTCTTATATAGTGTAGTATCCAGTCCTTAGAACTGCTCTAAGTGTTTACACTTCATCCGCCACCAACTCGACTTCAGAATGGTGGAACGCACCGTATTATCTTTTTCACTTTCAACCTATTATCTCTGGTAAGGTGAAATGTCCGAGTCAACTTACAGCGAGGTCGAGTGACCCAACAAACACTTGGATGGGGTTAGTCATGTAGGACTCAGCCATGCGTCTTACGCCCTCCGGCCACGTAGCGCTGCAACACAACCAGAAAGTGTGAACAGAGGACACTGGTCATTTACTGCAAGTAAAAAGGTTTAAACCAATATCTATGAGGACTGACTAAACCTCGTTTAAAGGAACACTGGTCGTTTTTATCGTAAAATCATGTTATGTAGTATAAACTGTATTTATTATATTTTCACTGCCCAAATGTTTTGAGAACCACCATTTATTAATACAATTTGAAGGAAATTTGACCATTACGTTTGTTTTGAATGTTTTGATGCGAATATTATGTCTACGTAGCATGTGGAGGGATACATAATTTTACAGATGTTACATGCTGCGCCCATGTCGTGAACATGTGAACCCCTGACTCCAATAAAGTTTGTCCACAGGTATTGGAAATGTTGATAGTTGTTCACGAATGTACCGATTTTGATTTTATGATAAAAGCGATGAGGCTGTGTATCTTTAAGGCGTCGCTTGGGTCTAAACGCATTTTATTTTCTTATTTCATTATCACTGAACCTACAGAGCTGAAACTTTCATAGATTGCAAGTTCAGGTAAGAGTAATGCTGTGAATTTTTTTCAGAAAGTTTCATATATATTTTCCCACGGTATGCAGCCATCTTGGATTGAATGTTGCGTGTGACTTATATCAGTAACCATTGGATTTAGAGGACTCAAATTTGGTGTGTAGTTACTCCACATAATCCCAATGAAAACAGTCAGTTGACTTTCCAAGTTTTCAAAAAACTTTTTTTTCATGATTTTTTTACATATGAATGTATTTTTTCATCATGAAATTTTACATTGATGGTTCATTATATAAAATATAAATAATGTTTTCTAAAAAGTTACTACATAGTTTTCAAGAGCATACTATCAAGAAACACTGTAGAAAGTTTCAAGTAATTCTGTCAAACAATAGCAGAGATAAGTGACACGGGAGGCAGTAGGTGTGAGGGAAAACATGTTTTTGAGAAAATCGTGTTCAAAGTTTATGTACATTGGCACATACATTTCAACATCTGAAAAGCAACCTAGATGATTGAAACTTTGCATACATATTACTGAATGTATAATCTATCAAAAGGCAAAGTTAAGAGTCATTGGCATTGTAAAATAAATTTCACACAAGTCCCGAGTACCCGACACCCATGTCCATCGTTGCCGACACAGCTGATCTCACCACGACAAATGGGACATTCGTCGCCTGAGTCCCATTGATACAGTCTGATGACAGAGTTGCATTGATGACCTTGTCGCAACTGGTGCAGAAAGTCTCGAGGCCACACACCATGCCGAGGGTGCGGTGCGGTCGACAGCTGGGGTGGAGAGTGTATGCTTCCTACACAACGTGCATAGCAGGTTCGCAACAAGTGATGGCAACACGGCACAGCGTACAAGTACTGTTGAAAGATCTCCATCAGGATCTGTCTCATGCTCAACCAGGAATCGCGGGACACCTATCTCCTCCAGAAGATCTGCATAACCAAACTTCCGTTCATTGACAGACAGTCTCCGAGACAGATCAGCTGGTACTGTTGATGACCGCCTTGATGCCTGGAAAAAATACACAATATAAATGTATTTCATGAACAAAAAGTATCCAAGACATGTTCAACAACAAAAGCCCCCCCCTTACTACGTATGCAGGGGTATGGCATTGAATGCAATTTATTTTATTGGCATTGCCATATTATACACACACACCCGCGCGCGTGTGTGTATATAGGCTATGTATACGATAATTACCAGGACAAATTGTAGTAATATAATAAACCATAGTTACAACTCTGCTTCTGATGTGCCTGGATGGCCCCTGAGCCTGAATGTCAACACAACCACGAACATCAACAGCATGAACTAGATCAGCGTCAAATCGTTTATACAGTAATAGTTATGCCACAAAGGCGATGTTTGGATAAAACACAAGTGAACATATGAAATATCAGAATTAAACTTACACTGCGTGCCATTCTCGCTGGCACCATGGACGGTGATGGTCGAAGAAGACGAAGTTGTCGCCGCAGGTTCATTGGCGAATTCAACCCTCGATGCCTTCGCATCGCGCGCTAACTGCAACGATGCAAACTTTCGCTGCCTCCCAGTACCGTAACCGCCCACTCGCTTTCGACCAAACGGCATAATGTCGTTTTACAAAGCGATATAAATGAACGAAACTCATGGGATAAAAAAGTCGATCGAATCGAATGTAGCTGGTATTTCAAGCTGACGTCAGAGGATGGAAATTAGTATTACAACCAATTAGAGCGCTTGATTTGAGGGAATCCGACATCACGTGGTGATGTCCGGCGAATTGTCGTGGCATTCCCCATTCCTTTGTCACCGAGATGGTTCAGAGGCGGTCATTTATAGTCGGAATTACTCGGATACCTCCGGGCACATTTTAAAACTGTTTGTACCATCATACAGAGCGAAAATGGGGCTTTCCCGTGATATGCGCCATGTTGGAATGGCAGCGTTTTCCGGCATGCAATGGCTCGCGGAAAATCACCTAATGTCCCATTAGTCTCGGTTCATTTGACATAAACAAAGACTTAGCAATGATAGGCATCATACAAAAGACACGTTTTATGACAGAAACGTGTGTATTTCGACAGTGCAACTTACATGAATGGCAAGTTGAATAATATTTATACACAGAAATAGCAACAACTCGAAATTCATTTTATTGTCAAAAATCCGTCAAATCCGACCCGAGTCTCCCGTTAAATAAACACCATATTTCATGTCATATTTCAATACTTGCAACAATTTAGCTAGCATGTGAAAAACTGCTTTGGGACTGTTCTTACTAAATGTTGCTTTGAAACTGGTAAGCTTCTGGTTCACTCTTGGGACAGTTTATCTAGCCACATAAGATGACGGGTAACCCTTACCTGGTCATGGTTCGCACTCGTGATAGTTTATCTAGTCACATAAGATGATGGGTAACTTCTACCTGGTCATGGTTCGCACTCGTGATAGTTTATCTAGCCACATAAGATGACGGGTAACCCTTACCTGGTCATGGTTCGCACTCGTGATAGTTTATCTAGCCACATAAGATGATGGGTAACTTCTACCTGGTCATGGTTCGCACTCGTGATAGTTTATCTAGCCACATAAGATGACGGGTAACCCTTACCTGGTCATGGTTCGCACTCGTGATAGTTTATCTAGCCACATAAGATGACGGGTAACCCTTACCTGGTCATGGTTCGCACTCGTGATAGTTTATCTAGCCACATAAGATGATGGGTAACTTCTACCTGGTCATGGTTCGCACTCGTGATAGTTTATCTAGCCACATAAGATGACGGGTAACCCCACCTGGTGTTGGTTCGCACTTGGGATAGTTTATCTAGACACATAAGATGACGGGTAACCCCTACCTGGTCTTGGTTCGCACTCGGGATAGTTTACCTAGACACATAAGATTACAGGTAACCCCACCTGGTCATGACTGTCTGTCTGTCTGGTCGGATATCAAGCAGAATCTTTCGGATCTCTGGCTCAAAGCCCATATCCAACATTCTGTCAGCTTCATCCAAGACCTAGCAGTAGGAACAGTGCACATGTAATCCCAACAAAACCCATGTCCAATATCCTGTGAGCCTCGTACAAGAACTAGCTGTAGAAACAGTGCACATGTAATCCACAATAAAATCATGTACTATTGTACCATACTGACAATACATCAATACAAAATATTTTTTATTCCATGTGTATCATACCAAAATTAAAGAATTATAATAACAGTAATATGAAAACTTCTATAACACCTAAATGCTCTGAAACTAGACCTTAGAGGCAATTTCAGGGTTAGGAAATTTTAGAATCGATATACAATTCAAAATTTGTGAACAGATGGATGAATACGCTCAGGAGTTAAGGAGGGAAAGCATGGTTAAACAGTGAAGTATTCAGATGACGGCAACATTTTATTATATTTCCTATACTAACACTAACAGGGAGTAAATTACAGTACTATTCAGCCACCATGGATGCAAAGCGAATTAAACTTAAACTTATTACAGAGTTGGTGCACCAATCAAGAAAGCCTTAGTTCCAATATTTATAATAAACAGTTTTGGTTAGGCAGTCCCAAAAGATGGACATTTTGGAACTGTCTTACAACCGGCCAAGAAGACCATACAAACCAGATACGTGACACTGCGGACATCAATGATCTGGTTGCTGATGAGATCATTCAGCCTCCCAGGTGTCGCCACCACGATCTCTACGCCTTTCGACACCGTATTGATCTGTTCACGCCGACTACCCCCGCCGTAGATACAGCAACTACGGGAGCAGAACATTTGTGGTAAACTCAACATTACACGTGACTTTTTTGTTGGGTAGTACAGGAATAAAGGTTCAAAGTTTTATCGGTTTAATTGTAAAACAATATATAATATAAACTATATCTATTCCAACATCTTAACTGACCAAATGTGTTTTAATGAGCCATAATCTTTTATATCGTCATTTTATCATGATCTGTTTAATTGTCTCTGCCATGAGAATATTCTAAAACAAACATGAGCAAATATCTACACATATCACAATAGTAACGCTGTAAATGTTCCAGGCGCAGTACTCACCATTTAATGCCCCGGTATTTGTACTTGCCGACCTCAGCCTCGATCTGTAGCGCAAGTTCCCTGGTGGGTGACAGCACCAGCACTGTCGGTCCTATCCGCTTCTCCCTCGGTCTGACGTTAAACAACAGACCACAACCATAAACACCACTCTGTATCAATAAAATAATCTGCATGAAAACTGTATACGTATTCCTTGTTTTCATCTGTGCTAAAACTTAATCATGTCAACAATACTAACTAAACAACAAATTAGCACAAATGAGCTAGCATGTTGTAATCAAAACTAGAGATGATCGATTTTTCATGAAATATGTCAAACAAGATAAGCCAAAAATCTACGTGTTACTCACGTGGTCTGCCCCTCTATGTGGATGAAGGCAGGCAGCAGAAATGCGATGGTCTTTCCCGTTCCTGTCTGTGCTATGCCTATCAAGTCCTTGCCTTGCAGAGCAATAGGCCATGCTTGCATCTGAAGAAGGATAAAATATATCACATAACTATAATGCACAACTGATTGTTTCTTGAAACTAGAGGTTCTGCACAAAAACCATGAGGTTTAGTTCGTTGGCTTTGATCAGGTTGTCCGAGTCACGCCATTGTTAAAATGTTAGCCAACACGAAAATACTTTCCTGCAACAATACAGACAGTAACAATAACACTAAGTACACACGTACAGCGCCGTATGTCTGGACAAAGTCCTTAAAATACATGTGATAAAATGGGTTAAATAAATTAGTCAAAATGTGACTCTAATATATAAATCAAAGGGTCTGTTTGTCTGTTGTGTTTTATGCATGGCCTCATTTATGGACCGATCCGGACGAAACTTTGCAAGGTGACCCAGGGATCCTTCTGACGGACATGGGCATGTCGGGCCCCCGGGGGTGGGGGTCACAATTTCAAATAGGCTGTAGCAGAAGTTGCAACCATGGAATTTTTTTTCTGTCATTATAAAGATAATAATTATGCCTACACATTTGCCACTGGATGTATACAGCAATTTTGAATACTTTCCAAGTTATTAGAGTTTGTCTGTACCCCATAGAGGTGTATATGGATAGAAAGCGTCTATATATATAGCATAACATACATACGTTAACTACATCATAGTAACATTGCTGTGTACAGTTTGAATTAGAACAGACCACTGACTTACATAATAATGTAGATCAGCGGAAAAGACCTACGACTGCTTTTCCCCTTTCGCCTGGAATGCCCATCATTCAAAAATGATAGGATGGCCAGCATTTCAAAAGGGCTGGGGCATTCGGTCTAAATACCTCGTTTTGGGCTGGCTGGACACCCAGAGGGATGAAGACCCCAGGATTCTCTGGTCATGTGACCACAGTCGCATGATCATGAAGCTGGCCCAGGACCGCAGTCTGGTCATGTGAAATATCCGGGTCTCAGGGCGTCACAGCTGGCCCCAGAGAGATCTGGCCAGACTGTACCCCATGTATGTTCATTGCAGCATAACTTTGGCTATGAGTGAGCTATCCTTATATAAAGCATAATTTGAAAGCTTAATATCTGCTCTTTCCAATGATATAGATAACTCAATATTTAAAAATTTGCACTTGCAACTTATTTCATTAGGACTAATGTGCATGGTAAAATATTTATAAATAAATGTTCAATAAATAATATATTAGTCACAATTAGGTGTAGGTGCCAGTCAACATAAAAACTGATTGTGCAGCCAAGAGCTCACCTGAATTGGTGAAGGTGTTGCAAAGCCAGCTCTCTTCAACTCAGACAAAATTTCAGCTGTGAAATAAATACTGCACATTATGACATATCATTAACAATTTTACATTTCATAATTTTAACAATTAATCAAACTGTATCATTATCGCTCATTGCTGGTCATTCTTTTGATGAAATATTTACAATCTATCCATTTAGCAATTAACAGCCCAACTATAATTCAAGAATATTTCCATTTTTTAAATGGCATTAATGTGCCAACATATATTAGTAGCTACACACATGGCAATACCAATAGTTATCTTTCAGATAATTTTAAGACCTCAGAATATGTGTTTAATGCATGGATAAGTTCGCATGATTTGGTAACTTGCTTAGTAATTTTTAAGCATTGACCATAAACATCTGCTGCGAGACTGCCATATAAAGACAGTGACTACCTTATGCAATTAAATAATTACGGGAAGATCCATAGCTGGTAGAGCCATACAATCAATCACAATGTATAACGAATCAACCAATCGGCTGATTCGCTCTAATAAATATTTTTGGTAGATTGAAGGTATATACTGAACTACAGAACCACACATACGATGGTGCTGAAAGGCTTGCTCAAAGGTGACAACGGGGTTGGGGATTGTCCCTTCTCCATCTTTGTGTAGGTTTTTTACTGTCACGTTGTTATTTTCTGCCCTAAACAGAATACAATATATTACACAAGGCCCATTTTTACAACTACTGAATGGCATGCAACATTTTACGAGTTACAATTAGACTAGACACTACAGCTATAAATCATCCATCATGATTCATATTTAACATCAGCCAGTTATAGAATTTTTTTAAACCAAAGAATTATTTTAGATGTGAAGCTAAAAAAAACATCAACTAGATTAGCCTAAATTATTTATGCTGCTAAATGACATGGATATCGATCATATAAGCTGCTAACGCTCCCTGTAGAAGATGCTGATACAACGCGCTGCTACTTGGACCGAAAAAATACACACATTTTTTTAAATATATGTTTTTTGTATGTGGAATGTTTCATGTTAAACAATGAAACAATGAAAATATGAAGAATTTTTTCTTCAAAAAATGAAAATAATGGGCCAGTGGATCCGATCCGTAAACCAACTAATAAAAATAAAGGGCCTAACTTTATCCTTTTGATTTCAGATTCGTGCATGTTGGCGACGACGGGGTCCTCAACGTAGAAGTTTTTGATGACATCGGAGAATCCTGAAACGAGCCGAACAAATGGCTATGGTTACATTGGTGCCTGGTTCAGCAGGTTCCTTTTACAACACAGATGACCCCGAGTAAGAAACCGGGAATCAGCGACAACTTCACACTTAAAGCTTTAATTAAATCATTAGCTTTAATTAAATCATTGGACAAACTATTCAAGAATTAATTTTGGTTCAAGCAAACAGAAGTTTGGCAAAAGAATAGGGCAAAAACAAAGCCTGCCTCTATATATGTTATATGTTCACAAGTTAAACGATCTAATGATCAACTCTTTCGATGATGTCAACAAAAATATACAGTTTTATTAAACCAACTTTGCATATAGTCGTGCATCGCTATTGCACACCCCGTTATTATGCAGATTCGGATATAAGGCAGTCGGTCGTGGACCCTGATATTCTGCTGCCAGGGGGAATTGCCAAATGGGCCTGCTTAAACCTAGTTAGAATTGCTTTGACAACTCTCAAGAAACATTACTTGAACAATGTCAATGAATGAGTGTCAATGTGTTGTTTGTTTTGCGCTGCCGCCGACATCAATCACTATAGCTGGCTTCGCTTCGGCAGTTTGTAAATTGCAATCGAGATTCGCAGATATGGGAACACCAAACGCGGCTCGACTGTATCATCAACAAACCTGATTTCTGATGAATCATGGAAGCAACTTTAAATGATTTACATGCACAAATTAACAGTGATAACGGCTAAGAAGCTGAGATACTAAGACATCCACCATAATTATCATGTGACTCTATCACAAACTGATAGCAAAAGTATATAGCTTACCTTCCCATTTCATGGCCGCATTCTTTTCTTTGTCCTTGTAGAGGGCCGTCCAGTCAATTGCGGGTCTATCAAAACCAGTTGGCTTCACATCCTTAGCTGAGAATAAACAACAGCAAAATATGTTGTTATTTTTATTCGGTGTCAAACTGCCATGTTTTACCCATTAAATTAAATAAACTAGATTCTTTGACAGAATAGAGGCTACCCAAAATAACCCATGACGCACATCTGATACATAACAAGACATTATTATAACAGTGAATTCGCGTTAAATTGCCAACAGACACGTAATTTTATGCTTTAAATGAGAGAGTCGGAACAATGACGTATCCACAACAACGCAAACATTTATTGAATTACTGTGGCAACGATAAATACATTGCTTCAACAATTACGCTATTGACATTAAACTTTAATCACAACCCTAGCATCATAACAAAAAAATCGGTTGCCCTGACATTTCAATCATTTCAAACACAACAGTGCATGCATATATACGCAATTGTTGATACGCGATTGTTTCGGCAGTAAAATCACTGTGGGAATCTTTTTGGTATCTAATTGTTCATTTCATTCCAACTATGTCAGCCACACATGTATGTATTTAGATACACCACATCTAACTGATGACCTTGTTTTATACTATGGTGAAAATTTGCATTGTCACAGCTTCCAAAAATCATCAAAAGAAACATAAACACCATGCATTTGATGGAACATCCTGTTGGTGATTAAACATACTGTGCTACTCTGGGTAGGCACTATTACAACTACTTTCATGAGAGATTTTGCAGAGATGGAACATTGTACACAATACTGTAAATTTATTACATATTCACAAGACTTACATGCCAAAGAAAGATACTCACTTCGTACGATGCTGGAGATATTTTTGAATGACTCAATCAGTTCTTCGATCATTTCCTTTGCCTTAGCCTGTGCATCGGCACTTCCACGAAGCTCCACCGGAGTTACGAGGCCATTGTCATTATCGCTTTGTATCTGAAAAAAAAAACATTTTTACACACCTACTATTATACACTGACGTATATTGTTAAACTGGTGTATGTATCATGAAACATATACTCAGTAGTCAGTTTCCCATCAAACTTTATGACAAATATACTATTCTCGTTTTAAAATATGCTTCTTTCATTGGAAATTTAAATAAAAATTTTGTCTCACCGGGCCACCAGCCATCTCTTAACGAGAATGTCGCACCAGGGTTCATACAAATTTTCAGCAACCAAACTTAAGGCCTTTTTACGTCAGAAATAAAAAAAATTAAGGCCCAAAAATATGACATTTTATATACACTGTTATATACATCAACTCTTCATGGTCTTACTTCACCAGGTTTCTGTATACTATTGTAATAAAGCAATGGAAGCAACTAGGGAACTAACCTTTTTTATATACTAAACACTTGTCCTAGACTACTTAATAAGCCATACACTTGGTTATTCAACATAGACTGTTGTCAACAGAATTTGCAAAAAAAAAACAATGATCAATTTGTCAAGTTCACAATAGTTCACACGCTATTCCAATTTTGACAGTATCTCCTCTTCTCCTGGTCAGTTTTCTTCTTTTCCCCTTCATCCTCCAAGTATTTGTCGTACCGCTGCCTCGCCATGCCTGCATACAGAAGTAGTGGCTTGCTGATGTCGATGTTCAATAGACCATCAACAGCTTTCACATGATCACAAATCAGTCTTTGTGCCACCAAGGACTGTTCTTTCAAATTTTCAATTTCGTTCTCCTTGTAGACTGAAAATCCTCTTTCAACAGAAGCTTGGCCATGAGAGAGGACCAGCAAGAGCTTCACCACACCAACAACCTTGGCCATGAGAGAGGACCAGGAAGAGCTTCACCACACCGACAAGCTTGGCCATGAGAGAGGACCAGCAAGAGCTTCACCACACCGACAACCTTGGCCATGAGAGAGGACCAGCAAGAGCTTCACCACACCAACAACCTTGGCCATGAGAGAGGACCAGCAAGAGCTTCACCACACCGACAACCTTGGCCATGAGAGAGGACCAGCAAGAGCTTCACCACACCAACAAGCTTGGCCATGAGAGAGGACCAGCAAGAGCTTCACCACACCGACAAGCTTGGCCATGAGAGAGGACCAGCAAGAGCTTCACCACACCGACAAGCTTGGCCATGAGAGAGGACCAGGAAGAGCTTCACCACACCGACAAGCTTGGCCATGAGAGAAGACCAGCAAGAGCTTCACCACACCGACAAGCTTGGCCATGAGAGAGGACCAGCAAGAGCTTCACCACACCGACAAGCTTGGCCATGAGAGAGGACCAGCAAGAGCTTCACCACACCAACAACCTTGGCCATGAGAGAGGGCCAGCAAGAGCTTCACCACACCGACAACCTTGGCCATGAGAGAGGACCAGCAAGAGCTTCACCACACCGACAAGCTTGGCCATGAGAGAGGACCAGCAAGAGCTTCACCACACCGACAAGCTTGGCCATGAGAGAGGACCAGCAAGAGCTTCACCACACTGACAAGCTTGGCCATGAGAGAGGACCAGCAAGAGCTTCACCACCGACAAGCTTGGCCATGAGAGAGGACCAGCAACAGCTTCACCACACCGACAAGCTTGGCCATGAGAGAGGACCAGCAAGAGCTTCACCACCGACAAGCTTGGCCATGAGAGAGGACCAGCAAGAGCTTCACCACACCGACAAGCTTGGCCATGAGAGAGGACCAGCAAGAGCTTCACCACACCAACAAACTTGGCCATGAGAGAGGACCAGCAAGAGCTTCACCACACCGACAAGCTTAGCCATGTGAGAGGACCAGCAAGAGCTTCACCACACCGACAAGCTTGGCCATGAGAGAGGACCAGTAAGAGCTTCACCACCGACAAGCTTGGTCATGAGAGAGGACCAGCAAGAGCTTCACCACCGACAAGCTTGGCCATGAGAGAGGACCAGCAAGAGCTTCACCGACAAGCTCTATATAGGCCTCATCAGGACCCATGTACGTCAGCAGCAGCTCATCCACTCGGTCATGTTCTGAAGGGTGGGTGAAGTTCATGAACTTCTCCGAACCAAAGGCAGGAATGCTGTCTACAAATGCAGCACACTGTTAAATGATCTGGTCACAATCATCATCCTTCACCCTTTGGTTGCTGGCAAGCAGTGCTATCACCTTCTTGAACTAGGTTTTGGCAACATCTGGGTTGGTTGCCATTTCTTTTGGGCTCAGGCATAAGAGATTCCTCACAAGGAATACACAATTGGGCACTTGAACAAGACTTTCTTTACCACGGCACTGATGAAGTCCTTGCATTCTAGTCTGAATTCCATTAGTTGCCTGTCGCTCACTCCAGCCTTGGATGCTTCCTTCAAATGCTTTTCAATGAGAAATCCCACATCGACCTTCTTGTAGGTCAAATTACTGGCATGAACACTTGAAATGCCAGCTAGTTTGTAATCAGAGATGTCTGGGGTGATCTTGTCATTCTGAATTAACCGTCTCATGAGAGCCCTGACCATGACACTCAAGTCCTGTGACGAGAAGCACAACATTGGTCTGTCTGTCTGGTAGAAGGACAGAAATGGCTGAAGGTGGCCAGCTATGCACTTGAAGACGTGTAGCTTTGATGACAACAGTTTGTCCTGGAGTGCTGTAGCCACAACCTCGTACGACTTGTTTGATGGTCTGGGGACTGTTTTTTTATTGACAGCTTTCACATAGGCTTTGACGTTTGACAGGATCTCCATAGCTCTGGTACAAACAGGCACATTCTCCAGCCACCTATGGCTAAAAAATTTCAATGGCATACAAGAACTCACTGGCTTTCACATAATCTCCTTTTCTCTTTGGTGAATCTTTGAACAGGTAGCAAGGTAATGAAAGGAAGTCACTGACGATTCATCCTGATGAGGTGACGCCAGCTTTGAAACTGTTATGCACAATGTGCAGCCCACAGGATCCAATGTTGATTAAAGTTGAATCGAAGTCGTCTGACAGTACCTTCTTCATCAGGTCAATGAATGCCCAATTGATGTTGGGTCAGTCCATGCTGATTTGGACCATTTGCTTGACATCCAGTCCACATTCTAGAACCCCTGCTCTAAAATGGTCCATCATTTCCACTGCCTTGGCATGTCCTGGAAAATTAATAGCTCTGAATTAGCATGCTATTTAAAATTTTAAACAGAAATTAGTGTATATGTTCGGGCTTACTATTAATTTTTTATTTTATTAAACACATTATTTTTATTTCACCATGCAACATGGGGTAGTGAGGACACTGGTAGTCATATTCATTAAAGATTAATTACAATGAACTGTAGTGTATTTGACAGTGTAATACTAATAGTATCACATGGGGCATCTAATATTATAACAAATATTTTGCCCTAGCACTGTTATTTAATAATCATGTATTGGACCGATAGAAATTATGAAAATATTGTGTAAACAGAAAATTAGGACAATATATTAATATTACTTTGGAATTCCAACTATGTCACTGCTTAATCGTATAACTTTTGGATTCACTCAAACTCGTCAAACAGATTATTGTTATAATAATTATTATATGAATTTATTATATTTATTAGTACTATCAATTATTATTTTGCCAAAAAAATAATACATTTGTATTGAAAACATATTAATCAGTTCAGCCAATGTACTTACCTAGAAACTGTGAACCAAAATAGCGTGTGACGACTTTGCTCCCTTCTCCCCAGAAACGGATGCGAATATCCATCTACTTCTTCTGGCTTTTCTTGTCGAGGCTTTCGTCAAATGACACAACAAAAGGATCTTGTCCTTTGACCTTTAAATCCTTCAGGTACGGTTCGATTCCAAATACATACAAATAGGCTATTTTCCTCTCCCCACAAGAAAACTTCTGCGCAATTGCACTGTCCGGAAACATTTTGCGAAATAGTTGGGCAACATTTTCGTTTGATCTATATGACATACAGTTTTAAATGTCCAAAGAATTTCAGCTTCAAAGACGTCGTTCCGTGTGGCGAAATGCAGCATTGAATTCCTGCTAGGTTTTATTTCAGTACCGGTCGAAGGCTGTGGCGGTTCAATGTTCAAAATGTCAGGCGTTGTCAAATCTGCGGATGAGTCATTTGCCAATGTTTCGCGTTTAGGATATTTTTTTAATTCGATACCCGTCGAGGAACTTGCAGTGGTGAAGAGATGCATATTCGATAAACCCTCCAACATTTCATTGTTCGATTTGTGTTTCACGCTATTCATGTATGATTTCAACGCATTTTCGCCCATCTTCCCCAAATCAATGATCTTCCGACACGCGAAACATTTCACTTTGTGAGGATCGTCTTTACATTCTCTCACCCACCCATACTGGGTCAACCACTTCAAATTGAATACGGTCATTCCCATTATTTGTTCATTGCATGAATGCCTAGTCAAACACAATAGACGTGCCGAACTGGCGAAGTATGTCAATAATGTGCAGTCTGCAGAAATCATGATTTTGATTCGTTATTCCTAAATCTTTTAACCAATCACAAAGCGTTTTACGAAATGGATGTCAACAAAAGCACATGTCTAGAAACACCACGTGACTTAGTGTAATTAGGCTGACTTCGCATGAGGGACAGCAACAAGAGCAGGAACCGTGAAAACAGCCAGAAAACGCACTGGTTCGACTAGGCAGGCATCTGGGCACAATCACTAGCCCGACATCGTATTTCACCGCCCTGGGCGGTCGGACATTGAGTGATGAGCACCCTGTTAATTTAGGCAAAATTCAAGGGCTTTTCAGGGCATTTGGTAAATTTTCAAATGCCTTTTCAAGAGACACCTTCAAATTCAAGGCCTTTTCAAGATTGGGCGAACACTGCACACTCATAGACATCCTACACTTCCTCTCATCCATGCATATAATTTGTTGTCTTCGCATTCTAGTCCTACCCCCTCATCCTCAAATTTACAGCTTTCCTTACAGCATGACATCCTTTTCAGTTCAGCACATTTTCTAACCACCTCAACCTGGGCCTCTCAAACCCTGCCAATCACCAAACAAGTTTTGATTACCTTTATCCTTGCCCCACTCGTATCCTGAAGTTCTCGAATCTTCATTCCTCCTTTACCTGAACGTGAAACATTAATGAAATTTGTGTGTTTTACTACTCCAGCATCGGTGACATTTTAATCGAACACTAATTTCTTGTGGCCCGTTCAATGATCATCGACAATAAATTTCCACAATATTGATACGGTTACAGCTGACACAATGCACATTACATGATCACATTTAAATGCAAATTGCTTAACAGATTAAAAAACAAATGCATTCAGCAGCACATTTCAACATTTATCCTTCATTCGCACTCTCAGTGTATTCAACTTTATTAATTTCTACTTCTTCTACTTAAATAATTGGCAGGCCATTTGTCAGGGTTTTTACGCAAATGATAGTTTAGAGAATGAGATCACCAGTTCCACTTCCCTGTGTGGGATATTTTGCTTCCCTAACATAGACACCAGGTAGAAGGACTAACAACTTTTAGCATTTCTTCCGAAAGACACGGGCAATGTGGTAAACCAAAATTTTCAAAGTTTCGAAATGGCAACATGTGGTTTTGAACCCCGGTCCCTCGACCAAAAGTCTGACGCTCTACCACACGACTACTGCACCCAATATTGTCTATGAACTAGCGCTTGAAGAGGGTTTGTGTTTGTGCGTGTATATCCTTTCCTCACCTATAAGGCGCCCAACATCACTGCTACAGACTTCTAACATTGTGACACCTTGGCCTTCATTTCTGTCTCTCTCACCCCGCGGATGGAATCCTCCCCCAAACCCATCTTCACCAAATCTCCCTCTTCTGTGTGAGCTATATCCATTATTATCTTCAGCGTCTCTGCTTGATCTCCAGTTGCCGTCTTCTGATCGGCCTCTACCTCTGCCCCCTCCGGCTCCGCGTCCACGGCGCCCGCCAAAACTGTCACGTTGTGAATCATTCGACTGTACACTGGAAAAGCCCCTTCCCCGCTGCCTTCTAGCAGAAAAATCACCGTCATTGTTCTGATACGTCGCTGGAACGGCTTTCTGTTGGTACCCTCCGCCCCAGTTGTCCCCGGCCAGGACACCACCGTTAGACTCGCCGCCGCTGTCCCAACCATCGTCATCGTCAATTGTAACCGGCGTCGGCACTTGTTTTGGTTGTTGCCAGTCACCACCATCCGAACGATAGCCACCGCCCCTACGTCCTTTACCCATTGACGGTCTACCAAAACCCGACATTACTTATAATTCTTCGATATCGAGTTAAAATCCTTGAACTATTGAATTTCGTGCAACTTTCGTTATAACCCAATTCCCTCTTCGTTTTTGCCTACTTGCCTACTACTACTTGTCATGTCTCAAGTCTCAAGTGGTTTACTCCAAACAGCCCAAACTTGGGCTAAGGCAGGAGTTTGTGGTGGACTGTGCGCATGCGCTGTGGGTGGTACGTTCGATTAAAAGACTAGTATCATTAATGTTGCTGAAATGGTTTTTATCTGATAGTTTTATTTATTTTATGTATAGGATGTTTAACGAAAATTTTTAATAGGTTGGTTGTGTGTATGGATACTGTCGCTGCCTTACCACATGTCAATTAAAAACAACTTAGCAAAAATAAAACAAATAACCGGACCCCACGTTTGTATTTACACATGCAAATATTGTTTAACATCGAGACATAGTATATTGATATTAATTAATACTTCTTTTCAAGCATTCATTCTTTTTCAAGAAGTCCGACAACGTATCTGGTAAGATAGGTTACCAACATTTCTTCGGGAGAAGTCGTTGTGTGATACGGCATACTGTCGCGTCATCTGTCGGAAAGTGCAACAACAAATTATGAAACTATCCACTAGATGGCATTGGTTGTTGTTGTTGTTTTCTTGAACCCTGAACTTGAAGTCCGCTGGCACGGATACCCGTCGTCGATATTTGTTTTCCCTTTTTCTTCGTCACTGATCCCGTTTCATTGCCGTCTTTACCACCCGTTTCTACTTCCCCTTATCCATCGCTCTCGTTCTTCACTCCCCTCCCACTCCGGCCAAATCTGTGGCGGGGGGGAGGGTGGGTATATCTCCCATCACCCCTTCCACTGTCCTTCACGCATTCACACCCAGCTTGTATTCTCCTGCGGATTCCCGTCTCCGTACCGCCGCCCCCACAAACCACTCCACCCAGGTATACACAATTGTCTCGTTGGTTCAGTTTCTTCCCTTCCAGTCTTATATCTAGATATTTGGTCTTCTCCAGGCTCCATGTCTGCCAAATATTTCTTTCCACTCTACCAACCGGTCTTGAAAGTCTGCCCCATGCAGAACTATCTAAATAAATGTCGTGTGTACCTGGGTGGAGTGTTAATTTAGGCATGGGGGGGGGGGGCTATTTACCATGAAAAGTCGGCTACGTTATGAATTATTATGAAATAGCACTATTTTCGTCAATTTAGTTTAGTGCCTAATTAGTTCTGCAAAGAAACCGCATTTTTGGCAGGCACCCTAACAACCAACCAATCAACCATGCAGTTAACCAACTTCAATCTATGTCCGAAGAATAGATTGTTATCTCCATAAAAGGACACGGATGTTAGTGGGTGGTAATCATACTGGCCATTATACGGATATTTAACAATGTTGTGCAGGAGAATTTCAGGAGTAAGTTGGTAAGTTATCTGTTAAAGTGGGCTTGACACGTAGGATGAATGGAAAGGGGTCGGTCGACGAAGAGAGCGGATGCGCTCAGAGTGGATGGCCGAACGAGAAGAGGAAGACTGTGACTGAGATAGGAGGATTTAACAATATTTAACAAGATTGCCATCAAAAGCAAAGGCCCAGATGGCAAGTGGACAAGGAAGCTGTTGGCTTATCGAGAAACCAAAATGACTTCGTCTACGTGTAAACCGCCCTCCTGAGATATGTGTCAACCTTGTTTTTAAACATATCCACGGTGCTAGCAGTTACACAATTTGTAGATAATTTGTTCCATTCATTTATTGTCCCATGTGAGAATGAGTACTTTCTGATATCCAATCTACACTGATCTTTACTTAGATTACTTAGGTTCTTCCTGACCGTAGGTGGTGGCCTCGGTGGTCAGATCTTCAACTTTCCATTGGAATGCGCTACGACTTCCTAGCAAGGCAACTTTGTAGTTGTAGAGAAACTCCTCAGTATTCCAATGTCTATCTAAACAGTTTTTAAATGAGTTGACAATTGGGGCAGTTACATCTACTTCCGGTAGATCATTCCATAACCTGGTAACTCTAAGTGAGAAGCTTTCTTTTCTAACATTTGTACAAGCACGTTCTATAAACAATTTCAAACTATGACCCCTTGTTCATTCCCTTGTATCACTGTCTTTGTGCAGCTTGACAATGTTAGATACACCAATGTCATATTTCCCATGGAGCAGTTTATATACCTCAATCATACCACCACGAGTTCGTCTATATACAAGTGTAGGAAGTTTCAATCTCTGAAGTCTTTCCTCGTAAGGAATATTCTTCATACTAGGAAGCTGCTTTGTTGCGCGTCTTTGCATATTTTTGATGTTTATAAGGGGACCATAATCTAGATGACTCCTAACTAAAGCTTTATATAATGGTACAAAATTATGTTTATTTAGAGCTGTAAAGAACCTTCTAATAACTGCCATGATACTATTTGCTTTGTTTATGTTTTAGTTGATGTGTTTAGCAAATTCTAGGTTTTAATCAATTATAACCCCAAAGTCTTTTTGTTCTTCTATTCCTCCAAATTCATAAGCAGTATTATCTATCTTTAGGTTGTATGCATACTCTTGCTGTAATGTTTTCCCTACGTGCATTAAATTACATTTATCTGGGTGGAACCTTAATAATCATTTACTTGACCAATATGTTAAATAATCTAAATCGTTCTGTAGTGTATGCTGGTCATTTGGACTAGTAATCGTTTTGAAAACCTTTGTATCATGCGCAAACATATATACATTAGAAACCATATTCTTAGGAAGATTATTTATGTATAAAACAAATAGGATCGGTCCTAAGACACTGCCCTGTGGAATACCACTTGTTATATTTGCCCACTCAGAATTTGTATCATTTACATTGACCTGCTGTACCCGGTCAGACAAGAACGCCTGGATCCATCTTAGTGTGTACTACTCTATACCATACGATTTAAGTTTGCTTATCAATCTTTTGTGAGGGGTGGTGTCGAATGCTTTCATGAAGTGCAAATATACAACGTCTACAGATTCCCCTCTATCTAAAGCTTTGGTCCATGAGTCAATAACATGTAATAATTGGAGTACCGTAGAACGACTTTTAGTAAAACCAAATTGTTGCGTACTGAATAATTTATTCCTAATCACATGATTGACAATATGGTCTTTGACACATTGTTCCATACATTTACATATTATACTTGTTAAGCTGACTGGTCTATAATTTCCTGCGGTTTTTCGATTACCCTTCTTGAATATGGCTGAGATCCTACCCTGTTTCCATTCCACAGCCAGTGAATTATTAAATAGCCTAGCTAGTGGTATACATAGATGATTAGATAGCTCTTTGAACAACCTAGGATGAACACTATCTGGCCCTACCGATTTACACACATTAAGGTTATAATTTTTTTTACAATTTCCTCATCAATAGTCAATTCTTCCATGTTGTGCCTTAACTTAACTAGTGGGATATGAGGGATATCACCATCTGGCTCTATAGTAAAAACACTTGAAAATAAAATTAATGTCCTAAGACATCTGCCTTTTCCCTGTCAGAATCTGTGAGTCTAGATTTAGGATCTTTAGGGTCTGTCTTCAGGTCTGAAACACCTTCCCGATTCTTGATTTTGGAGTTCATATATTTCCATACTGCTTTTGGGTTTGTCTTAGCTTCTGTTGCTAGCTTCATCGCAAATTCCTTCTGTATCTTCCTCGTTAATTTACGAACTTGATTTCTAGCCCTACAATATTCAGTATAGCATTTTCCTTCTTTTGTCTCCATATAACGCTTCCATAAAGTGTGTTTTTTATTAATTTTCTTTACTGATTCCTTGTTGAGGGGTACTTTTCCTTTATGTCTGTTAATATTACTCACACGTCGATGAGGGATGAATTCATCCTCTATCTTTCTAATATATCATTTAAAACCTAACCATTGATGGTTTATAGTGCTCGTGCCAAGTATCTCGCCCCAGTCTGTGTCGTCTAGTTTCGTCTTCATACTATTATAATCCCCTTGGTCGTAATAATATTTAAGTCGTGTATGGCTTGCTATTTCTGCATAGCACCTAAATGTAATGATGAGGAGAGAGTGATCACTCTAACCAAGAGGGCTTTCATACACTATATCAGGGTTCGGCAACCTTTTTGAACGGAGGGCCAAATTAGTTACTTGGAATAGGTCAGCGGGCCACACATACACGCACGCACGCACATGGAAGCACGCACGCACGCGCGCACATAAGGATATTATCTTTCTTGTAACACGTACAATATATATATATATATTTATATATATACATACATACATACACACATATACATATATACACATACACACACGTATATATATATATATTTATATATATGTATATACATACATACATACACATAACACGTACGTACACACACACAACACGTACAATATATATATATATATATATATATATATATATATATATATATATATATATATATATATATATTTATATATATATATATATACATACATACATACATACACACATATACACACACATATATATATATATATATATATATATATATATATATATATATATATATATATATATATATATAATATATATACATACATACATACACACACACACACACACACACACACACACACACACACACACACACACACACACACACACACACACACACACACACACACACACATATATGCATGCAACATACATACGTTGCTGTTGTAAATAGGTCTGGTTTTGAACAACAGTTTGATGGTCACTATGCTGTTCAAAAACACACATTATTCATGTTACGTGTTCTAGGCATGCCGCTGATGCTATGTTGACCCGTGTGACACTGACGCCTGATGCTAGAGATGTTGATGCTAGAGTTGCTGCGCCACCAAGTGTCCAACATCTGGCTGCAGACTTGACACTGCGACCCTCAGCTCGTCATCCAAGTGTCCGTCTGTTAGATGCGTTCATGGCTTGCATTACACGAAGTTCATCTTCATTTTTCACTCCCTGTTGCGAGCCCTGAGATTGTCAATCGGTCAGCAAACTCCCGTCTCAGCAGCTCAATGAATGCTACGAAGGCCTACATGTCCGGAGTAGCTAGTTTGTTTTCTATGAGTGTCGAGAAGTAATTTGCATCCCGCAGTTGTGTTTCCCACAATCGAAACCTGGTCTCGAAAGCGGAGACAAACTGGCACAGTTCATTGATTAGTTGTTCTCTTCTCTGGAGTTGGGCGTTCAGCAGAGTGAGGTGCTCCGTGACGCAGACTAAAATGCAAAATCGCAGATCCATAAGGGGTCAGTGAATGCCGGTACTTCTCCACCCTTCTTCTCCATGAATACGCTAATCTCATGTCTCAGCTCGTACAAGTGGCACAGCATAGCAACCCAACCTAGTCAGGGCACTTCGGTTTAGTGCAGGAATTGTTAATATTGCACATTCACCTGGGACGGAAGGTGCTGGAACTGCCAGTGATTTAACGAGCGTTGGCGAGTGTTGTTAAAAACAACACATTATCACTCAAACACAAAAAGATAGAAAATCCATGTCTGCATGTGGGCAAAACTTAATTAATTAAAGTTTTAAGGAAGTGAGAAATGTTTGATATGTTAATCGTGTGGAAATGGTATTACCGAGTTGCATTATGTGATATGTCTTGCCTAGACGTCTCGTCTAGAATTTAGTCTAGATAAGGCGTACTATTTTTTATTTTATATATCAATATTGCGAGCGCGGGCCCCGCCATGCATAATCTCGCTATCAGTCCGCGGGCTGCATGAATTAGCTCTGCGGGCCGCAGTTGGCCCGCGGGCCGCAGGTTGCCGACCCCTGCACTATATCATCTATCATACCTTTTTCATTGGTGAAAACTAAATCAAGAATGTTCGATTTATTTCCTTGATCGCCCCCTCGTGGGGAGTGTGACATGTTGGAAGAGGAAATTATCTTTTATCTCCAAGCAAGAGAAGATGTGAGTGTTTATAGCGCATTACCTCACTAATCAGTTCATTTAATTTTTCATTATTGGTGCCAGAGCTGCCTGGGCTTTTATATACACATCCTATCAGAAAAGTGTCGTTTTTGTTTAGTTTTATCTCAACCTATATCGATTCTTGAAAGTTGGTTCCTAAAGATACGAAAGGTTTTGCGTTTAGTGTGTTGTGGGTATATATATATATATATATATATATATATATATATATATATATATATATATATATATATATATATATACAAACACATCGTCCTTGCTTATCAATGTTATGGTATAAATCATAGTTACTTAAACCCAGTTTAGCTGTGTTTAATAGAAATTTCTGGTTTTTCGGTTTAACCTCAGTGATTGCAATCACCATACATTTATGTGATTCGACTCGAGCTTTGAAATCAGTAAATTTATTTATTAGACTATCAGCGTTGGCGTAGAAACATTTTAACTGTTTATGTGTATAATTTGTATTTACAGTGTTTTTTTGGCTTGATGATCTTTCTTGTCTTACTCCTCGTCCCTTCGAGGGTTGAATCTTACCATTTTTCTGGCCCATCTTTTACGTCTAGGTTCAGATTGCACACCTCATTACATAACCCTTCAACAAACTCCATACCTATCCTCACTCTCTATTCCTTTATGTTTGTTTTTGGTTCTGGGGCATTGAATATAAGAACATTTGTGTCCCTATTATTTTCCATTGATTTCTCTTAGTGTTTCCTCCACAACAATTCCACTATTTTGGGTGGTTAGTAGTCCTTCACTAATGTTACTTTGTGTTGTCTAGTTCTGCTATCTTTCTTAAACCTCCCTCCTCAGTTCGAAATTTTGCTAGTCTTATTTCAAATAAATATTTTAAAAAAAACCTACCTAGTATCCACTGCAACATGCTAGCTCGTTTGTGCAACTTTTGTATGTAGTTTTTTTTGTGTGAAATCATCAGACAAACTATTAAATTACTTAATGCTTGTTCATGCATTAAGTGAGGTGAAAATCGAAATGCTGAAAAATCACGATTTTTACCCTTGGTGAAATTTCTTAACTTTGTCATGTGATCGGCGAGAGGATTGAAGTCACGCCCATGATCAGCATTGACTCGCACAGTGTTTGCCATTTTTGATATCCACTATTTTGCTCCTTATCAGATCTAACGACTGGTGTAAATTCTTTCAATGATTTGAAAAAAATAGGCATTTTTTATTAAACAGACTGCGCACATTGCTTAAGCTAGTCCCACACTACACATTGCTTAAGCTAGTCACACACTACATGTTACTTAAGCTAGTCACACACTACACATTACTTAAGCTAGTCACACACTACACATTGCTTAAGCTAGTCAAACACTACACATTACTTAAGCTAGTCACGCACTACACATTGCTTAAGCTAGTCACACACTACATGTTACTTAAGCTAGTCACACACTACACATTGCTTAAGCTAGTCACACACTACACATTACTTAAGCTAGTCACACACTACACATTGCTTAAGCTAGTCACACACTACACATTGCTTAAGCTTGTCACACACTACACATTACTTAAGCTAGTCACACACTACATGTTACTTAAGCTAGTCACACACTACACATTGCTTAAGTTA